>WAAF01021101.1:713715-1084363 GCA_013400475.1 Tricholaema leucomelas
ATCTTCATTTTTTTTTTTTTATGCTCTTCAAAAGGCCTTGAGAATTTTCTTTTCTGATTAAGAAAAAATAGTACTGCAATATTTTTCAAGTCAATTTTACACTGTACACATTAGATACAAATGGTTTTTGATATCAGATTTTTTTTTATTATTATTATTTTTTAACCTATACATTGCAAAGAGGATACCCACACGGGAGGCTTGGTGCAGAGAATGAACTAATCCATTTACAGATTCCTTCTCTGCCTTCACCTTCTCATTACACCAGCAATTCTTTTTTTTTTTTTCTTTTTTTTTTCTTTATTTTATATAATTTGTTTTAAATGTTACATTATCTCAAGAAAAATACTTTTTAAAATCATAGAATTTCCTTTTTTTTAACCAGAAGATGAAAGTCTTTTGGAAGAACTTTAAAATTTGTAGGTTGTTTTTTGTTTGTTGTTTTTTTTCTTCTTCTCTCCACAGATAACTAAAGTCACAGAGCCTGATCAAAGTGCCCGACCCCTCATGTAAGGCAGTCCATGCCTGCTGCACAGTGCAACAACACACATTAGAAAATGGGGTTTAAATATAAACCCCTTGAAGCCTGGAATGAAGGAGTCATAAAAATACTTCAATTAGCCATTAACCTTTACAATGGCAATCGTTTTACTAAACAAAGTAACTTTGCCACCACAGTGGTATTAACTTCAAGTACTAATTTAATGATATAATTTTTAAAAATTATTTCTTTGAAATAATATTCCTATAGGCAGAAAAAATACACCAGATTTGGAACTGATTTCGTGTAAACAAAAAACCATCTTTCTGGATATGTACATGGACGAGTCTGCCCAGAACCTAAAGGGCGACTGGGGTTTCAGTAAATACTTTTTGCTAGCATCACTAAATTTCCTGGAAATATATTTCAATCATAGCTCTACAATAGATTTAATTTACCACTTTCCTTTCGCTCTCGCGCTGGGCCGTAATGTATTTTTCCTCCCTACCTCTCTTCTCGCTCTTCTTCCGTTAGGTAGTGTTGTCCTTCATTGAACACTGGCCATTCCTAGCTGTCCCCAGGCTGACTGCAGGTGAGGATTCCTTCCAACACGAGCGCATCCTTACTGCCCAGCTTGGGCTTTGATTGTTATTAGCTTCGGGTTTGATTTCCCAGAAGAGAGAGAGGTGCGTAGATAAATAACCCTACAGTGGAGCGGAGCTGGATTTTTAAGGTATTCTACTGTTCCTGGTCCTTTATAATTTAAGCCCTCCCCAAACCTAAAAATAAATAAAGTATCTCCAGACCATTCATATCTACATGGACAGGTAACAAATGCATGCATTCATCCCAATCCACTCTGACAGGAACTCCAGGCAGACAGAAAACTCCGATATTTATATGAGACTAAAACTGTGTGGTTGGTTTCTTTTTGTTTGCTTGTTTTGTTTTTCCTCCTGCAAAATCCCAGTTTATGATGATCAAACAACAAAATAAGATTTGGACAACCCAAACTGGTCACTATAAGGTACTTGTAACTTGCAGGGCTGAAACTGCTCTTGGTTATTAAAAGATACTGTAGTCTTCCTTAAAAAAAATTAAATAGTTAAAAACAATCATGACACTGACCAGTAGTTACTGGGCCACCAAACTAACACTGGCTTGAGGTTACTCTGTGTTCACTGTTCTTGGATGTTCCCAGATTTTGGACTGAAGCTGCCAGAGATGTTATGGGTAGTTTAGTTTTGAACACTGCAGAATTCACATGTGCTTTTGGAGGAACACAAGCACAGCACAGGACTGGTCTGAAGAGAAGCAAAATGGTGATCTTTGCAGACTGTGGCACGTTTCTTGGGTTGAGGGGAGAATAAGCCAGAAGAACAAGTGCTTTCCTGTCGATTAAAGGATGTTCATGATGGCATTGTACAACTGAGTGAGCACCACAAAGTGGACAGGAAGGCAGGAGCTGCGATCCTGAGTGGCAGGGTTACAGGTGAGCCAGGACAGTGCATTGTACTGCTCCAGGACGAACCTGCAGGAGGGAAATGCAGAGAGAAATGAGACTGGAATTCTTTGCTCCTCTCCTCTTGGCTTTCCTAGAAGGTTTACTGAAGGTAGTCTCTGGTTTCTCCTGACAATACACGGTGTCAGGAGCACAGCCTGCCTGTGCAATGCTGGTGGTGTTGGCAAGGTAGAAAACTCTATGAGAAGGAGGGAAGCACAGATTTTCACTTTTGAAGATGTTTGGACCTGAACCAAGCTACTTGACTGCAGACTCTCTCCCCAGCTGATAGCAGAGAGTATGGAATCCAAAGAGGTTCAAACATCATTCACTGTATGCAAAGCCTTATGTCTTGAACACCTCTAAGGACAGAGGTCCCACAACCTCTCCAGGCTCCCAGTGCCAGTATTTGACGTATTTGTGTGATGTGCTTAGACTTTCTTCTGTTGTAACTTGTGTCTGTTGTGTCTCAGCATTTCCCTGTGCATTGCATCACACTTAACCCAAACCTAAGACAGCAGTAACCCAGGGCAGCTGTGACAGCTCAGTCCTCCAAGAGAATGCAATTTCAGATCTTCTAGAATCATGCATACTCCACCACTTCTAGACTAGATTATTCTTCATGGTTCCTGCTGGTATTTTCTACTGACACTCTCTGAAATGCCCATGTTTGCTCATGGGGGGGGGTCCTTCCTGGCGTGTGGTCTCATAAACTAAATCTTTGTTCAGTCCCCAGCAGTGGGATGCAGGCAATCAATCCTCTAGTTATCTTGAGCAATATGATACTCAACCCTTATTAATTCAGTAGGAATTTCAGAGCCCAGTCCCTGTTAGGAAGTGCAAAACGTAACAGGCATTACCTCAAGACATCCGATGTAGTTTTAGAGTCAAGGGGGTGAGGAACTCGCTGAGAATTTCTGGCAGGTAGCAGCTCATCTGTCTGCGCTACAGAGATATGGTGATGGAGAGAGGCCTGTGGAAAGGAAAACATCAAAAGTTAACTCTTCAGACAGCAAGAACTTCTGCAGCTCCAGTAAACAGACAGGCTCTGGACTGGCTCAGGACAGCACAGCAAGCTGGTACTTCTTTGGGAAGCCACCTTGACCATGAGCATTTCCACGTTCCATAGCAATTACATTTTTTAACAAACTGACTTCTCTTTTTGACTAGAACAAAGGATCTTTAAAAACATACTGAATTCTGTTCTCAGTGCTGGTCAGGAAAGAAGTGATAAGGAAAACACTTGGGTTATGCCAGTGGTTCTCATGGCACTTTGGTAATAAATTGTTGTGAGTATCATAGATCAACTCTTCCAGTAGGAGAGAGACCCATTACAGAGCACCGCACTGAGGAGGTGTCCAGCCAGCAGCCTTCCTGCAGCCCTTGCCCCGCTCTGCAGCACACTTCCTCCATCTGTATCATCTTCATTCTGGAGCAAGGATTGTGTGTTAAGTTTATAGAGGAGCAGAAAAGGGATTTCACACTGATCACGTGCTGGGGGCAGAGCAACCACAGAAGCCTTTCAAGTGGGCAGCCTAATATGCCACAGAGCCTGCCAAGGCAAAACCTCCAATTTATTCTCCTCCAATTGCGGTGCACACATCAGAGGTGAAACACTTGAGCTCAGAAATCCTTAATCCAAAGCAGGCAGAGATGACTTGCTTCTAAAGGCAGAGCCATGCTGCAGAAGGAGCCAGCAGCCCCTGCACCCAGTGCTCTACAAGTCACTGCATGAGCTCAGCCCCTTGCTTCCATTACAAACTATCCAACCCAAACCTCTGCCTTGCCGCTCAAATTAAACATTTCACTCGGCTGAGATCTGAGAGAGCAATTGTGCTGGGCTAGGGGTGGTGGGGCAGGGAAGGGTGGTGGCTCCTCTAGTTCAAATCTAGTACAAGTTTATGGAAGGAATTCTAAAGTTGCCTGGAGCTCTGCTGCCTATTTTTTTTTTTTACTGCCAGCATTGGATTACTCATTCACAAAAAAAAAAAAGTAGTTTTGAGTTCTGCATACAAATTCATAGAATAATTTTGTCTGGAAAAGCCTTTAAAGATCATTGAGTCCAACCATTCTCTAACTCTACCAAGTCTGCTGCTAACCCATGGCCCTCAGCACCACATCTCTGCAGCTTTTGAACACCTCCAGGAATGGGGATTCAACCACCTCCATGGGCAGCCTGTTCCAGTGTTCAGCTCCAAAGACATGCTGGTTTATTTTTCTATTAGTTTCATTCTGTGGCTTAGAGAAAATCAGTGAGTGATGGGAAATCTACCTGTGAGGAGTAAGTTTAGTGCTTCAGTGGTGGAGCTGCTACACTGAAGATAAAGCTGCCTGCAGGTCACTGAAAACAGCGAGTCCTGAAACTGCTTTTTGTGCATGAGCAAAGGACTGGGAAATACTGAACAGCTTTACTCTGGTAACTGCCTGGTAGACAGGGATAAGGGAATTTAGTTATTTGTTAAGATGGGAATGAAGTAAATGCTACTGTCTTCCTTGTTCTGTATGCTGGTTATGCTGTTTGAGATGGATTTTTCACCTGCTTTCCATGCTCACTAGTTCCCATTTCTTTGATCCATTCCAACAAGAAGCTCCCTGACACTCTACAGGGATCAGTGAATCTCCAGTGGTTGAACCAGTTCTGCTCTATACAGCTTGCAAGCACTTGCAATTCTGGAAGGTATCGGGGTCACCGCAGACCCCTCTATGCAACTTTCAGTCAGGGGAGAAGTGGACAGGCAGTGCCCTGCCTGGAGCTGCTTCTCTCTGACTTTGGATCTGTGTGTTACAAGGGGATCACAGCAGAACAGAAGCGAGGAATGTCCCTCCTGCCTTAGGCCAACAGGAAATGAAACCTGGGACACTTCTTAGGTGATTCTGTCAAAATATTCCATTTTCAGGTAAGGGCTTTAGCAGCAGAGAATTCGGTTTCAACATCCTAGTTCTAGTGGGAGCTGTCCCTGCCTATGGCAGGGAGTGGAACTGGATGATCTTTGAGGTCCCTTCCACCCTAAACCATTCTATGATTCTATCTAGCTCTTGAGTCAGTTTAAACCTAAAACTGCATTTCTGTGCTGTCACAGTCAGGGTAACATGCAGAGGCACTGTTCAAAGAAAATTCATGAAATGTAAATAGCAACAACCCTCTTTTTTCCTCTGAAAGGACACCCAGACAGACCTTCAAGAAGAGGGGACACTGGTTTTGTGCCTGAGGACAGGAGGACCAGAACCACTGTGGAAGATTCTCAGCTTTGGCAGTTGATACGAAGTATCCAAGAGCAAGAGGTTGCTGCTTCAGTTCTTCAGGGGCTTCTCTGGAGAGGAGACGTTCCCCTTGGTTCTGGAAGAAGAGTTGCAAACACAGGTTTGTTGGTTTATGTCATTAGATGCCACTCCAGGAACATTAATTTTGCTTACTAATTGCTCAGTGTTGAATCCAGTTCAGTGTTGTGGTTAATGAGTTATCCTTTAGTCATTCATGAATCTTAGTCAAAGCTGTCTAATCCCCTCCTTATTTCCCTCTAGTTCAGTTCCCCAGGCTCATATTCCAGAACCACTCTGGATTTCCACCCAGCAATGTTAGCCTCCTACACAGACTCCAGTCCAGGTTAGGACTGGATGCTGCAGAGTAACTCAGAGGTATGGGCGGGCTGGTAGCTTGCAGAAAAATGCTACACTCGCTCTTCTTTGCTGTGGACATTTGGGCAGGAGGTTCAAGCTGGGCTTGGATTTGTGCTGCCAAGTGTGGGGAAATGGAAACAGCTGCCCTGCTTTTCAGTTTCTATCACCTATCAGTTTATTTAAATACTGGGGCTTTGCAGCACTTGTGACTCATATCCTTCCACTTGGACCAGAGAGTGACTGGGAGAGGAGAGAGTTAAACAAGGAGAAACTGGCTATAAAGTTAATTTCACCAGACTTGGAGTCACTGCCTGCCAGCACCTATGTCTGTGTGATTTGATTTCTGTTAGCATAAAACCTAGATGAGTCATCCACACCTGAGGCTGTTGGACAGACCCCTTGGGGTGAGCTTGCTCACCTCCTGTGTGTCTGTGCCCACAACCAAACCTACCTCAGGTACTAGAACGGGAGCTGCCACCTCACTCTAGAGTACATTCCTAGTGTGAAGGCTTGCTTTGGAAACACCTTTTACTTTCAATTCATAGAGGAATAATCCAAAGATGCCTGTGAAGCATTTTAGCTTGCACCTTACCCCAGCAGAACCAGGACAGCAACTCTGTTAATCCATGAACAGCTACTCAGAAAGCCTTCACTGCTAGCCCTTCAAGCAGGTCTTTCTCCAGCACTAATATCTTGCTCAGGAATCAAAGTTAACCACTCCATAAAGCTCAAAGAAGGCTGTGGCTCACCTGGCTCTGGGCACCACCAGCAGCCCTTGGAAGTGGCTATGGAGCAATCAGGCCTTACACTGCTGAACTTCAGCAATCAATTATGGGGTACATGGACGAAGGCTTGACCCTCCCTGACCCACAGGTAATGATCACACGCTGTTGCTTTTTTAAAACCAAAAATTACACATCAATTACTAGGCCCTTGTTAATGGTTAAACTGAATTACTGTGACAGCTTCATCTAGCAATGGCTTGCCCAGGTCTCTAAGCTCTTTGGTCATTAACCTTTCAGTGCTGTTCTTAAGCCACTTGGATGTAGTTCCACTGAGAGTAGTTTTGTAAATGCATTTCTAGAAGTGGTGCAGAATAGAGATTGTTGAATGGACTAAAGAGACTGAAATGTACTGAGTGCTGAGTTGTGTTTTATAGCTGGAAGCTTCAGTAGCAGAACGTAAGACTTTCATTTGCCCACACACCAGTTTGAAACAACCAAGTGACAGTAACCTGCAGTTATTTAACCTTTGAAAAGCAGGTTGGAGCATTAAGCTAAGGTCAGGTGCTTGTGTACTGAGATCACAAAATATGGCACTAGCAGTCTTGTGGCTGAGGTGGAGGTGATTTTTCACACACAGACTACATTAAGCTGAGCAGTGAAGCACTTTGGCCGAAGTGGCAAGGAAAATACAGGCAAGACTTTGTCCTTCCAGGTGGTGAAACTAACACTGTGTAGTTAGTCATTTGCAGGGAGTGAGAATTCTGTTCTCAAGGTATCTTCTTTGGAAAAGCACAGTGCTTTTCTGCAGGGGCTGAAGCAGGGGAACCACTTAGGGGCAGGTATCCTAGCTGTACCTACAACTCCTTTGGCTATCTGTGCTCACCTCCTCTCACTCCAAATTTATAGTTCCTCTTGAGGTTTAAAGCCACCAGTGACAGCCATGGATCCAGTTACTTAAATATTTTACAGCTCACTACAGCAGAACCTTTAAATGTGCTGTGTCAGATGGTCAGCCAAGCTCTTTCATAAAACACTGCATTATTTAGTAAAGAAGTAATAAGCTACTGCTTTACTCTATAACTCCACAGGAAGTTATAAAGCCTCAAACTTCTACCTTCTTGTGATGGAAACCATTTAAAAAGTACAACAATGTCTCTTGTAGTTTATCACTAGAAGAGCTCCACCAAACATGATCCAAATCTTGTTAAAACCAATTCAAAAAATACCCTAAATTACCAAAATAATTTGCATTTTAAGTAATCAGTGGTGTTGGAACCAACTCTATAAAAGCCATTTCAAACAGATGCATCTTACTGTGTGTTCTGGGCTAATTTTCAGTAAGAAAGCACCATTTGCATAAACATCCAGCACCTGCAGAGCTGCTGAGTAGGGAGAACCATCTCCTTTCTGGCCTCCCCTAGAAACGCATCTGAAGAGAGCTGTCACACCTTCCTTTCTCTCAGAACCTTGGCACTTAGTTCAGGGACATTCCTTGTGACTTTCCAGAAATAACAGAAGAGTGGAGATTACATTTAGACAGGGTCACTAGGCATGGCTCTGCCACACAAAAATAAAGCTTCATTCTCCTCCTCCTCTCTTCCTCTCAGTTCTCTGGTTCACTAACAATTCACTTTCAAGATGTAAATAGGCAGATGCAACTTGTACAGAGCACCTTCAACTTTAACATTAATTTCTGCTTGCTGTTGGGAGAATCTGCAGGGGAAAAAAGATAATGGTGGAGGATTGGGGTCTTTTTTTGTGTTTCAGTTAGCACATGCCTTCAAGTGCTACAGCCTTACCCTGCTATGCTGGTAGTGAGATCCCACGCCAATGCCAGATGGTGATCCAGGGGAAGGAACTGGGGAGGAATTTGGTGAAGAGTGAAGGTTCCCTGTTATTAAAATTCTAATGTCATTGTCCATGTCATCTGGGAATGGGAGGTCAAACATGTCATCTGCAAAGAAAAAGAGAAAGAACATTTCCAGTGTTGCGTACTCAGTTTTGCCAAGAAATAGCTGTAACTAACTACCATTCCCTTTATTTTATTTTTAACATAGTCTTGGGATAAACACTTCACTCTTTAATCCTTCTCAGTACCTCTGACTGCAACCACACAGACGTCTCTTAGAATCATGAATCCCAGCAATGGTCATAGAGAGAACAAAAATCCTGTCATAGCAGCTTAGCAAAAATTCACATAGCACTTGCTAAAGAGGAAATGACACCTCTCTGAAATGACACCTCTCTGCAGCTGCTCACAGAACACTTGAAATGCATTTAGCAAACCTAGGGATGCAACTCTCAGCAGGTGCTGCTCTTTGGACATGCTTGCTCAGAGCACTCAAGGATCTGTCCTGGCAGCTTCAGGATCAAGGTGGGCAGCAGGGTCTGCTCCAGGCTCACAGGCCAAGCAAATGCATGCTTACTGCAAATACTGCACCAGGATTTCCTCCAATGCAGCTCTTAATATTGAGCTTCCATTTCAGAAATGAAATAGTTGTGTTAGCTTTCACTTTTGGGTTATGTTAACCTGTGGGAAGGTTGCAAAGAGGCAGTAAAAGTGTGTTTGTGTAAGAACCACCTTCCATTACTCACTCATCTGCAAACCAGGTTATGGTGGCACCAGTAATTTCATGATGGAAAGCTAAGACACCATAAACACGGAGCAAAAAATTACAAGCATCACAATATGGTTTATAGGGTTCCTCTCCTTATCCAGATTTCTCTGCAGGCAAAGATGCTTTAACAGTACATGACATTTGAAGTACATTTTAGGGCACAGAAAGGGACATTGGCAGCTGTCTGCATTAACTGCATTCATGAGAACTGCAGCCAAGTCTGTACTAAAACACAGAGCTCCAAGGAAGAGTCAGGCATTTCTACACAGCATAGTAAATCATTTCTCTTGAAAATGGAGAATTTATTCCTCACCAGAATGGAAAATGATGTGTGTGTCTTAAACTACTTTCACCTGGAGTCCTAGTGCTGAGAGAGGCAGGTGCCTGTTTTTCTTCATCTTCTGAAGAGAAATACTTGGTTGCAAGAGCAATGAATTAGCTTAAGTTTATTAACTTCTGTCCTACAACCTCGGTAAACAGAACTAATGTCATGCTCTGCTTAGCCTCCAGAGCATAAATGAGATGGCTAATAGCATAGGAAGCAGTTTAATCATTAAGGAGAACAGAGTTAGGAAAATTAAATTTAACACTGTTTCAGAAAGCGCCAGTTCTTGTACCTGATTCTAATTAGCATCTGAAGCACTAAAGGGCAGGTTAATGCAGGTTAAATATTTGTCAGCACCGCCTTCAGTCGGGATTCTGGGGCCCTGAAAGGACAGCTGCTGAAGTATTAAGAGGGGTAACTTCCCTTCTGTGAGGCCCACCAAAATTCCAGGAGGAACAGATTAAAGCAGCCTCTTAGATCCAAAGTAGTAGGCCTTTCTTCCTCTCCATACTCTAACTTCCCTCTTCGGAAAGTACTTCTGTTGTTAGCATTTGCACTTACTCCATGTGTGAGTGCAAGTACTTACTTTATATCAAGTACTTACTTTATATCAAGTACTTACCAGAATCTTGCTGACACAAACTATAGGGTTAAATAAACTTGAAAAGCAGGCTGCTGCCATGAGCATTTGTTAGGTTGGTCCTATTTTGTCTGCTTTTGGAACATTAGAATTCCAAACCAAGCACCTACTTCCTCAGAGCCTTTGTACACAACAGGGTGTGCAGCAAACCGCTGCAGTAAACAAGGTGGCCTGAGTCAAAACAGCAGGAAAAATCATTTCACAGTCTGTGCCATGCGGTGTCCTGCTTGGTCCAGATCACTTTTATGATGACCTGAAATAGACTTCATTAAAAAAACCCAAGAGTGTTACCCTGTAACTGCAGAGCACTGTGGTGTTCTCTGGTCATTAACTCAGGGGCTAGGGGGAGATCTCTGCTCCACTCTGTTCCTGATTGCAGCTCTGCTGATGCTCTGAGCTCTGACAAGTACTCCACCCCTTAGACCAAAGACCTGCTTACTTACCATTAGTAGGGCTGAACCCATCCTCATTGGGGTAATTTGCTGGTGCCACCTGGATAGTAGCAGAGGTTGGGAAAACAAGAATGTGCGTGCAGGAGGCATCCTGAGGGGTGTTCAGCTGAGAGGACTGCAGGTTCAGCGCGGTGCTGCGGCCAAACACCGAGCCCATGGTGACAGCATCTGCCAGAACAGAAGCAACACGAGAGGTTCATTTGCATGGCCTTCAGAATAGGTGTTCAGTTACAGTTCTGGGTCTGCTCTTGGTCTGCAAGCTAATGCATGTGTCCCAGGTTCTTCTTAAAGAAGAGCTTGAAATGAAGATCAGTGGCTGTAAGCTGTGTGAACTCCCATGGAGTGCCCCAGCTTTCCTTTCATTCTGCTGCCCCTAACCAAACATGTACTTATTAAATGAGCAAACTTAAGTTACTTCTGACACACACATCTCTGTTTATGAAATATACTCTGCTTTGGTGGACACAAAAAGAGCATAGCAGCTTGCTGACTGTTTTCTTATGGCATAAAATATCTGCTTTGAAAATTATTCAACCTGAGGAGTAATTTTCAAGTTTATTTAACTCTGTTCTATGTGTAAGCTGGAACACAGGAAATTCCACCTCAACACGAGGAGAAACTTGTTTGTTGTGAAGGTGCTGGAGCCCTGGAGCAGGCTGCCCTGAGATATTGTGGAGTCGTCTTCTCTGGAGACTTTCCAAACCTGCCTGGATGTGTTCGGGTGTGGCCTGTCTGAGGTGATCCTGCTTTGGCAGTGGGGTTGAGCTCAAGGATCTCCAGAGATCCATTCCAACCCCTACCATTCTATGATCTTTTCTTTCTAAACTTTAAAAACCAGAGCAGTTTGTAAGGGTTCATCACCACACGCTTCATAAAGCATGTGCAGATGTAATACAGCAAATGTAAAGGGAACCTCAACAGTTACTCCTTTACTTAATTTCAGCTTTAGTTCTGTGGACTGTTGCTTACGACAGAAGTCCCTGAATAACTTAAGCACACAGACAGACTTATCCTCACTCCCATTTACACAGACTCCTGCTCTTGGAGGAGTGCAGAGGATGTCTGCAGTCCTCCTTGCCTTGGGCATCTCCACCATCACAGCTCAGCTGATGAGAACTGCTCCACCTGAAAGCATAACCTCTCCAGGGAAAGCTCATCACACTGACAGCACCACAGAGTCATCGTTCCCTCAGGAGCCTCCTCTCCCAAAGCAGGCTGTCTTCATGGAATCGGAGGGAATGCTGCTGGCTCAACCTATTTCCTACCACATTTATTTAGTGTTCTTGTTGAACTCTGAGGTCTCCCCAAATTGATGTGCTTATGTGATAAGTATGATGAAAGAGTAACAGTTGCACTAACATTTAAAGAGTGGGATAAAGCTTACCTGGCATTACAACGAATGACCCCTGTGGCTCCATGGCGACTAAGCAGGCACTGAGGATAGAGGGAGAGTCTGCAGCAGAGATGCCACACATGCGGCACACCTCCTTCAGTTGTTTGCTGATTGTCTGCAGGGAACATTCCCCAAGGAGGATACTCCAGTCTGAAATAGAAGAACCTCACGGTAGGACAGAGTGCAGTTCTCAAACTGCTAGCACCTGCTTGAACGTAGCAGAAGAGTAACTCCACTTTGCATTTCTGTACCCTGCCTTCCTCTTCTCTGCTCCCCTCCATGAAACACACCTGTGCAGCTCTGCACCCTGAGCATTCCAGCAGTCACTTCTGGGGCAGTCTGCTGAGTTTCCAGCAGCTACCAGCAGGACTGACAAATCCCAGGGTGACATGAATCTTTCACTCTACCTGCAGGGTGGAGGAGCTATGTATCTGATGTGAAACAGGGCAACACAGAAAGATTCTTTTGGAAAGGTCTGTCAATGTTTTTGATTTACACACAGATCCTTTCCTGAAATGCACCAGCTCCCTTTCCAAGGGCATCTCTTTGCATCTCATGTGCTGCACAACAGGAATACTGGAGCCCTGTGCAGAGCTATGAACTCACACACAGCATCAGAGAAATCTTGTTAGAGCTTACCATGAATAAAACACAGGAACTAAAGCAAGCTTCAGTGGAGCTGCAGATGCACATTCAAGAAACTATGTTTAGCCATTTAAATGATATTACATGTCCAAACAGGAAGGGAGTTGCTGATTAAATTCTTAATCTGTTTCCCTGCTTTCATTCCATATAACTCCTGTGTGTGCTGGATAGCAAAATCCCCTACCAGGGCAGGCACCAGCTCTTCTCCCCTGCAGGTATTCTTCAGAAGGCAGCATTTTATTGCTGCTTTTCCCCTTTAGGGTATTTGTTTGTGCTTTCAGACTCAACTGTTATTTATTGTGCACTCTTAAATTCTTTCTCATCTCCTGAAGTAGAGATCTCATCTCCTGAAGCACAGAATCTCCTGCAATAAGCCAACCAGAGAAGTTCACATCTCCTTCAGTTATTAACGTAAAAGGACAAACACTCATGAAATATCTTTGTCCTCCTACCTAATTTATCTTCACATTCCAACTCAGGAGGAGGGGTGAAGACTGAGTGCACCCTCTCAAGATCCCTTTTTCTTCCAATCAGTTACTAACAAAACCTGACCAGCGGCCACAGCTGTTAGGAACAGAATAAAAGGTGCTGAATGCATGCACTGAAGTCCATGAGAAGGATGACTGTTGAAGGGTCTTGCTGGATAAAGGCACCTGCACCTATAACTCCAGAGCTCCCTCCGAGTTGCCATCAAGCTGTTAGGAACTGTGTGCAGGCTGCAGGGAGCATCTTCCTGCTGGTTAGCAGTTAGCTTTATATGCCCCAGGAAAATAAAATGGTATCTCTGATGTTCAACCATGGGTTTTGCAAGAATGTTTTGTTTATGTTTAAGCTCAGGAATCAGAATTGAATCCTGTTTCTGTGACAAGATAACTACTGTTCAGATCTTCTAATGCTATCTCCCCATGAACTGCACTTGGGACACACTGCAAACTCTGGTTAATCCACACAACATCCACGAGACACGAGGGAGCAGTGTCCAACCAAGTGCACTGTTGACACAAACCAGCACAGAAATGCGGTGCAGGGACAGGGTTGTCACTCTCAGTGCTTTGGCTTTGAAGGTCTGTGACCAGCTCAGTTCTGCCTTGCATGCCAAGGCCAGGGCTCCACCACAACCCACTGGCATTCCATACCTTTTAACTCCCCATGGCCCAGGCGGCCGAGCCGCCCGATGACAACTCTCCAGGGCAGCGATGTCATCTGCACAATACCAATGCACCACTCCCACAGCTTCTGCAGGCCGATTTTACGTGCTGACAACTTGCTCCTCCGCGACCTGCAGTAAGAGAATCCGGGGCAAGACTCAGATTTCTGTTCTGTATCACCAGTGCTGACCCTCCACAGGAGCTCTTGACAGGCTTGCAGAGTGCATAACTGACATTTACTAACAAGAAGCAGGAAAAAAAAATCAGTGTCTGCCTTCAGTCCTGTTCCTGCAGTAACACACAAGAGGTGTCCATATGCTGAGCAATGTGCCAGCTGTTAAGAAGAATGTGTCCAGCAGATCAAGAGAGGTTCTCCTTCCCCTCTGCTCTGCCCTGATGAGACCTCATCTTGAATACCGCATCCAGTTTTGGGCTCCCCAGTTTAAGAGGGACAGGGATCTGCTGGAGAGGGTCCAGCAGAGGGCTACGAGGATGATTAGAGGACTGGAGCACTGCCTGATGAGGAGAGGCTGAGGGACCTGGGGCTGCTTAGTCTGGAGAAGAGAAGACTGAGAAGGGGTTTAATAAATGTTTATAAACATCTGAGGGCTGGGGGTCAGGATGGGGGCGACAGGCTCTGCTCACTGCTCCCTGGGATAGGACAAGCAGCAATGGGTGTAATTTGCAGCACAGGAGGTTCCACCTCAACACAAGGGGGAACTTCTTTAAGGGTCCCAGAGCACTGGCACAGGCTCCCCAAGGAGGTTGTGGAGTCTCCTTCTCTGGAGACTTCCAAGGCCTGTCTGGATGTGTTCCTCTCTGATCTGTGCTAGATTGTGTGGTCCTGCTCTGGCAGGGGCGTTGGACTCTATGATCTCCTTTGGTCCCTTCCAACCCCTAATATCCTGTGATCCTGTGAGCTATTCTCAAAGGTACCATTTGTAAAACAAGTGTAACACAGGAGCTTCTTCCCTCTGCAGTTTATAGAAGTACCAAATGAAATGCTGGCACTGTAACATCACCATGATCAGCAGGAAATGCGATTAGAAGGGATGTGCAAGCAGCTGATGAGAGCGAAGGCTAACAACCAGAGGCCTAGATACAATGCAAAAAGGTTTCTACCTGTTTGGTAAATCAATATTGACTATGCAGGTTTCCAGCAGCTCCCCGTGAAGGTCAGTGCAGGATGCTAGAAGCCACCGCTGGTCGTGAGACAAGCAATAGCCAACAAAGAGCACGTTGTACTTCTGACTGGCCTCTCCAAAGGTCTCTCCCAGCTCTGTCTGTTTGTCTTTGATGGGTGCCAGTATGAAAGGAGGTGAGTACAGCTGGATCGGGCTGGGCCTCTGCAATAAAGTCAACACAGTCATCAGCAGATACATCCACAACAATTCAAGGCAAGAAATACAAACAGACTGGCAGTGAGAACAGAACAAGGGGAGTCTGAAAGTGCAAGTTCAGGGCGTTCACAGGAAGTTGTAGACCAGTCATGTCTGCTTTGTAAAGCTGATGTGCTTCAGATCTTACCTAAAGATTCCTGTTTACATACAGGGAAGCTAAGGTATGGAAAGAGTCTTTGGGCAGAAGGCCAAAACCAGTCTCTGAGAGAGTCATGAGTTTCAAGCTGTTATTCTGTGCATTCTTTTGCTAAATTTGGTGCCATCTGCTGCCCTCTGTCCCTTCACACACTGCCACCAGCCAAAGGACAGCACAGTTTGATGGAGGTACCACATAAATTGCACATCAGTTGCACAGGCAGAGCTCAAAATCCTTGTTCAATTTTTCTGTTGAGGCATTAGCAGGAACACACTTTCGCGATGTCAGAAATTCTTTAAGTCTTCTACTTCACAGTTTGATTTCAGAAATGCTTTGGGTTTTGCACCAGAACTGAACTCACTCA
This sequence comes from Tricholaema leucomelas, assembly GCA_013400475.1. Lineage (NCBI taxonomy): Eukaryota > Metazoa > Chordata > Aves > Piciformes > Lybiidae > Tricholaema lacrymosa > Tricholaema leucomelas. The sequence goes on from WAAF01021101.1 coordinate 729,162, forward strand.
TCGGATCTGTAGCTGTGGCAGTGCTGCTCTTTAAGAAACAAACTACCCCCCCACCCCTCAGAAAGCCAACCCCTAAGAGGCTGCAAGAAATCCAGGCCGTTTGACACCATTTAATGCTAAGAAGCAGCAAATCAGGACTGTAAATAACACATCTGCAGTGCTCTTGGCAGAGCCTGACAGGAGCAAGTTATTAAATCCATCTTTTACTAAACAAAAGTGTAAGTCCTAATGTCACAGGAAGCTGAGACTCTCTGATCACCAGTCCAGTTCTCCTGCTTAATTGGTCCATTAGACCAGGCTGCCCAGGACTCTGAGTATCTCCATCACTGGATACACAGAGATACCAGATGCCATCTCCAGTGGTGGAAAGCTCAGCCTGCCTGGGCAACTAGTTCCAGTGTTCAATCAAACCTACAGTCAGAAGTTTTCTTTTGGTTTTGTTGGTTTTTTTTTCCATGTTTTCATTTAAACAGACTTTGCAGTATTTCTCTTTGCTCCCACTGCCTCTTGTCCCACCACTGAGAAGAGCCTGGTTACAGCTTCTGTCCTCCTTCCCATCAGATACTGATAGAAACTTAACAGAACCTTCCTGGCTAGACAACTGCAGCTCTCTCAGTGTCTGCTCAGCTGTTAGATGCTCCCACCCCTTACTCATCTTTGTGGCCCTTTGCTGGATTCACTCCAGTATGTCATATTGCTTGTACTGAGGAGCCAGACAGACCTGTGTTCCAGGTGAGGCCTCAGCAGTGTGAGGGGAGAATAATCACCGTTCTGCACACTTCCTAACACAGCCCCATCTGCTGTTGGCTTGCTTTGCTGCAGGGGCACACTGCTGCCTCACATCTGGCTTGGCCAACAGCACCTCCAGGTCTTTATCGTCAAAGCTGCTTTCCAGATGCTCAATCCCAAACTCATCTTTGCTTCTGCTCTCTGAAGAAAAAAACTGCTGGGCCTGCCCACACATGCTCAGTAAGTCAGAAGTGGTCAGGGTGTTTCCTTCTCAGGCCGAGCATGGAGGTCTGCAGTGCTGAGAGCGAGCGAGTGCACACTGGCAAGGGCAGAGATCTGATTTACTGGAGGTGTGACATGCATGCTGGTCATTCAAACATTTGCTCCTCTTTTGGTGTCTTTTGTCTCCTCAGGAAATTAAAGATGAAATGCAAAGTGCAAGTTAATCAGCTTGGAGGACAAGATTTGGTGCTCTCTCAGAGATTAGAGTATCGTGTTTCTGTTGATGTCACTTTGTAGAAGGATACCACCCTGCAGGAACATTAATTAGAGGTAGGGAGAAGCTTCCAGGGGTCTTGCAAGTTTACTGCTCTTCCTCTTACACCTAAATAGCTTCAAACATGATTGTTGGAACTTGCTGCAAAATCCATCCGGCTGAGCAGATACCTTTGTGAGAGGGAAGCGTGAGGAGAGACCGTGGAGATGCCTGGGGTGATAGTGCTGTTAGACGTGCTCAGGGAGAGCTTATGGTCTTATGTGAGTCATGAAACGTGTTGATGGGTCGGGTTTATGATGATTCTGAAACTAGGGTTTTAAACCCTAACAAGCATGCCTTTATCCCAGGGTAAGTGGTTAAGTGTTTAGCTGGTCCATTAAACCTAAATAAAACAGTCATTATTATCTCCCAAAGAATGAGAACCATTCGTGGCAGGTAGGAGGGATTATTCTGCTTTTGAAATCCCTGGAATTCCAGAAACGGGCTTGAATATTTGCAGTGTAAAAAACAGATGAGAGATAAGCCCTCCAAAACAGGGAGATTTCTCCATTACCTCAGGGAATTAATAGAGGACCTGTAAATAGGCACAGGAACTTCTTTCACAGATCTGTGTGTATACATGAAGGTGGGACATAAACACTTCCCTGTAGGAGTACTACAGCCTGAAGCTACAAGATGTCTCAGAATCCCAGGCAACCACAGACAGCTTCTCTTCTTTTACACTGATCTTTAACCTTTCATGACTCAAACCCAGAAGCTTAAAGCTGAAAGCAACTAGTCTGACATTTTCCTCACTGTTTTCTATTCAGTATTAGCTCACCAATGCCCTTTCTGTTTTCATTACATTCTGTGCCTTGAAAAAACCTTCTTAAAAGGGTTTTCTTTACTCATTTTTGCTAATTGAGAGAAGTGGTTAGAGTTTATTAGCAGGCTTTCGTTTTCGTGACACCAGTACTAACCTCAGGATTTTTGAGGGTCATCTCGATGCTGGCAGCTGGGCCAAAGCCTGTGAGTGACTTGATGTGGATCTGTGTGGGCAAGGGCCTCCTGCACTGGCAGTACACTGAAAATGCCAAGGACTTCAAGTGCTGAATGTAGAAAACCTGTTCATCCTTCATTGTCTGCAGCATGTACTGGCAAGGCACAATCTGTATGATTCACAGAAACAGTAAAACATGAGTGAGAGGCTTCAGAGAGCTGCTCATTAACATCAGCCCAGGCTCACACATTCATTAGTCACTTAGCAGCCATCACACTCTGTACTGCAGTACAGTGTCTGCAGCTTCCTAGCAGGGCTGCTGCCCTTTCCCAGGAATAGCTGCAAGAGTCAGCGACGGCACTCCCTGACACAAACCTGCTGTTGCGGCTTAATGATGTACTTAAGGCTGCAAAACCCCTCTGAAAGTTCCAGGGTCCTACTGCCCAGTGCAATGGAAGTGTCTTCTCACAGTAACTGAAAGCTGCAGCATGTCAGGAAGAGCTGACAAACACTCAGTGTTAATTTTGCTTCCACTGAAGGAGAAGCCCCATCAGCTACACAAAGGGAATAGGTTATTTTATTGAGGTCCACCTTCTTATTCCTGCTGCAATTTGGGAAGGGCACACGGTGAACCACAGGTATAATAGTTACCAAAGCATACTACAAGAAGTAACTACTAGCGGCTTTTAAAAGCAATACTCTAAAAGTTGGGGGTAGTTATAATGTTTTTAGTCCCGACTCCAAAACCAAACACCTGTAGCTTGTTAAAGCTTTTCCCAAACAGCATCTTCCCTTTGGAGGTAGCCTTCACTAGATAATCTCAGTGTTCTGAGCTTTGTGCCTAGGCTGGTTTGGTTCCAGAGTTTGTGGTTAGAATTAGAATGAGTTTAGAATTAGAATGATAGAATCAGAATCATAGAATCAACCAGGTTGGAAGAGACCTCCGAGCACCATGGTGTCATTCCTAGGGAAGATTGGAGAGATCAGAATTAAGATTCCATTGCAGTGATTTCTGTGGCCATTCCTCCTTTTCAGTTTCAATGAGCACTCCACTGCTGCTGGTCACTTAACAGACATTTTCAGCAGCAATAAAACTTCACACACTCAACATTTTTACTACTCTCTGGTTCTTGCCTGAACCACTGGAACCTGAGCAGCACGTTCTGCTTACTAGATGTGACTGCACGTTTTTAAAAGCCAGGTCTTCAACCAAGAATTTCAGAAGCCAGGCTTCTGCACTCTCTAGATGAACTGTGCTAAATCTGCAAACATTTGGGTTTGATTTATTTTGAAGTAACTGTGTTTGTGTGTCCTGCAGTACAGCTGGGAGAACCTTGTGCTGTATCACGTTACCCTGTGCTTAGAGAAAACTGACTACTGTCGTGAGTTGAACTGGCAAAAAGCCCTGCTAGAGAGACAAAGGGTAAGTGCTCAGGAGATAACCAGTCCTCAGGAAGAGTTGCTGAGGCCATTGCTATGGGCAAAGATGCAGTTCCCTGTACAGTTTACATGCTCACGTTTTTCAGACATAACAGTATCAGAGGCTATGTTTTTTTTAGTACCTTCAGGTCTGAATCAGTGAAACTGCCTGCACCTTACACCACAGTATGAAGCTGAAGTCTGAAATGTTATGGTGATGTTTTTCCCCATCATCTCAGGGAACAAGGAGGTCAAGATTACCCAGAATGACGCATCTTCCATGCCAAATTTGAGACACTGTAACAACTTCCAATTCTTGGGTTTGGGTTTTTTGGGGTTTGTTTCTTTGTGTTTTTTTCTTTAGTAATTTAAATTAAAATAGTTTAAAGCCAAGCTGAGCACACTTGAATAAGGTACACAGGCATCCCTGCCATGCTGCTTCTGCCATGTGTTGCACATGTACATGCACAGCTTGTAATCTCTGGCCTCCCATTTCCCCCTCCCCAGTTATTTCAACTGAACCACTGGGAAGGAAGAGGCATGGCAGAATGCAGGCAGCCTGGGCAATGGGCCAAGCTCTGCTTCTGGCTACACAAATTCAATTCTTAAGCAATTCCAGAGTAAGTAACTATTATTATATGCCAAGTTACATAGTAAATTATTTTTAAGCAGCAGATAATAACAATACAATAGTTAAATTATGCATTAAATGTCTGGTTTCACATACTACTCTTGGATTAAACAGTATAAATCAAGAGACTATATAAAGCAAACAAAGCAATCAAAAGAGCAAGTGGGCAGTTTTGGCAATGGCAAACCAAGCTGCAGCTTAAATGACTGAAATCCCTCAATCAGGAAGCCTCTAGCACATGAGAGTGCTAGAAACATACAACAGATCTGATGTAGGGATACTGGGGCTGCCTTACATTAATTTCCTCATCAAAACAAAAGCAAATTTTTTTTTTCTAATATATAGACCTGGACTGTCAACAAAATAATTTGTAAACATCACCTAAATTTGCTGTCTTCCATGGTTTATCTTTTAGTGTAGTGTATGCATTTAGAAGTGTGCTTCAAAGGAACAACTCTCTGGTGGGAAGATACAGAGGAAGGTAGAATTACCTGGAGAATGAAAGAATTCCTCATGTTCTCAGGCAAGTTATCCAACATTTCTGTGTAGCATCTCATCAGACTTAACAGCCAGAAGTTGGTTGAGGCAGACTCTTCATCTGCAGTGTAGGTAAAAGGATCCACCATGTAGATGACCACCGCGGGGGGATAGGCGTTGCTGTCGGCAGACTCGGGCTCGGTGGGGATCCCTATCCTCTCCCTCTCTGTAACACTAGAGACACACACAGCTGTTAACTGCTTGCTGTGAGGGTGTGAAGGGCTGAAGCATAGGAGGGAAAAGTGACTGAGTGACTGTCATGTTCAGAAGCAAAACTGAAAAGTACAGCAGTGAGTGAGATGATTTCCACTCACAGCAGCTCTTCATCCACGATACCTGTTCTTGATTACAGATACTGGCCAAAAAAATGTAACAATCTCATTTAATGCAGTCAGAATAGATTTTGCCTGAAGAACATGGAAATGCTGACTGATACTAGCTCTGTGAGATTTCTTGTTGGGTATGTGCCGGCCTGCTTCACAGTGCTGTTGGGGGTTTTCTTTTTGGAGAGGTGGAAGGAGAAGGAATTGAGGAAAAGTGCCAAATCCATACTGATGGAGACTGAAGCTCTCTGTTTAGTTACAGAAAAGGTTCCATTGGTAATGGAAGGAACAACCAAACGTTTTCACTTGGTAAAACACTCCCTCATGGCTCAGCCATGGACAGGAGGCTCCACATCTGTAAGTGATAAAAAGCAGCTCAGACGTACTCTGTCAGAAACTGTGCTGCAGCTGATAAAGCAGCCTTGTGCACAGATCCAGGGAGCAGATGGCTTCAGGATCACCCCAACTACAACAGGATGTGGGCTTTTCACTTAAGATACAGGAACTCCACAACATATATCATGACTATTAGCAATATGCGTTATTGTGAGAGTAATGAAAAACAGGTTCACTCAGGAAGTTACTTACATGAGATGTTAAAAACCCTTTTCCTAGTTTTTATGTTTGATGGATGACTCTTTCTAATGAAGTCTTAAAAAAAGCTGAGCTGCTAAAATTGATTTTAAAGTAACAGCAAAACAATCTTGTTTCCTGGCCTCACAGTACACCTGCTTGCAAAACAACCCCTCCACTGCAAGCAAATGAGAACCCCACCCCTGTGAGGTGTTTTGTGTGGGGACTGTATTTTGTATCTTTGAACATCACAGGTGGGATGGAATTGTCCAAGAAAGAGTCAACTCCATGCCACAGGAGAGGTTCTATGGTGACACAGGTGAGACCTGGCACAGAACCTATGGGACACCTCATGTTTCTCCTGCACTGCCAGTGCAGGCCAGGAGTAGTACCCTGAGGCATTGCACATGGAACTTTAACATCTATGGTCGTGCAGTTGAATCAGGCTTTCTTGTAACAACAAAAAGGAAGTTTGCTTTTTTCCAACTCCCCTTTCTCGTATATAAATTAAAATGGGCCCTGATGCATTTACAGCTGGTGTGTGCACTGCACTGCACATGCCAGAGGGTCCTCTCCTTTCAAGGATCTACATAAGGCTTAAAGGGCAGCAGTTGTATGAAAGCAGAACAGTGGATTTAATTAGAAGCACTCTGAGTCTTTGGAGCACTTAGGTAACTTACCCCTCCTGTCCTTCTTGTGGCTGCTGTGGTAAGCTTTGACCTGATTCTGTGTCTCCTCCAGGGGCTGTGCTTCCTTGCGAGCGCTCTGCTGTGTTTGCCCCAGTGCTGGTGTTCTGCCCCGAGCCCATGTTCCCACTGAACCCTGGAGTAGAGGTAGCGGCCATCTGGTTAACGCCGGGCGTCGCAGAGGATGCTGACAGCTGTGGCACAGAGGATCCGGAGGAGGAGCTGCTCCCTGCCGGAAGGCTACTGGTCCCACCACCGGGTGTGGAGTTAAAAGAGTTGCCTGTGGGTGCTGCTCCAGCAGCTGAGAGAGACGCTGAATTGGAGGGTGCAGGTCCACTGTTCCCAGGTGCTGTTTGCGTCTGGTTTGCTGGCGCTGGGGTTTGGTACTTAGGTGGCAGTAGCAGGCTGCTGTCAAGCTGCAGAGTGGCTAAGTAAGGTGCTGAAATAGCAGGTAAAGAGAGAGGGAGATAATGAGAGTCTGCCAGATCAGAGTGAACTGCAATAACCACGAAGTCATACAGAATATTCAGAGAACATAACCTCCAGTGTAAGTTTTTCCATTCTTGAGGGTTTCAGTTCTAACTGATAGGCATCACATGTCTTTAGAACAGCACTGGCTTTGCAGAGCTGTGTGACTCGAAGCTGGTACTGACATGTCATTACCTCTGGCTAGATGGGGTTGTGATAACAGCTTTATAGAGAGAGGTCAGCTTTGCAATCTCCTAGAGGTTATCTCTGCCAGAATGAAAATCTTAAAGTCCTTTTAAACTGAGCTACAATAATAATGCTCTTCACTATCAGAAAAAGATAGCAGAGGGCTTCTTTTTGAGTAATAATTGAATAAAAAATAAGTAAATTAGTATTTATTTACTCTTAAAGCTGGCAAATCACCAGCAGGGAAGTTTCCTGCCAGATGCCTCAGCTGTGAACTGAACAGCTCAACAGCCCAGCTGGCTGGGCACATACTACAGATTTCTGCAGGTAAGCCTGGGGTATTTATGTGAAATCATGTTGCAGTAATTCCTTCCTCCCAGTTATGTGGTGAATTAAAACTAGAAGTAGACTGAACGAGGCAACAGGGTCATGTGAAACAGGAGTTCTCTTTCTGCCAAACTTTCCTTGCAGATTGGGGTGAGTGTTCAGCAGTCTGCACAGCTGCACTGCTAACTCCTTCCTTAGGTTTGCTTCAGCTCTGTTCCAAAACCTGATCACCACTCCTCCAAGTAAGCCGACTGCAGAACTGTCACACCTTTCTCAGAGCAAAGGGAGTAAAGGCTTGTAAAGACATCACTTGAAAGTTGCTGGCTCTTTTTAAACAAAAAGGCAGCTTGCACATTTTAGCTCAGGCACAAAGCCTTTCTGTAGCTGGTGTTCTGTCACCCCTCTCTGTCTGCCTCACCAGCATTGTCTCAGCAATGCATCTCCAGGGACATTTTGGACAGGTCAGTGCCTTGGACTGAGACCTCATTTCTCAGTCATGTACACAATGTGTTACCTGGCCTCTGGATCCATTCTGGAATGGAACAACCACATCTCTCTCCAGATGCAATCTGGGAGCAATGTTAGATGAGTCCAGGGACCATCCTCCCGGTATGGAGGGCTGTAAAGCAAACTTTTATACCCTCCCAGACTCTCATACTCCACAATTCTGCATGAAACAAGCATGTCTGACATTACCTTGTGAAAGAACAAATATGGCAGGTGGCCATAACAACAAAAAAGAGACCAGTCTTTTAAACTCTCTCACTGTTTCAGGACAGAAAGAAGTTCCATGAGGTCCAGGAGACCATGCCAACAGAGTAATGTGGTTCCAAGGATCCACATGCCCATGGATCAAGGCCACTGTTCCTCTCTCTTTTTACTTGTGTTAACTCATCCCTCCTTTGCAGAGTTTATTGAACTTAGAGAACTTCAGTGAACTTACACCTCCTATATAAATAAATGTCATGCTTGAAGGCACCACATGCATCGTTCTGCCATGCTCATACATCTCAGTAGCATATCAACCAAATCAGTTTATGCATTCAGCCTTGCCTGGAATGCCTCTGAGACATACAATCACAACAAACTGACTTTTCCATAAAGATAAGAATTGGCATTTGAATCTCTGACATGATCACCAGACTGATAAACAGCAACAGAACTTTCTAAAGTAGGGAAGTGTAATGTGGAAGGATGAAGAAATGAAGATAAAGCTTCACAATACCTTTTATATTTTGAAACAGATCATCCTCAGGGGCTTAAGAATCAGCCCCTTTTCCACCTACTGTAAATAGCCTCTGCCATAGCTGCAGGAAGGAAAGCCTGGCTGGTGCCAGAGCAGACTCACCTAGGTGATGCCGGCAGACCTGGGCGTAGAGTTTGAGCCTGGAATGATTGTCGCACTCCTCGCTGCCCCAGGGCTGGCTGAACCACTCGCTCACCAGCTCGTCCGTCAGCTTCTGCGCCACGCTCTTGCCCACCCGCATGATCCCATCACGTAACACTTTGCAGATTGGTTTGTGCTGGCCCAGTCTACACATCTGGGGAAGGAAGGAAGCAGAAACGCCTGTCAGTAGATGCCAAGCACCTGAGGAAGTTACGCAGGCTGGTTTGTGGTGCACACCCCTCACTGCCAGCACATAGCTGCTGGCTTCAACAAATATAAACCCTGGAGGCTGCCTTCACCAGCTGACTGGAATTGCCCTTACAGCAAAAGTAAGGGTACAGAATAATCTGACACGTTCAGCAGTACAGTGTGCCTGCTTAGAAAAGGAATTGCTTTTATGTACAGCCCAGCAACAGCTTCTTTAATGTACACCTTGCTCCTTAGGTTTGCTTGGGCCTTCACGCATTAGGTTGCAGCTGCATCGATATGAGTGGTACATGCTCTGTAAAACAGGAGACCGTGTGGTGGCAGGAGCAGGTGGCAGCAAACACCCCCACATGCACAGAGACTCACAGCTAACTCAATCCAATATTGTTGGACTCTGGAAGTACAGGAAGTCCTCAGAACGTAAGAAATCCTTATTCTAATAATTGTTAATTTAACCCCCCTGGATTTCTCCCAAGGAACGTGCAGTAGAGCAGAAATGACACTTAAGAAGAAACAATTCAGAGTGGTTCCTCTTTCCAACCTCGTATACAGCACTCAAGTCCCTGAAGAAAGTTTTGGCTCCGTCGAGCAAGGCCTCATTTTCTGGACACACCACGATATAGGCGACATCCCGATGGCCCCCATATGGGTCTAGCAACAGCCTCTCCCAGAAGGGCAGGGAGAAGGGAGAGATTGTCAGGAAGTCTTTGTCATAGCCCACCAGTAAAGTCGGGATCGGGAGAGGCTCGGGAGACTCCTCAGAGCCTGCAAAGAGAACAAAGAGAGAACAAATGTTACAATAAGTGGTTTGACTGCAGTGGATTCTCTGATGCACCAGCAGAGGGTTCTTTCACAGGAGTACTGCAAATCACTGATCCCTTGCCATGCTGGGTCTCCCAGAAGTTATGGAGTGGAAGCACACATTGAGGCTGTACCATGCCTGATAAACCATGTTCTCCACAGGCTTTTTCCTCGGGAAAAAGGATTTAATAATGGAGAACAAAAGATTTATACAGTGCTTAAGAACTGTGATAAAATCCAAGTTCAGTGAGGCAGAGTAGAGGGAGCTTAACCAAGCACCACTGAAACCTCCCTGCAGAGTCACAAGACATTTTTCACTAGTCTGTAAGCAAGACCGCATGGGTTAAGAGTGAAATAAAGTGCAGGTGAGGAGCATATTTAATTGGCTGCCATTGCTCTGCAGATGTGCACATACAAAGTCTGTTTTGCAACCTGTGTTTTCCAGAAGTGCCACTTAGAGCCAGAAGATTCTGAAACTTCTTGTTAAGGGTATGGGAAACCTTAGAATCAGCAAAGCTTTCTGTGGAGCCCCCCAACACACTTCGTGCGTAGCTTAGCAAGCTCCTCTTCCCCACTGCGATTTGGTACAGCTTCAGCAGCTTCCTCTGGGGGTGCTGTTTGCACAACAGCCAGCTCCTGTGCACGCAGATCTGGACAGGGAGCTTGATCCCCACCTGCCCTTCTGCTCTACATGCAAATATTCCTCAACCTGGAAGGGCAAAACCTCCACTCCATCATTTGGCAGGTGCTCCAAATGCCTCTGAGAACCTTTCAGAGCTCCACAAAGAGCCTGTTTGTCCTATCAGGTCTCCAGAGGAAGGTGCCCATTCCAGAGCGCTGTTCTGTGACTGCTGGCATACCCCACAGTGCACGTACCATAGGTCCCCCGTCCTGCCATCTTATGGAACTGCTGCCAGGTGAGTGGTCCCTGCACATGCTGGATGTTCTCCCAGGTCCTTCCTGTCCTCTTCTTCTGGATGGCATCCTGGAGAAAGGGCTGCAGCGACAGCAGCATGCGCACCACGTCCTGGGAGGAGAGCATGCTGATGTCCAGCACTGAAATGACAAAGAAGCATCACTCATCTTCAGGGAGGCACAGGAAGAAGAAACTGGGAATTGCTTTTCAGTTTATTGTTCCTTCACATTGCTCCTCACGGTGCCCTTCAAATCTGTACCACTCTAACTAGTTTAATGGCATCTCCCAGGATACTCTATGAAAACACTGCTGAACTGAAGCTGTCACCCTAGGCCTTCTCAAAGACACACATCTCAGTGCTCCTGTTGTCAAAGCATCTTCAGCATAGAAACAAGGAAAACTTGATCATAAAATCCTTCATTTTTGTCTTGGTGACACTTTCATACAGAGCAAACTGGAACTCAGGAAGTTCCACCTGAACACAAGGGAAAGCTTCTTCACTGTGAGGCTGCTGAAATCCAGGAGCAGGCATTCCAGAGAGGTTCTGGAGTCTCCTCTGGAGACTTTCCAAACCCACCTGGATGTGTTCCTATGTGACATGCCCTAGGTGACCCTGCTTTGGCAGAGGGGTTGGACTGGATGATTTTCAGAGGTCCATTCCAATCCCTACTATTCTATGCTTCTGTGACTCTCTAAAACAAAGGCGCTGTCATTCTGTCTTCCCCTGAACACCTGACTTTGGTTTGCATCCTTGCTTCAGATTTGTGAACTTCCACAGTCTCTTTCCCAACTTAGACCACATAGTCTATGGATAATTGGTTCTTTAGAGATCATTTACAGAGCTTTCAGAAACCTTCATTTCTAGAATGAAAACTATGAAGTGGGTCACACATTAAGTGGCTCAGGATGGGCAAGTTTCAAACAAATACAGAATCATCGAATCAAGCAGGTTGGAAGAGACCTCCAAGCTCAGCCAGCCCAACCTAGCACCCAGCCCTGGCCAATCAACCAGACCATGGCACTAAGTGCCCCAGCCAGGCTTGGCTTCAACACCTCCAGGGACAGTGACTCCACCACCTCCCTATGCTGCCCATTCCAATGCCAATCACTCTCTCTGCCAACAACTTCCTCCTAACATCCAGCCCAGACCTCCCATGGCACAACTTGAGACTGTGTCCCCTTCTTCTGTTGCTGGTTGCCTGGCAGAAGAGCCCAACCCCACCTGGCTACAGCCTCCCTTCAGGTAGTTGTAGACAGCAATGAGGTCTGCCCTGAGCCTTCTCTTCTCCAGGCTGCACACCCCCAGCCTCTCCTCACAAGGCTGTGCTCCAGGCATAGTATAAGATATACATAAGTCACCAAAAAAATCAGAGGAAGAAAAGCTGTGTTGTGAGTCTTACCATTGCTGTGAGGCCAAGAATGTACAGTGGCACTTCTTACAAGGGCTTCATCCACTTTCCCACCCGTGGGGTTGTCCACATACTGCCTGCCTTGCTCGAGGGCATTGAAGCACTCAACCCAGGAGTCATTGCTGTCAGCCTGCAGCCTGTCGTAACTCCAGTTCATACAGGGCAGCGTCTGGCGGTTGTTGGAGGCCATGTAATCCAGGCAGCTCAGAGAGGTGAAAGGCTGCGTGTGCTGATTCTGGAGCAGCAGGAGGAGGCTCATCGGAGGTTCCTGTGTCCTTCGAGCTCCTTCTCCCATCTGAGAGATCAAGTTGCTCTGACAGACCATCAGCCGCCGCTCCGCAGCTTGGCCAATGTCCGAGGTCTTGCCGAAGATGTCCAGCTCGTCCTCGATGAAGAGCCCAGAGTTGTAGCCCAGCTTGCGGTTCATGATGGCGCTGAAGCCGCAGGTGCAGCGGTACTGGTCCTCATTGGAGGAGTCCGGGATGTAGAGCCCCACGTCCGCACCCTTGATGTTCATGTTGCAGGCGCAGATGCAGCAGCTGTCGAAGTTGCGGTCCTTGAAGATGTTCAACACCGAGTCCGAGAGGATCAAGGTGACGTACAGGCTGTGCGCCTCCGGGATGGGCTGCACGGTGGCTGGCTCCACGGAATTGAGCGGTCGGGTTGTGGAAGGGGTAGAAGCAGGTGAACCTTGATCTGTGCTGTCGTACTTGACAGATCCTTGCCCGCTTGCAGTACCCCCACCTCTAGGAGTCCTTGGGGTCCTGGGAGTGCGCGGGGTGGGGACAGAGAAGCGGGGAGTTGCTGGTGATGGCAGAACTCCTGCTCCACTGTTGCTGGCCGGAGCAGTGCTGTTTAGTGTCACTGGAGTACTCATCTGAGGAGTGTTCATCTGAAGATAGTCCTGGTCGGCCAAACTCCCAACACTAGGCACATTGCTGCGTGAAACAGAAACGAAAATCAGTCAGATGCCAGCACAATCTGCTTGGCTGCAAAGACAAGGCCCGGTTTTGTCAGAGCTTCTCTTTAAGCACCAGGAGATGGTGGTGCAAATGGAAGGAATTCATCATAGCCTCAGTAAAGGATAAACACAAGTTCTGCTCAAAACCTTCCGCTCCTGTCTCTCAACTGAAATTGAAATTCTCCTCGTGAACAGTTGTCTCTTATCGACATAATCAAATGGTATCCTCTCTGGCACTTAGCCCTCTTAAAAGATTATTCCTATGGCCTAAACCTCAGATGCTCTTGAGAAGAACCTCTAGAGAAATGATATTTGTAATTCCTCTAAGGAAAGGTGAAAGAATTCCAGGGGCTCTTTTTAAAGCAGTTCTCTGGTGAGAGATGTACATGAGTGGAAATGAAGAGGATATTTCAGAGGCACAGAAATCTTCCTTCACTTCAGAAGTCAGCCCTGTGAAAAGCTGTCAGAAGTCATGTGTGTGGCACTTACACACAACATGACCTCCTGCTGTGCAGCTGAGAAGGGCATTTCAGATGGCAGAAATGCAGCTGCTCACCGAGGACTGCACAGGCTGCAGCACAATGTGACACATCCCATTACAGACCCTTAGTCCAGTAAAGCTAAGAATCCTATTTTGGGGCCATCTGTCATGACTGGGTTTTATTACTCTGGGTTTTGCCATCTTCTGCCAAATATAAGTGACCAAAGGACAGTTCGTACGTTCCCATGAGATCTGTCACCTTTCTGAATGACTCATACCAAGGAACAGGTAGTACAGGGCCAACCAAAAGAGGAAGACTGAACTTTTCTCTTTCCAAGCGGCGATAAGCTGCTCACTTGCCTGGAAATGTGTCCATTACATACTAGGGCAAGGAAAATGCTGGAAGAACTTAATGAGTCTCTTGATAAAAGAGGGGAAACAGGATTGCTCCGTGTTTGTCTGTTCTTGCTGTGTGCTTTGTGTGCTGTTTAACAGGAGAGCTATGTTAGCGCTCACACATCATTAGTGACTTGAAAAGGAAAAGAGTGAAGACCTCATTCTGCAGAATCCTCTTATTACCTTGAACTGATGCATGTCCAGCTGAAAGCAGGAGACGAAGGAAAATATGAACAAAGGTTTGAGGGAGCTGTGGATCTGAAGCACACTGACTGCCTCAGACTAATAAGAAAAGGTGACCTAGAAACCTTGATTGGCAATCAGCGCTCAGTCGGAAGCCTGCAGTAATAATCTTGCCTCTAATTGGATTACATTGAAAATGAAAGGGGTTTTTCCCCAACAAATACCTGAAATTAATAACCAGCTCAGGCCTGCTGAATCAGTTAGCGGCATGAGAAAACCTGAGAATTAAATTGCTCCCTAGGCACTATCAAGGGTTTACAATTTCTTCTTTGCAATTCTTGTGGGAGCACTGAAGATCCTTTGGGGGAAAGGCCTGATTTAAAGGATTCACAGACTGATTTAAAGATACAGGACACCTCCTCTAGAAATGAGTGCAGTGCAGCAGGAGATCTCTGTACCATTATTATGCTTTTTAAGAGGCTTTTTTAATTTAATGGTGCAAGTTCTTGATAGCTTTCAAAACCCCCAGCAATGAGTTTCTTTTACAAAGATTGTTGATTTCTGATACCAGAGCAGGGAACATAAGCTTTTGTGTTTAACAGTAGTATTTGTTTGTAGGTTACAGCACTCTCCAGCTTGGCATCTCTTCTCTCAGCAGCTAGCAAGGGGAGAAGAGCAGACCTCCCACCAGCATCTGTGACCCATTCCAGGTAAGTTATAAGGACTCAGAAGAGCCAACATGAGCACATGGAGGAGAGAGCTGTCACAGGCCTGCTCAAAACATTAAGAGCCCTCAGAAGGCAAACTGCTATCATCTGGGTCAGGTATCATCATCTTGGAACTCAAACTGAATCCACACACACAAACAAGAGGGAAATCTAACTGTAGGTTAGATATGAGGGCAGGGAGAGGAGAGTTTAAGTGCATTGATTTTATCCCCTAACACTTCTGATTTATCTAGAATTACAACATTTTCCTGTATCAGAAATCACAATAACCCAAATGCTCCATTTTCCTGTTCTGTTAAAAGCACCACGAGTGTGGTGGACACACAGCGCAGCACCACCAAGCTCCAAAAGCTGTTCTCAGTTCAAATGTTCTTACTATCAGAACCCTCTTGATCTCAGACTGACAAATTGAAAAGGTTTAAAATACACCTGAAGGTTGTTTTATGGTTCTGGTGTGCAGTAAGGCACTGTTCTACACAAACATTTCAATCACCCAGTCATTTAAATTATGTGCATGCCAAAGGCATTTCCTACAAGACTGTTACTTACTTGTAGCCATCTCTAATGAAAGTGGCTGTAGGTGGCAAAGGAAGTTGTTCAATTTTAGGAGGAACAGCCCAAGACGGCCTGAAAATGCAGGCATCTGGTATCTTCAGAGGTAGGAGGCACTGACTTGGCAGTATCTTCAGTGGAGCAAACACAGAGGAGCCCACAAAAGGTTGAAATGATGGAACTTTGTGCACGTATGAGAAGTCCTGTAACATCCAAGTGACATGGTTTACAACTATGGCAAGGTTGCTCTGTATATCCAGATACTTACTTTTAATTAAAACCTGCACTGAAAAACCTCTACAACTGCATTTCCCCCCTAAATTCATTTATCATTAATTCATCCTACAAAAACATTCAAGAGCAGCTCCTCCAAGGAAACTCAGCTGAGGCTCCTTGTCCTGCTTAGATACTGTGCATCCCAATCAGACTGATTCAGACAAACTGTGTCTGGAAAGGGAGTAGTTAAGGAGGAAATTTTCATACTGCCTAACTTTAAGCAACTAATTCAAGGACTTAAAAGACTGATTTTTGTGGGACTTCTACACTGACAATGGAGAGAGGCTGAGTTGACAGTGAGAAGAAACAGTGAGTGTCTTAAGACAGCCTCTCTGAACAATAATCATCATGGGGAGTAACAGAAACCAACTAATGAGTGGACACTTCACACAAGCCAAATATTAAATAGAAGCAGTGTATAAATATACAAATAATTCAGGGAGCATAATATGCAATATAACTATCACTGAAGTCCAGTCAGAGGGGTTGAATTGACTGTCGGCTTGGTTTGCAGAGGATGATGCCAAGAATTGCAGCCAGTTTCTAGAGCTACCCCAAGCTTCTTTCCTTTTTCCCTTTTCAGGCACCACTGCAAAGTGAGACTCATGACTGGAAGAGTAACAGTGGTCTCAGAATGTCAGCATTTAACATCTCCTTAGGTCCTTGCATTCTTTCCCTTGCACCTTGCAAAGCATTGAGAGATGAGCAATGTGTGGATTGCTGCCTTCAGCTGCTGAACACTCAGGACAAGAAACCTTAGATGTTGTCAAAGTGATTAGCAATGGGTTGAGGTGCTTGGTGTATGTGAGCAGGTGTGAGACTTAAAAGCAAGTCAACTGCGCTGCTGGAAATGTTACCAGGCAGATAAAAATATGTATTTTAATACTCTTAAAGTGGCTGTGAGGGAGATTACAATATCTTTAGTATCAATGACACCCTACAATCTGTTGCCACTCAAAAACCTCCAGCTTAAAATAAATCAATACAGATTTTTTTTCCCAGGCCCAAATTATCCTAGTTTTAAGCAAAGAGTTTACTGCCCAAATAGAAGAAAAAAAACCTCAGCAAGGTCTATGGCACAGCAAAGTCTCACCAACCACACAAAAAACTTATTTCAGGCTTCTCTAATGATATAAAAATTGGTGGCTACATGAACTAGACAAGGCAGGTGGGACAGCTGCACTCCAGCAAAGCCTCTGAGAAGATGCCATCTCACCATGCCTTCAAGTTAAGAACAGAAGAACAGGCCTGTCACTAGCAGCAGCCTGGCTCCATATGCCCAGCTTTCAGGTGGTTAACTGCACAAGGGGCATGCTGCTAACTGCCTCACGCTTCTGCAAAGCCTCTGGAGAAGCTCTGCCAGCTCAGCCCCTTCGCAGGCGTCAGCTTGACTAGCAGCCCTGGTTGCTGGGAAGCCTGGGTCTGACTGGACATGCTTCATGCCAGTACTGAGCCATGAGCTCTCTTACTGCCTCCCAGGGATACAACTGAGTGCTCTCAGGGAGACAGTCACCCTGTGGCTTGCTATGCTTGACTTTGGCTGCCTAAGGTACACTGCTAATGCACTAAACTCCTCACTGACTACATCATCTGTACTGAGACCAATTCATCTCTCAGTCTTCTCTCATTGATGTGCAGCCATTTCTTGTCCATGCCACCACAGGAGCTGTGTCTTTCTGCCTGTAGCTCTCTCAGCAGTGTAGATGTGTGAAGCCTTTGGTTGATGCCAACACTCAAAGGAGTACTTAAATGAGAGGGGGGAAGTGGTGCTGGGGACAAAAACGGCTGCTGCCATAAGCAGGGACAGGGTGGGCCTGACAGAGGAGAATTAGGCTATAAAACCAGGGGCTGGGGACTGCCAGGAGGACAGAGTTATAGCCTGTAGCTGCCTTTTTATTAGCTGTGTACAAATGAGCTTGCTGCAGAGTGAAGTGATCTGTATTTCTACATAGAAAGATGCACTTCTCAATAAAACCCCCTCAGGCTATGTGCATGGCAATGTGATAGTGACAACTTGTGACAAAAGTGACAAAAATCAGCCCAAAGAGAATATGCACAAGCAGGCAGAATGGCTTTATCCTACCTCTTAACCTGTGCTAAGTATGGCAGGGTGAAATACAAACCAATGGGCAGCAGGTGCTTATGTTAAGTCCCTTCATGTGATGCTATGGAAAAATGGACAGGTCTTGGTGTATGAGGCCTAGGAGCCAGCATCAGAGTCCCCAGTTAAAACAGCTCTTTACTCAGATACACTATAGGGCTCAATAGAGGAGGAACTATGTGACATTACCTGACCTGTGTTATACAGAAAGTCAGATAAGAATGGTCCCATCTGGCCTTAACACTTGTGAAGTAACATCAGCTGAAGAAGAAAGAGACCAAGTTCAAGCCCTGGGCTTTCTCAGAGATTTTCAACCCTAACCAAAAAAGGCAACATTTCAGAGAGCAAAGGGCAGCCTTGCTCCATGCACGACTTTATCCTCGCTGCATCCCCAGGGACTGGCAGCAAGGAGTGGCTACACATAAAAGGTGCTCCAGAAAAATTATCTGCAGAAGTCAATCATTTAACAGCTACTTAGCCACAAGTATGATGTTTTGTCACATATGTACATCCTTTCCTTTAGGCACAGGGCTCATTTCACACACAATATTGTTTGCTTCTGAGAACATTACCAACATCAAATCACAAGAAGAAAACCTCCTACAGTTCAAACCAGGGAAACAGTTACAGAGCTCTTATTCTAGAGAATTTTTTTCCCACTAAAGCCTGATCTGCACTTTACATGGCTCCAGCTCACATCTGGTAGTCAGTTACACACACTCCATGTCACTTGTTCATATAAATCAGAGCACACACAGATGAGATTATAAAAATATCACATCTTTGGCACATTACCTTAATTTCTTCAGGTTTAGGGCTACCTAATCCATCTTCCACCTCCATTTTAAACTCAGCAAGCTGTGGTGGAACCATGTTAACCATAGGACTTTCCATCATTCCCAAGGTAGTCACAGTCTCTGAACTTATTCCATCCTTATAGCTCATTACTGGGGAGAAGGCAGGGTGTTGTTCTAAAGAAGGTGGTGTTGGGAACATCCTTTGGAGATCTGCCACAGCTGAATACAATGAAATGACAACACTGTTAATCACCAAAATACAAGGTGGGAAGCAAGTCTAATAAAACAGAAGAGACAGGCTCAGGACTTGTTCGTATTTCATCAGTTGGGACCTAGTGAAGATTGCTCAGACAAACTGCGGTTCTGACAGCAGAACAAATCCGTGAGAAGTTAACTTCCAGGCTTACATTCTAAAGATTCCCAGAGGTACTTTGCAAGCTTTTGTTCAGCAACAACAACAAACTGGTGGATGCACCAATTCCATGTACAGCAACAAAAAGCCATCATGGAAGAGATTCATCGACATGAATGCAAAGTTCAGCCCAGCAGAGGTTACTAAGGAGCTAGAGAGCAGCTGCTCCCCATTGTCAGAGCTGATAGCCAGCCCTAAAGCCGGTGGCTCCTGAGATCAGCCTGCACTTAGCTGTGTTTTTCCACTGAGCCATTGTCCTCTCCTCTGGTCCATAGCAACAGAGCTCCTGAGGAGAGGACAGGCCACTGTTGCTAAAACAAACACAGGCCATTTTCCTTGACAATCAGACTGCAGGCATCCCAGAGTGACACGGGTCAGAGGAAGACACACAACTGCAATTTGGCATCACAAGACATCAGGCCAAGAAAATTCTTCAATTACTTCCCAGTAAAAGGACATAATGCAATCAGCCACCAAGTATTTTCCTTTTGTGAGCAAAGCAAACAAACAACTGATCCAGTGGGAAGGGATTTGGGCTGAAACTGGATGATCTTTAAGGTCCCTTCCAACCCAAAGTATTCAGTGTTTCTATGCAGACCCCAACAGAAGTGCTTTATGAAGGGCAATGCAAGTGAACACTACAGAGAACAAAGTCTGCATTCTTCTCCCTTCCAGCTACCAGCTTGATGTATTTTCCTTACCATTCAGAACATAAACTACGTGTTCCTGACTTGAACTGGAGCAGATGTTCCCTGGACATCAGCATCACTCTGGTGAACTTGCTGTTAAAAGACTCAGAGAAGAGTGAGTCCCAGCTGTGTCTCCACTGAGAGGCTTTCTCTGACAGGCTGAATGTCCAGTTCCATTTCCCTTCCTACACATACACCCAGCCCCAGCTGACAGGACAGAGGCAGAAATAAGAGCTGCAGTTCCAAAGACACACAGTGCACAGCGATGTACACTGACAGTACACTTTGGTAGGAGGCTGCAGCCTCCAGAGATGTCTTCACTCTGCCCTAACACAGCCAAACCCTGAATTTTGTTCCACTGTGCACAGAGGAGGCAGCCAATCCATCCAACTCTTCAGCTACCCTACTCAACTCTTTAGACAAAGTGAAACAACCTAAAAAGGTGAAGTTCTCTCCAAATGGAGTTCTGTCAAAGTTGAATCCAAAGTCTTTTACAACCTGAAGTAAATAATGGCCTAGGAATTACTGCCACCCAGTTCTCTGAAAAAGCATAGTCGTGTCCTGATATTGGATCAATTATTGTTGAAAACAGGTTCAGTAGGATGGCAAACCCCATGTTACCCACTAATATTAGTAGGAAATAAGCTGAGGATCAGCTGCTGCCTCTGTTTTTCACCAGTCTGCTTTAGAAGCTGGAGAAAGGGAGGCAGGAAGGCTCAAATGCAATGTGGTCAGCAGGAGTTCAGTATGATGTCCAAGGCATGGCATTGCCCTGCAGACACTGTTCTGCCTCAACAGCTGGTGTCCAGGGGACGTCCACAAACCACAGCCCAAGGTATCTATTTAGCTTTCTAGTCTACCTTTTCTCACGCTCAGGCTCACACCAGTTAGCAAAATTCTGCAGTGCAGATTCATAAAAAAAAGTTTAATTACAAAAACTCCCCCAACCCTACAGCAACAGGCTAACCACCATTACTCATTTTCATGTGTGCCATGCTTGAAAAAGCTTTGCATATTTTAAAAAGCTATGGATCAACTAAACCTGTCAAAACCCAATCTCTGTATGCTTCAGACTTCTACATTTGAGTAAATCAGCACAGCTTTTATGAGTCCATAAAACTCTGACTCATCTCTTCCAGACTGGTTTTTTCTTCTCCTCAATTTGTTCTCATTACCAGCTGAAGTTAATGAGCAGGCATTAAAGAATGATTTGCAGAGAGATTTGATTTCTGCTTATAGCAGCCACAAAAATCAAACATTCTTCTTCCTCACCACCAAGTCATTTGTAATTCATAACCTGATTTGTTAGTGTTATACCAAAAATTCTCACTTTGCTCCTCTCTCACACCTATATACATAGACTCACAGAATCATTTAGGTTGGAAAAGACCAACCCTTAAATCCATCCCTGCCAGCACATCATTAAACCTCAGCACCACATCTCCACGGCTTTGAAACCCCTGCAGGGATGGGGACTCCATCACTGCCTTGGGCAGTCTGTTCCAGGCCTTGACAACCCTTTTAGGGAAGAAATTGTTCCTCATGTTTAGCCCAAACGTCCCCTGGTGAAACTTCAAGGCTGTTTCTTCTTGTGTTGATTGCTCCTTTGGAGAAGAGACCAAGCCCCAGCTGGCTCCAACCTCCTTTCAAGTGCAGGAAATGCAAGGAAGCCCACCTGTCTTGGGAGCTAAAGTGATCATCCCCAACAGTTGTTCCAACAGTCCTTACAAAAATCTCTCTTGTTTTAACCTGCGTTTTCAGCACATCAGATTTACTCTGTAAGTCTCCTGCACTCTTACAGCCTTCCTGTACCTGTGTGGTGCCTGCACAAGCATCACTTCTTCCATAACCACCTGTAAAATGTCTGCAATGTGTCACCTTAACCATGCCCTTCCACATCCACATTAAACTCTGAAGGTGATTTTAGCCTGAATTTGTTGATGGCTAAATGAAATTTTCTTGCAAGATAGGTTGCACCCTAGCAGCCACTTGGTAAGTCACAACTTCCACTTCTTTGAATTCTTTATAAAGAAGAATGATTTATACTTAAAGAAGGATGTGGTAATGGTGCAAGTGACTAATTGAGATTAAACACTCAATTGAGAACAGAGGACAGCTTCTAAATGAAGATTTGTGACAAAGCCCTCCCTCACATCCAATCTAAGACAACAGTGTTAGAAGAAGAGCATCTCAAACCTCAGCAGGCACATGACAAACATATGCCTCTGTCACATCCACTGTTCCCGTTAAAATCCTCTTAGCCTTTTAATGCTGGCATCTGGTAACGACAGAACAGAAGCAGCACAGTCCCTCTTAATCCTGAAGAAAGTGACTTTGCAAGGCTCCTACAAAAGGCTGCAAGGAGATTTGAACTGTCAGCAAAGTGGTCACCAACCAGTTGGTGCTACTTACTTGGTGGGTAAGGTACTGCTGTTCTGCCATCCTTCCCCAGCGGGCGCTCCTCCGAGCCTGCTGCGGGCAGCTTGGACGAGCGAAGAGCTGGCGAGACAGCCTGGAAGCAGAACAGCCACATCCCATAGTTACACAGAGACACAATGTCAGAATGCACAAGCTGGTGAAAATTCTGACAGCTCCTCAGATGAGATTTCAGAGGAAAGAAACAAAAAGAGTCACGTTCTGCTCTCCCATCCACTCCCCTCAAGGAGTCTTTTTCCTCTCTTTCAGCACTAAAGCAAAAGAAAGTCTCTGTAATATTTGCCTCTTTGGCTAAGATGACAGTGAGAGCACAACACTGAGGAAAGGAAGGGACTTCTTACAAGGGCTGTAGTGACAGGATGAGAGGGAATGGATTGAAGCTTCAGGAGGGCAGATTTAGATTGAAGATTAAAAAAAATTCTTTGCAGTGAGGGTGGTGAGACACTGGCACAGGTTGCCCAGGGAGGTTCTGGATGCCCCCTCCCTGGAGGTGTTCAAGGCCTTGAGCAACTTGGGCTAGTGGAAGGTGTCCCTTTCAAACTAGATGATCTTTAAGGTTCCTTCCAACCTGGCCACCCTATGAATCTATGAACGCCATGAAGAGATTTACCACAGGGGACACCTCGAGAGATGCAAGTTTTAAGACTGGGAGAACATTAGGTCTGTCTAGGCCAACTTCACAGCAAAAGTGATTTTTATTTTGATGGAACACCTCTGCAGTAGATTGGTACATTAACTGCGACCTGACAAGTGCAGTTTGTGTGGAACAAAACAGGGAGAAGTGGTAAATAAAACAGTGCACTTGAAAGTACTGCCAAGAACCAGACATTCAACTAAACCTATTATCTGCTATCAGCCAGTTCAAGATCCCCTTCTGTATCATTATGGCTCTATTAGAGTAAGCTTAAAATCAGTAATTGTTCAAATCTTTGTCTTTCCATGTGTCTCAGTTTTTCCCCTGGAAACTGATGTAAATCTGCTTTTCCATTTGTATTTCTTATATTCAGCAACTATTCCTCTTTGCACTGAAGTAAACTGCTTGTAGGCAGACAAAGGAACAAGCCTCAGAGAATCACTGAAATTCACTACTGTGAGATTTGTTCTTCTTTGGGCAGCTTCTCAGAGGAGGTAAAACAAGAGTTCCTCCGTTAATGGCAGCAGGATCTTGTCCATGGCTCTTAAACACACCCCAAATGCTGACAGATGCCAAGGACACAAACCTGAATGCAAGGCACTTAGAAAACAAACCCCTCGCTTCACCTAGGGAAGTGTTCTCATGGCCTGACTGCGACTGAGGCAGCAAGTTAGCTGTACAGAGCGTCCCCTCCTGACGGGAAGGTTCAGCCAACACAAGTGTTGATATCACTGAAGTGATTTTCTAATACACCTGACTTACCACCACTGATGATTTCTCTCTCTGATGGATCTCCCGAAAGGGCTCCTCTGCTTGCTAGCAGTAGGAAGCTACTCAAAGCCCAAGCCTGCCTACCTGGAAACTCTCTCCTATCTATCAGGGATAATCGCTCCCCCATTAGCAGTCCATTCTCCTCCTCCTTTTTGGCCAAGGCTTAAGCCTACAGAACACTCAGTCCCACAAAGACTTACACCAAGCTCATCTTCATCTGAATTATCAAAGATATTATCTAGATCATGAAGTGATGGAGCCAGATCTGTCACCTGTGTGAGGCTACCAGAGCCTGCTCGGCCTGCAGCATTGTCTTGCCGGGTATCTGCCAAAGAGAAAGAGAAAACCACATGAAAATGGGAGCAAAATCAAGAAACATCAAACTGCCTTTTCTCCGTTTGACTTCTCCCTCTAAACAGGGGACGAGCAAGGACCACTGAGGCCTCTTCTCTGTGCTGTAGCCTAGAAACAGCCTTGCAAGCAAGGTTTAAACAAGCACTGAAAAAATCAACTGGGAAGGAACGAAAGTAGCTACTGCTCAACTCCAATATGCTAAAACCAATTCATTAATGGTGTTATGATAAAAAGGACAGGCAGCATCAGGTCTGTTCCATCTCAGGAGCTCTTCATGTCCAGTGATTTTCCTTTCAGATTCTATTGCACAGCTTTGTGAGTTTTTGCTTTGCAGAGTAAATTAAAGAGCTTTCACTCACCAGTCTTAGGAGCAGAACTGAAAATGGACATGGCATCTTTTCCTTCAGGGACTGGCGTAGAATGACCTGTCGTGGGGATTTCCTTGGTGGGGATTCCATCTTCTGACTGCAAAAAACATACAGGAGTTCTTAATGGACATCAATTTAAGCTCTGTAAGAACAACTGTCAGCCAGAGTCAGGGGTCTGGACTAAATGCTTTGAGAAGTATGAAAAATAAATCTAAGCAAGTTAAAAAAGGCAGCTGCCTGCTGCCTTTGTCTTAGGAAGAACACAAAGTCACGTTGTGTATGAATTGCAAAGGGTTGCACAGGCACCAGTGAACTTGGACAGCCAGTCCAGGCCAGTAGCCACCTCACCCTCCCCAGAAAACATCCAGAATTGGAAGCATGGTGGCTGCCTGCACAAGAACGAGTGAGGAGCCAGCCAGTGAAACAGCTCTAGTGGATAAAACAGCACAGGGCAGGTGATGACCAAAGCATGGTGACCAAATTGTCTTTCATCTCTCCTACATAGGCAAGCTGAGAGAGTTGGGGCTCTTCAGTCTGGAGAGGAGAAGGCTCCAGGGAGACCATAGAGCGGCCTTCCAGTAGCTGAAGGGGACTACAGGAGAGGTAGGGAGGGACTTTTTTATAAGGGCTTGGGGTGACAGGATGAGTGGCAGTTGTTTGAAATCAGAGCAGGGCAGATTTAGGCTGGACATCAGGAGGAAGTTCTTCACAATGAGAGTAGTGAAACACTGGAACAAGTCAAGTTTGATCTGTGGAACAGGCTTGTGACTTCTGAAAGCCATGGAGCAGATACTGTGCTATAGCACAGTAATCCAGAGAGGATATTAATGATAGAGAAGTTGCATTTACACATTACCTTGTTCTTCTTCAGAGGATCTTTCTCAGCCCCAAGTTTGCATTTTTTATTGCCAGTGAAGCTGTACTTTATATCACCATCTTCGAAGGTGTAAGGATCACTAGCATCTCCCAGGCCTTCTCCAGGTTGTTGTAGTAGAGGCAAGGGATCAAGATAGTTCAGTGCCTGCACTGGTTTCTGCTCTTCCAAGATTTTAAACCGTTTATTAGGTTGTGCTAAGAGCCTGAAAGTCAAAGCAAACAAGCAAAGAAAGCCCTCATGAAACGAAACCAACACACCTTTCACAGCAAGGAAAAATAGCTGTCAGACATAAATACAGGCCAAATCTCACTCCATCATCCTTGGTCAAGCAGAAATACATTTTTTTCCTCAAATAAGGGCTGCATTTGCTTGCATTTCAGGACCTGAGAAAGAGTCTGGGCTTTGAGTTTCAGACTGAAGCCAATAGCAAAGCTTCTGCCCATCTCACAGAGCCCACAGGCATGACACAGTGCAATTCTAAACACACAACTGGCCAAACCACACTCAAGTGCCTCTACAGTGCCACGGTTTCACTCAAACCCCAGCATTTCTGCAGCTGGAAGGCTGCATAACTAAATACAGACTTTCTCTTTATATGATCAGAAGACATAAGCTTACTAAACCCCATACATTTGGTCAGATCCCTGTGACACAGGTTACAAAAAGATGTGCCTGTTCTTCTAAAGCTCCAACAGAAGACCAGATGCAAAAAAAACATTACTACAACATCACCTTTCTGCTTAAGTGTCTGAAGTATCCCTAATGTACATCGCCCTTGACGTCAGAGCGAGGCCTTCTGCTCATCTCAGTTTCAACTGAACAGAGAGCGTGGAGATGCCCACAGTGCCAGACCCACCCTTCTGTGCTCTTACCTTTTCAGTGCAGTGCTGTCTGAGCTCACTTCCATCTTGGCATCGTGTCTCTCACAGGGAAGATCCGGTGGCCTGAACTCTAGATCGTCACTCGAAGGAACACTATAGGTCCTCCACACATCCAGTGACTCAGTGTTCTGAATGACCCCACAGTACAGTGCTGTCTCACTGACCTCTGCCATCAGAGGCAACCTCTGTCCAACCAGGACTGTCCTGTCATCTAAGCTGGGCAGCGGCTGAAGCTCCAGCCCGCTGCCATAGAGTGCTGGGTTTACAGGTACGGCAGGTGGGTCCAGATTCTCTGCTTCCTGACCTCGAGGCTGGGGGCTGAGCGTGGGAGGCAGAGGGGAAGTGGGGGAATGGGGTGAATCCATAGGATTCATATTAATTTGCTTGCTTGGATTCCTAGCAGGTATAGAGAGCGGCTTCTCATATTTTCTGGAGTTGGGGACTTCTAAAGAGGGCTCCATTCCTGCTAATCCCAGTTTCTGCCCTGAAGTGTCCTGCTCCATGCATAGCTCTTCAGTCACCGAGGGCCGGTGGTGAAATGGCATCAGAGGCCTTTTTTGCAGCTTATCTCCTTTTTCCTGCCTCTCTGTGGTTTTGTGCTTTGAAGAGGCAGGAGGTGGCAACGCTGAGGACGACGACGTTCCCACGCCGAAGCCTGACTGATTTATCGTTGGGGGACGGCTGGAGCCAGCAGCACAGCGCTGTTTGAAAACCTTGTGCCTGAAAGCAGAGCCAGAAACAAGTCACTGGGTGGTTTATTCCCTTATCTCATCTCATGGGAAAGAAACACAGCCCAAAAGGACAGCACTGAGAAACCTGATCTCTACTCCTGACCATTTAACAGGTTCTGGAACGGCCACAAGAACTGGAGCAGGTTGTCCCAGCCAGCCTGGACGCAGCTTTTCTGAGGCACGGAGTGGAAAATGACAGTCTCCAGAATGCAGCATTCAAAGGAAAGATTTCATGTTTGTAGAAGCTTAGTGCTGCTCAGATGAAGGGAATACAACAAAAAAACCCCCACACTGCTGCTGGTTTTTTTCTCCTGAAGAAAGACAGCCCTGCAGACAGCCTGGCTGCTGTGGAGCTACACCACTGCTCTTGCACTCTCCTGAGCAGATGGGGGTTGGTTTAGTTTTGTTCACAGACACAGTACATAGCAGGATGCTTCCATGGCAGTTTCCTCCTGCACTGCAGGTAAGGAAGAATAACTACAGCTCTAGTCCAAAACCAAACTAAACCAAAAGAGCACCTACCCACTGGTGAAGAAAGCAGGAATGTTTTAAGTATTCCAAACAGAAATGCAAACACACAAACACTTAAGGTTGAGGAGGAGAGATTTAGCCTGGAGAGCAGGAAGATATTCTTCACAGTGAAGGTGGTGAGACACTGGCACAGGTTGCCCAGGGAGGTCATGGATGCCCTCTCCCTGGAGGTGTTGAAGGCTGGATGAGGCCTTGAGCAACCTGGGCTAGTGGAAGGTGCCCCTGCCCATGGCAAGGGGATGGAACTGAATGATCTTGAAGGTGCCTTCCAACCCAAACCGCCCTATGAATCTATGAAACTGGCTTCCTATTTTACACATGGCTTTTCCCAATTTGTATCCAGCCCTCTGAGCCTGGAAAGCACAGGACTGGATTTCATTATTTCAGTGTTTTATCAGATAGATGATGGCTGCCCCAAGGATGTTCCAACAGGGTCATATTTTACTTGGCCTTTTTGTTGTTTGGGTTTAAGACCAGCAGTAACTGTGCTTAATATATACACCTGCTTAAAGCTAACTAGGCAAGCAAAATAAATCACTCCTTCCCTGCTTTTCTTTATAAACAATGGTATCTAGGACAGCAATAAAACATTTCAAAACATGCAATATTTACCTCTCAAACGACATTATCTAAGGTAAGTGGACTACTGAAGAGAAGAAAACAAATCTGCTTTTATGACTTGGTTATGAAAACACCCTGATTTTATAGCACACACCAGCTGTCAAAAGGCACAAACACAACTTCTCGGACTTGCTGCCTCTTTCCTGTAACCATCCACACTGTGTGGTGCTGTCCTGGCTGTCTCTGTGGACTTTGCTGTTATCAGGACGTGGCAAATTCTCTGCTGCAGCAGATGGTCTGTGGCCGCAGTCACCCAGAATGTGGAGCTAATACCCTGGTAACTGAAGATTTGCCTTGGGCATGTTCTTGTAACATTTTGTTGCCTTAATTCTTCCTCATTCACTCTATTTTTACTGACCCCAGAAAACTATGTTAGACATTCTGCTCTCCAACACACAGAGCTAGGTCTACAGAAGACTGACTTTGATGCTGAGTACCAGACAAGACTCTATTTCTACAACACCCACAAATGGGCACAGTAACAACCAAACCAATATCTGTATGTCAGTAGCTGTCCAGTCTTTGCAGCACACAGGAAATGTCCCCTGCTGTCTGAAGTTAGGTCCCACCTTCATTTTAAGGAATGTGCTTTTATTTCCCAGTTGCACAGTGTAGCTATCACTGGAGATAGTAAGAGACAGTGAGAAATTGCAAATGCAGCTGAACCTACACCTGGAATCAGGTTTCCATTGCCCACTATTGATTCCTCGTGCTTTCCAGGTGAAGCTGGACCTGTTTTCCACAGGAAGCACCTGGAACCCTGACAAGACACTTTATCTGTTCTGCGTTCCTGAGCACAGCCAGGCAAGGAACAAATAATCAGAGCTGAAGAGCAAGGCTGCAGAAGAGCAACACCTTCACTTCCCATTCTGCACATAGTTTCCAGGTGGAACACTCTGCCCTCCATATGGTACACAATTCCTCTGCATCTTCAGCTCTTCTTCTCCTCACACCCCTTTCTCTCTTAAATACACAATGAAGAACTGGCTTCATGAGAAGTCAAACCCAAAAGGTACAAGACCACAATTTTGCTTCGCTCAGCTTTGGGCAATAGACATTTCTAAGTAACAAGCCTTTGGGGGCTGTGAGGATGCTCCCTTGCTAAATGGTTGAATTAAAGAGGGCTCTTCCAGTGTGAGAAGTGCTCCCTCTCTTCAGAGCTCACCTGGAACAAGAACAACTGACTCTTTGGACTGGATCCACAAAATCCCAAGAAACTGTATTGTTAGGAACCTCCTCTTCCAAATTTGCAGTTGTAATTTGATTCCTCCTGAAGAAGATAAATTTATTTTAGTAGTTCTCACCTTTCATAGAAGCAAATGTCTAAAATGCACACGCAGAAATTCACAGGTTCACAGCAAAGAAATGACTTCTGCTTCAGCTTTGAACTGGAACTCACTACTTAACAGCAATTCCCTCCAGCTCTCCTTAAAACTTAGAGTTTGATTCATGTGGGAGGATTGTACCAGCTCTACCTCTGACAGCTGTCTGGAGGTTGAGCATAAGCAGCAAGGGGCAAGCAATTTAAACTGAATCTGGAAAGTCTCCTGACATATCCAGGAAGGAAATTGCAGAGAACTAGTGAAAAGCAATGATTTCAGGGCACCCCATGCCATGAATATACTTTAACTCTCAGCAATAAAGGCCTGTGGTGCTAACAACAGGAACTTACCATATCCTTGTTGATTGGAATTTTAGTCCCACACACCTAATGCTTTACACCTACTATCCTTGGTGTTCTAAGTACCAAACAGATACTATAGGTTATTGTGCTAGTTTGAGCCTAGCTAGCATGTTTTGGTGAGAAGAACTAGATGATAGGCTGTAAAATGAAAACAATGGTGTCTACTTCCCTCACAGTCTTGCTGAAATGTATACAAAAGAAGAAAGGCAAAACAAAGATTAGGGCATTTGCTTCTTCTCCTCGCTGGGGAACTTTGCCTGCTGGGGAGCTCGTGGCTGCTGGCTGGACTCCATCTTGCTTTCTAACCTCACCCTCCTTTGCTTGGCTGCTTCACCTTGCTTTTAACCCTTTTGGCCGAACCTCCATTCTTCCTTAGGACTGGGGTAAGGTTGAGAGGGGTAGGGGGAAGGTGAGGGGTGGTTGAGAGCCCCTCCTGGGGACTCAGGTTTCTGGGAGGGGAATTGTGTTTGTATTACCTTTTTTACCTTGTATATTTCTGTATATAACTGTATATACTGTGAATATCTGCTTGTAAATTGTGCCAGCTGTAAATATAAGCTTCATTCAAATTTCCAGAGCCGACTGAGTCTAGTCTGGGTAATTTCTAAAAGTGTGGGGGGGCGGGGGACACCCAAACCATCACAGTTCTTCACTCTAGTAACTATAACTGCAGCTAGAAACCACAATCAATACATCTGCAAACATCTATCTGAAGGCACACAGTATAGATTTGTAGCCTGGAAGCCTGTCACAATTAAGATACACAACTGCAAATAGATTGTTAAGTGTTAGGAGTTTTCAGCTGAGCACAGTAACAAATTTTCTTTGACAATGCTGCTCTGCATCATTAGCTTTGATTAGTGGCAAAGGAACTCTGTGAGGAATAACATCACCTAAGGCAGAACCATTACAATTTATACACGATGTGCTTGTAACAAACAAAGCCATCAGGACTGCTGCCTTACTTGGACTGTGACCTGTTGAGAATGCATTCCTTCCAGACACGGTGAACCATATGGTTGTGAAATTTTGGAGTAATCTTGCCCGATTTCTTTGGACTGTGCACACTAACTGTCCCCTCCTGCACAGCTGAATGGCTGACACTGCTCTGAGAGCATCCACTTTCTCCTGCAATAGAAAGAAAGCATTAATGTTAGAGCTGTTCTTAATATTCATGCTTTTTCCTGACCAGACCTTCCCTCTCAGAAGGCTGCTGACTGCACAGATGTTCACACTCCCTAGAAAATACTTCAGCATCACTACAGGAGACTGGCTAAGCTACATTTAAAAGCAACACCTGCCCCTGGGCTACCCGAGATGGCGCTAGTTTGTACAGGTACAGCTGTGTGAGTACTGCACCTCGCCTGAGATAATGAAATGGAGGCAGCCTGGAAAGACCCCTGTGGCCTTGTACTGAATCACTTAGTGCAGGGAGGGGTTATTCACAATTCCCCCACCCCACCCCCACCGGGTATTCAGCTTGAATTTATCCTGCCTTTGGTGACTTGCTTTAAAGACTTAGAACCATCTATATTAGAGCAAGCTTAAGTGTCAGTTAAGAAAAGCACTAATTTATGTAGACTGTTTCAGAGCAAGAACCAGTTCCTCTGGCTCAAAACCTCACTGAAAAACTGGAATTGATTAGTGTTGTGCTGTTTCTTGACAAGCTGCTTGAACTGAAATAACCGAATCTAAAGCTGCTTTGGTAAAACCTTAGTCAGGTGTACAGCACCACAGACACTGTTCAGCAGCTGATCATTAGTGTCTACTATTAACAGCAGGTGAGGTTCTCAGCAACACTGTAAGTCATCAAGGATAACAAATGAAGCTGTTACTTCAGTAGATGAACAGCCTGAAAGCCACATTTATATCCCGCACTTCATTTCTTTCCGTCTGTGATGCGGAGACCTCAGTAGCTATTGTACAAGCAGCTGTTCCCTTTGCTCCTACGAAACCTGGTTGTGTTTCGGGTGAGCTGCGGTAGAGCCGAGCCATAGGCACAAGCTCGACGGCAGAGGGAGCGTTAGGCTCGCCTGGCTGCCCAGCAGCGCTGCTCCGCTCTGGAGGAACAGCAAGTGAGGACATGCTGCATTGTAACAAGGTCACGGCAGTGTACAGAACACTTCGTCCTCCCGCCTGACGCAATGGAGAAAGCCTCAAGAACGAAGAGCTGAGAGGAGTCCCTGTTACACACCACTGCATCTACCCTGGTAATGCTGCTGGCGCCTATTAGGAGACTTCCAAAACACAACTTTCAAACCGTACACATGCTGCCTAACCTTCTGTCTTTTTTGGGGCTTCATGGTTATAGATCTTTTCAATCCAGTTACATTTTCCCTCCTGCAATTCTTACAGAATCATAGAATCAACCAGGTTGGAAGAGACCTCAAAGCTCATCCAGCCCAACCTAGCACCCAGCCCTAGCCAATCAACCAGGCCATGGCACTAAAATGCTCCATCCAGTCTTTTCTTGAACACCCCCGGGGACGGCGACTCCACCACCTCCCTGGCAGCCCATTCCAATAGCAAATCACTTACTCTCGATGAAGTTGCAATGAGGTGGGGGTTGGTCTCTTCCCTCTAGTATCAGGTGACAGAAGGAGAGGAAATGGCCTGCAATTGTGCCAGGGGAGGGTTAGCTTTGCTGCAAGAGTGGTCAGGGATTGGAACAGGCTGCCCAGGGAAGTGCTGGAGTCACTGTCCCCAGAGGTGTTCAAGAAACCTGTGGCCATGGCACTTGGGGACATGGTTTAATGGCCATGGTGGATTTGATGGTTGGATTCTGATCTTGAAAGTTACCTCCAACTGAAACAATTCTATGATTCTAAGCAGTCAAAGCCATAAACCCCTAGACAGAGGCTTGTGGTCTCTAGCAGTTTATTTCACTGGCTTTGAAATGTTCTACAGCGTCGTGAACTTGACATAATCATCGTGAACTTGACAAGAGATCATAAAAACAAGGTGGGCACGAAGGAATGTGTGTCCAAACAAACATGCACACACAATGCATACACTGCAGGGCAGTTACAACTGCCAGGGGAAAGAAAATACAATGACGGAAAGGGAAATAAGAGGTATAAGAGGGTAAGGAAGGAGCTCCCAGAGCTTTCAGGCTCTGTTTGAGAGCATTAATGATTGCTTTACCACACTGTGTAGCCTTTTCATACTATGCAGCAAGATATGGCATAACATGAAAAGGAACTTCACAACAGGCAAATCCATTTTGTTTCCATACCCTGCCACTAATTTTTATCCATGAAAATCCCTAACAAAATGCTGGATGAGACACAAATAACAATGCCAAAGGATGGCATAAAAACTGGAAGACACAACCAACCATGACCAGAGTGCAATCCCTGTGGTGCAGTCTGTTTCCACACAGTGGAAAGCCATTCCCTAGCTTCAGTAGCAATAGCAGAATGTGACCTGAAGACATCATTAAGACCAACCCCTGCTCCAAAGCTCCATCTATCTGACTAACCTGTTCTTTGACAACAAACACCACCCCTCAACAAAACCCCAGCAGCCCACCCACCCCTCTGCTAATGCAAATCCTGTAGCTCCCCACCACACTTCATTCTAATACTTCAACACCCTTCCTCGGAGGAAGTTTTTCTTCATGTCTAACGTAGCTTTGCTTTGCTCCAGTTTAGGTTCATTACATACTGGTTGCACAGAAGATGATTCCTTTTCTCCTGTCATGTCTCCACAGACTGTTACACTCTATCCTGCATACTTCTCTTCTCTAGACTAAACAACCTCAATTCTTTTCTTCTCCTGTTTGAAAAAATCTAAAATCATTCTTACTGCACTTCTCTGGACTCCATCCACTCTGTCCACATCTTTCAGTGGTCCAAACTGGACGTGGTACTCCCCCCACGCTTTCACTAGTAGTGGGCAGAACTGCAGTTACATGCTTCAGACTAATCCAGTTTATGTATCCCATTTACTGCTTCTGAACTGTATGACATGTATCTTCTGATCCATTTCTCCAGCTTCCCAAGGCCTTTTAAAATGGTGTAGGATAAAGGAATGCTTTCATTGTTCCCTGCAGAGGCACCCCTTTGATACAACTCCATCTTGCCCTCAAACAGTAGCTGAGATCAAACAGAAGCTGTCCCTGCCAGATTGGGCAATGTGAACACATTTTAGATATTAATAGTTTATAACTGCTCTAAAACAGAATCCCCTTGGGATTCTGCACAAGCTTAACAGGGCTCTGAGTAACTTAAAAACCACAATACCACGTTGAAATATGCATCAGTACTTCAATTGATTGTTGTTTAGAAGTTGATTGTCTTGCTTCACTTACTAATCAGCTTTTTTGTTTATTTTAGCTACCAGTTGCCCTGAAAAACTATTCAAAGTGATTTTCTATCTCACATGCCAAGCAGCTGGATGGCTTCTGAGATCAGAAATACTATGGAGCCAGACTGTCAAAAGGGGCACCCCCATCCAGCCAAAACATGTCATGAACTTGCAGCACTGCATCTGCCATCTGCATACGATGGAAGTCTCAGACCTCATTTGGGAAGCCCAGCTCCTGCTTACCAGTTCCAGGGGCTTCTGCTTTTCCTTCGAATGATCCTTGATTAAAACTTGATGTGTTGGGCAAAAAGAGGATTTGCAAGTTTTTATTCTATCTCCAGGCACCCCCAGTTTTATGCTGTACTTGTTACTCTTACTCCTGCATCTCCCCTGCACTCTGCACAAAGATCATAGAATGAATCATAGAATGGTTTAGGTTGGAAGGGACCTCAAGGATCATCCAGCTCCAACCCCCCGCCATAGGCAGGGACACCCCCCACTAGAATAAATAAAATGCAGCTACTAGATAAATGCAGCTACAGAAAATGAAGCTGAACTCACCAAGTTTTGTTTAAAGCTGTGTCTTTTTCAGAGGTATTTAAAGCTTTGCTTTTGTTTGCCACAGACCTAGGGCAAAAGCTCTCCTGTAACGTTCAGTTTGTTGCCTGTCTCTTGAATCTGTGACTGTTCACATACTTCTCAGTTATGAGCCAGTCAAAAATGAAAGACCAACTCCAGCCTCCTATTACTTACCCATAAGGGCCTGCTCTGGAGAAGTGGGTGGAGTGAGTGGCATCCCACAGGTACTAGCAGGATCTTTCACACTTCCCAGCCCCTGCTGTCCCACATTTATATGGCCTCCGGTACTGGCAGCGTTCTGTGACATGGGGATGTCACTCTGGGAGATGAGAACAAAGGCTGAAGGGTAGACCATCCTTACACCACCTGCAAAGCAAGAGGAAGACAGAAGCCCTGAAAATACCTGCTAATACTCAGCAGCCCTAGCTACTGAAGCTTGTTTTCAATGTCAGTTAGACCAAACTTATTATCCCAAATAGAGAGAGCTGAGGAATTTCATCTGAATGTACATCTAACCCTCTGTGAGCAGCACAGAGCTGCAGCAAGTGGCTTGCTACTGTGAATAATAGCTTGTGGGATACAGGGAGTAGAGAAGCTTGAGGCAAGATAAGGAGTCAGATGTTCCAGTGTCAAGAGAGCTACAACAGAAGATAGGAAAATTATAATGGCTGCTTCTGATTAATTAGATTTTTTTTTTAACCACAAGGAGGAAAATGATCCTTCAGGCAGAGTGCTGAAACTCACCAACGATGACTTCAACTGCCACGGGGAAATCATTGTCGTATCCCAGCTCTTCCTCCTCTTTCATGCCTTCTTTTTTCTTCAGCACCATAGGGTAAAAATACTGCCACTCCTCCATCAGTTTGCGAGTTGCTGGGTCTGACATCTTGTACGACTGGCCCGTGAGGGTACCATTCAAACCGTAAGGGCTCACCAAAACTGCAAAGCAAGAAATCACAGGCCCTAACGGATGTCCGCTTCAGCCACATGTCTGCCAGCCTCTGCCTCTTTGGCTTCAGTCACTGTGCCATTCTCAGGCTGACTTCAGGACCTGCCTGCAGGGCGAAGTGACTGCAACACCAGGTAGGGATGTGAATTTGAAGCTGCTTTAGGCTGCACAGGTTTCCTATGCAGCCAACCTCACTCAGCTGGAAATGGACCTTTTTGCAGCTCAGTTGAATAGTTTCCACAATGAACTAATTTAAGTGTAGTGAAACACTGCTTGCTCTGGCAAAGGGATGACCATACATGGAAGTAAGAGGAGAAAGACAGTCAGCAACTGAATTTCCACCAGGAGCACACAGTACTAGAGACTTCTCAGCACCAAAAAGTATGGAGAAAACAATGCATGGAGCAGAGTGCAGGAAGGACAAATAAGTGCAACTACTTGCTCAGCAACAAGTATTTCCATTCAGACTCAGTTTTGCCTTTGGTCACATTTGATTGGAGAGTGTAATGAATTTAGCTCACTGAAATAAAGCCTCCTAGGATTGAAGTGTCTGAACCCCTGTCAAAACTTTACATCTAGAAACAAAATGTTTTGCAATAAAGCTTCTGTCAATTAATGTCTTCTATAAATGAACATTAATTTCACCAAGATTTCTTGCTATAATTGCTTTGAAGTTATAATTTCAGACTGTAGCAAGACAGTGCAACTCAGTGACTCAAACATTATTATGACTGTTTGATGTAGAGCATTGCACCACAATTGCATCATGAATTTAAAAAGCCATTAACATAACTCTCTAAAACCTTCATTTCTTACACTGGCAAACAAACACTCACAAGTACTTCGAGGTTTTTTGTTGTCTTTGTTACATTTTCAGACCTTCTCTTCTTTTATATAGAGAAGTCCCAAACAAAAGCTGACAATGTAAGAATGAAAAGTGCTCTTGAATTAGATCAGCTCAGTATTTGTAGTCATGTAGCACTGAAGTTCCAGATTTGAGCCAGCTGACCTAGACACCATGTAAAAAAGTCACACCCCAGTGCACTCACTTCCTGAAACAAGCCTTTTAAACCAGAAATGATTAATTTGTTTACCATATGTATACACCTTTAAAACCAAAGCTATGAATAGAAACCCCTGGAAAACTCACATCCCACTTAGAGCTGCCTATAGTCTTGAGGTCCTAACAATGTTTTCCCTTATGTCCATGACTTCTGAAGAGAAACCTGACCCTTCTGATGAGTGACTTTATCTCACTTCGTTCACCTCTGAAGAGACCATCAGCAGGAGCGAAGTTGCTGCCACCCATAAGTCAGGTTAAACGCACAAAGATCCAAATGCTGCTCCCTTACCTTGGAAGGGTGAGGGTGAGGACTGGGCCATCTGGATATGCTCTTCATTGATCAGGTAGATGGGCTGGTGCTGAGCAATCTCCACACTTGTGCACACATTGCTTTCCCCGTGAAGAAAGAACGTGAAGGCACACGACA
The DNA here is from genome assembly GCA_013400475.1 of Tricholaema leucomelas. NCBI lineage: Eukaryota > Metazoa > Chordata > Aves > Piciformes > Lybiidae > Tricholaema lacrymosa > Tricholaema leucomelas. Next base: position 766,026 of record WAAF01021101.1, read on the forward strand.
AATGTTCACTGGAGAGGGGGAGACAAAGGAGAAACAGATTTATTAGCATGTTAATGAACTCACAGGAGGCTGTGAGTCCATAGCCCTGGAGTCCAAAGATACACTCTTCTGCTTTGTCACTTGTGCCTGCTGAATAATAGATTCAATGGCTGATACAGGACAGGATGAACTGCCACTAGACACATATTTTGGCAACTATCTCAAAGATTTATTTTCCTGCTTTTATAACTCAATAAGATCATTACAACCAAAGATTTTATCCAAGATTCAAAGAGTAAAAACAGAGGTGTTCAGAAATTCTCCAAATTCACTCTGAGATGGGCTCTAGCCGAAAAGGAATGAAGATGTTTGTCTAACACCTCATGGGACTCTCATGAGAAAGAAAACAGAAGCAAATGAATATTACAAGAAGCTGCCAAGGGTTTAAGCCGAACCACGGATTTGCCACTGACGATTAAACTTCATTTGAAATGAGTGTCATTTAAAATGTTCCCACCTAATTCTATCCAGAGAATGACTTCCCATCAGAGCTAACCATTTGCTTAAATACTCCTTGCCACAATGCCACAAGAAAAAGAAAACAAAACTCATCTCCTGCTTTTTTTATCATCATTTTAATCAACTCAGAAAGTCCCAAGCTGAAGCGGTGATTATGCAGTCACTCCTCTGCCCAGCACAATAGCTGTGCAGAGTTTTACAGTTGTTGGCTTTGGCACTGGGCCAGCCAGAATGCAAGCAGCGTTTTAAAGACAGCTCCTGACTACCTTCACCAGAAAAAAATAACACAGGCAACTGTAATAATTTCACTTTGCTGCTTAAGTCAACCAACCACTCTACCACTGCCAGCTGATTTTTAACAAAGGCTCTGATGGTCTAGAGTAGGAAGCTGGTTTAATCTCACTGCATCTCTGAATGATTCTACACATCCTGTAGAACAACTTTGCCTCCTGCACTACAAATGCACTTTGCTCCTGCACTCCTACTCTTCTCTTGAGCCTCCAGTACTACCTTTAAAAAAACCCAAAACCCACAAACCAACCTATAGAAAATGGTCAGCTGAGGAAAATCTGGAGAGAAGGTCATTTAAATGACAGACAAAAACTGAACATCCTTGTTGCTATCATCCCATATTCACAAGTGCTTTGCAGCAAAACTAAATTTGATTTCATGGAATTAAAGGTTTCATTAGATTTCTCTTTCACAAGGGAAAGAAACTCCACTATCGTGGGTGCTGCAGAAGTAAACTTATCATTAATTTAGATGGGGGAAGGGAGGGAACAGAACATGGGACAAAATGGGTCAGTTCCAGGTATTGCTATCCAGCTGTCGTCTTCTACAAAGAAAAACAAATCACTTCAAGTGGAAAAAAAAAGAAGCAGGGATTTCTGCACATACAAGAAAGAAAAAAAATAAAGGCCAAAGCCCAATTGTTTGATCAAAAGCCTTCAGTCTCCTTACACAGGATGATAGCCCTTGCTATCAAAAAGGTCTTAATAACTACAAAGCCATGAGAAATCTGGTCTAAGATCAAGTGGGGATAATCTCTGCAGAGTTCAGCATGCAGCAGGTCAGCACTCCTAAAGCAGAGAGCACAGCTATTTGTGAAGGAGTCATTTTCAACTCCTGTCTTTAGGATATTACACAGAAATCCTCCTGATTCTGCAGGCTTCCTACAGCGTTTGACTGTGAATGTCTTGCTTGTCTTCTATCGATCTAAAGGGGGAAAAAATAGCCTCCTGGGACCTTGCAGGGACTCTTTCAAGTCTCTTGCAAAGTGGTCTGGCATGAAGAAATCACGTGCAGTCTTATATCTGACATTCACAGCCACCCACAAACACTGTGAGAATAAGGAAGGGACAAAATTAGAGCCTAGAAAAGATTAATTTGTTATTGCAGGGGAGGGAATGCACATCACTGTTTCAGCTGAGAATCAGCTAACACCAAAATCATGATTCATAAGGTTCAGAAATCAAATAGCCTGGGAGCAGAAGTGTATTCCATTAATTAAAGGGGGGAAAAGATACACTATGACCGTACCAGCCCGTTTTACTGCCCTGCAGATCACAGGATAAATAACAACACTATTGGGTATTGCTACCCCCGAGCAGCAAGGAAGACTTCACTGGAGACAGCTGGATCATTGCTAGCACCGGATCCCAAGTAGATCGTGCTTGGCTACAGAAAGAGGCCCAGCCAAACGTTCCTTTTCTTCAGGTCCCAGCTGAGCAGTCACTGTGACAGGAATCCCTCTCTGCTGAGCAAGCAAGCAAGCCTCCAGTATGCAGATACCCAGCACCGAGCTTTCCTCCCTGCTCCCTTCCCCAGCCCTTCCTCCGGGGGTGCCTGGCAGCACCTCGCAAGAGAACAAACACTTGCAGGGAAGTTAAGTTCTCTCTGGTGCCAGAGTCACTGCCATGAGCTCAGCTTTCAAGACCAAAAATAACAAAGATCAAGGCCTGGGGACTTCCTACATTCCTAAGAAGCTTCTGGCAGATTCCGAGTACAATGTTTACTTTAGTACCCAAGATGAGTTTTATTTCAGAAAGCAGCGTCAGCAGGCTGTGATGTGTCCCGCTCGGGCATGTGCACCCAGCCTCCCGACATTCCTGCCTTCGGTGCATTTCACACAATTCCTTAAATACCAAGCTGCAGAAATCACTCTCCCTACAAATCCGAGACAGGGCTCCCAAGATGAGTCACGAAGCAAACCTCCGAAGCTAGCGGCAGGCAGCAGCCTGAGCACTGAAGCTTTCCTTGCAATCTCCATTTAGCTGAGCTCTACAGCGTTCAGCAGGACCCGCAGGCTTCAGACTCAAGCCTTGAAACACAGCCATTGTTCAGCTTCTCACCAGAGCCTCCCAGCACTGTTTTATCCCCATCCAGTTTTCTTAACAGATCTGCTCCTCTCTGTGCTAACAAAGGCACCATTAAAAGCAACCTCCAAACGCAGATCAGAGTTGCTAAAAGTGTTCAGCACCTTCTTCAGACTGACTTTTTTCATTTAAATTTATTTCAAGCCTAATTCAAAACCTGAGGCTGACAAGCTTTTGAAGATCCACTTGACTACCTCTCTGGGTTTATAAACTCACTCATTTCTGTACTCTTATCTCCCTGACATTCCAACTATCAGAAACCACCGGAGATACATATGGAATGGCTTCCAAACTATTTCTCCTACTCTGCTAGGTCTGTTGGAATACCCTGAGCTGTCAGTTCCTACCCGTTCAGAAGAACAACCACACCAGCAGTGATTCTGAACAGCTGCATCACACATTTATCTCGCACATATTAATGAACGACCTGCACTGCTAACCAGAGGAAAAGAGGCAGGGACAAAGACTCTCCAGGGTGAAAGCAAGGTGAGCATCCTGAGGCAGCCACTAGGCATTATTGATGCTTATCAGGGGACTTTTAAATGATAAAAAGGATGAGTGTCAAGAGGATTGGGTCAGACTCTTGCCAGTGGCACCCAGGGACAGGACAAAGGGCAGTGGGCACAAACTGGAACCCAGGAGGTTCCATATGAACAGGAGGAGAAACTTGTTTAGTGTGAGGGTGCTGCAGGCCTGGAGCAGGCTGCCGAGAAAGGTTGTGGAGTCTCCTTTTCCGCAGAGATTCCAACTCCCCCTGGCCATTGTGACCCTGGGAAAGCTGCTGTGGGCGATCCTGCTTTGGCAGGGGGTTGGCCTCTATCCCCTACAGGTCCCTTCCAACGCTGGGGGCATTTACAGTTATTTATGCCTCGGGTGAAGTACGAAGTGGCACTGCTGAGCCAAGTACCCATGAACTTAGCATGAAATGTACTGCAGATGGATTGATTCAGCTACCTACCACTTAGGGTTTGAGGTTTTTAATTTCTTCCTTCCCTTGGTTTTTTTGCAGACATGCAAACAGTGCCACAGAGACAGTGGCAACTGCAGCAGCTTTCCATCAGAACATGTCAACACCAGCTGAAGTAAAATTCATTCTCTTCATCCCATTTGATAGAAATCAGAAACATTCAAAAGAATGCAAAGCTGTAACAGTATTCTCAGAGAATCACAGAATGTATCTGGTTGGTAGAGACCTCGAAGATCATCCAGCCAACCCTTGGCCCAGCACTGAAAGGTCAACACTAAACCATGTTCCTAAGTGCCAGATCCACAGGCTGCTTGAACATTTCCAGGGATGGTAACTCCAGCACTGCCCTGGGCAGACCCCTCCAATGTTGGAAAACCTTTTCAGTGAACATATATTTCCTCATATCCAGCCTGATCCTCTCCTGCTGCAGCTTGTGACAATTTCCTCTGGTCCTGTTGTGTGTCACCAAGGAGCAGAAGCTGCCCCCTCCTCACTCCAGCCTCCCTTCTGGTAGTTGTAGACAACAATGCGGTGTCCTCTCAGCCTCCTCTTCTCCAGACTGAACAACCTCAGCTCCCTCAGCCCCTCCTCATAACCCAGATGCTTCAGGCTCTTCACAAATCCCCTTGCCCTTCTCTGGACATGCTCCAGCCCTTTAATATCCTTCTTGTAGTGGAGGGACCAGAGCTGAACACGACACTCAAGGTGTGGCCCCACCAGTGCTGAGTACATGAGGATGATCAGCTCCTTGTCCCTGCTGGCCACCCTGTTTCTAATACAAGCCAGGCTTTCTTGGCCACCTGGGCACACTTCTCACTTACCACCCTATGCAGGACTTGTGTTCTCTTTTTTACAGGCATCTTTTAAGAAACCTTTTTTTCCTTTCCAGATGACTGACAGCTGCCATCTTCCCAATACATCCAACACATATACAATAGGTTAGTGCCAACTATAGCTGCACTAAGGCCAAGAACTGAAATCTGAGCACTGTGGTCCTGAGCCAGCAGCACACTGGAGCATACACTTTCAAGACCGTTTCCACTCTATCCACTGAGAGAGGCTCGCATGCTAACATTGAAACAACTGTTTAAATAAATAGCTTCTTTTAATAGAAATACAAAGAAAACAAACTAAATCTTCACTCCCCAGTCACACAGCAACAAACGGTCTGTGCCATTTCCCTTCTTTTTAGTTTGTTCTTGGTGCTTTGTGAGCAAGGAAGCTGGTAAGGAAGAGCTCAGAGAAAGAAACAGTACTGTCTTGTAATCTTCTGTAACAGCAGACAATACCTGTGTCCTTCCCCTGAGCACTGCAGGTCTATTTTCCTCCCAGAACACAGAAAACTCCTCAAATAAATAGTATTTACATTAATCAAACCTATCATTTAGCACCTAATCACCTGCAACTGACAACGGTCTTTCAGATGTTTCCTCTGGGATCTTCATTACCTCAGATAACCTTTGAGATGCCTAAAACCAGCTGAAAACCTTGTCAAGGGACTATTTAGGAACTCCCAGGACCTTTATGGATGTTGATCCCTCAGTTACTATAAATGACTTAAAGGGAATAGCATTACATTAAATTTACTTATATATAAAAGTCAGCTGAGGATTATGAAAACATGATTACGTTTAAACTGCACCACGCTGGCAGAGAAAGGAGAGCATCTGATGGATTCATGGAATTTTCCATGTGTTAGTAGGTTTATATAAAGAGACAACTGCATCCAAACTGGAAAGGGATTCTTTCCATCCAAACACTCGGCGGGAGAAGAACGCCAAGATACTGCGATTCAGAGCTGAGGTCTGAATGTATAGATAAAGGCACAGCTGTGGTCGAAGTAAAAGTGTACCTCCAGATTTCAAATACCTCATTTTGGATGACAAACATGGAAATCTCTTCAGGAAAACGGTAAGTAAAAACAAAAACAAGGCCAATAACAATTACTTAGGGATTTTAGGGGAGGCACTAGAAGCAGCTACGAAAACCCTTAAAAGCTTGTCACAATTTGCCTTATTAGAGAGCTATTTTAGCAATGGTTCTATGATATGAATTCAATCATTCCTGTTTTAATGTCTTGAAATCACTCACTGAAAAGCACTTCCACATTTTGAAGAACACCTGCTGCTGGGCAGCGTACAATTTCCCACCTAGGTTTTGTCCCAAAGCCTGCAACCTACTTACACACCTGGGAAGTGCAAGGGGAAGCAACTGACAGTACTGACACTTAATGTGACTTAGAAGGTGATGAAAAGTTGACAGTCCTATGTTTGCAAACCTATGCTCTGTTTTCAGACCAGTTTCAAGGATGAGAATGTTTCAAAGGCTGGTTTCTGAGGTCCCTTACCCTGTCACCAGGCTGCTGGCAAGCTCTTCTTCCTCTCCCTTAGTTTATAAGCAATAAAGCCTATGTACACAATCAATTCCCTTTTATGAGAAGTAATTTGTATTGCTGTTCTAATTCCCCTCACAATTTGGGTTGGGATCTGAAAGGCTTCAACTCAGTTACCCCAAATCACCTTTATCAAAGTCTGATCTCAGAAGAGAGGCAGCAGCAAGCCACAGGCATAAGAAAACAGACGCTGATAGCAATGAGGCTAATCACTTCTTTGATGTGGACTATAAAAGGAGGGCATGCAAGGGTCCTGCACAGATTTGGAGTGTAACAGTGAGGGCACAAGAAAATAATTTCCTTTACATTTGTCTACAGCAACAGGACAGTTTTTAGCAGGTCACAGCAGTGGTCTGGACAGGAGATGGCAGCACCTGGACACACCTTCGGTCAGGAACACTCTTGAACAGCTGAGAGCAAATTAACAGCCCAGCAGGAAAATTACCTCGTTTTAAATAATCTGAAACAAATATCCTCAGTGAAGCTGGAATTTGAACAAGCTCCCAGAGCAACCACAGGCTGACTATAGTGGGATGAGAGAAGAAAGGCTTTCTGCTTCCATTTTAGTGACAGCAGACCTTCTGCCCAATGCCAATTCTCCTTAGATGTAAGAAGTGAACTGTTGCAGAGTGCAGATCTCCAGTAAGTTTCTCTAGACGTACGATGGTCCAGTTTAGGAGCTGGTGCTACAGAGATCTGTCAGGCAGCTGTGTGAGCAGAGAGAGCTTCTTCACACACGAGAAGTGAAGCAGAGCAAGAGAGCAGAAGAGGACCTGGACCTGAGCCTCTCTCATTACCAGCATATAAAAAACTCAAGGCAAATTTTCTGCCTGTTAAGGGAAATTGCACGTCCTTATGGCAAAACCTCTTCGTCCCCAAAAGGGAGGCACTGTCCACATTGCCTTACTGGAAAAGGTCCTTGGCTGTGCTATCCCCAGAACCTCTCCTGGGCATTGCCCTGGAAGAGCTAGCTGCCACTGCTTGCAGCCAAGTAGGGAGGGTGCTACAGGAAAGCAGTCTGGATGACAGCACGCCAGTTCTTGAGATCATGACCTGTCTGCTCTAATGAGTAGTGTAGCTACAGCTTGAGAGGCAAAACATTCATGTGGCATTTCTTGTGCTTCCAAGTAACCCATAACATTACTCTCTGCCTACCAGATGGAATCTGAACGTTACCCAAGCTGAAATAAGACAAAGTAAGTGATTCAGAAGCACAGCTTCAGTAGTTTGCAATATACATTCAAGAAACATGGCATAATTACTAACAGTTTTTGTAGAAGCCACAACTAACCCAAAGAGGAAAGCATTTGCAGACACGAGGCAGTTCCAGAGTTTCTTGAACCTGCAGCCTTCCAACAAACAGCAGGCTGCACAGGGCTGACCAGACATGAAACTCATCTGCTTGGCTGCTCTGTGCTATGGACTCAGATGCAGGCCCGTAGTCAAATATGTGAGACAGCAGCCTAGAGCCTATTTCCTGCTCTGGAACTCCATGCATTAACCAGTAGTGATCCCAGGGTGGCTGCTCACCTGCATTCAGCATGTGCTGTGTGTTAGAGCTGGAGAGGGCTGCGGCAGTGAACTGCAGCCGGCTCCTCAGGAGCAGCTTGCCTGAAGACCGAGGAAGACCCAGCTGAAACCACCTGTCGCAGCCATGACACTGCATCACTGGACTTGAAACATCTCCTGAACAAGGGAAACTGATACTGGGGCAAACCTGGCTACACAGGGCAAGCAATCTGTGTCACTGTTTCTGCCCACAGGCACACATTTCTGGATGGCAGGGGATAAGAACAGAGGAGATCAAGCTGCAGATGGAACCAGACTGCTCTGGCAAGGACTCCTTTTCCTTGGTTGTTACTTTCTCCCTATTCCTCAAAAAAGAACAATGGAGAGAGGGAAGACGACCATGAGTTCCCAGGAGTACCCAGGTCTGTTAGTGACTGTATTTTATCACTCAATATGTTGTCTCACATGTTGTGTTGGATGTATTTTGGGGGGTTTAATGTATGAGCTGCACGCACAGAAACTTGGTATAAATATTAATTACCTTTAGCACTCTTCCAGTGGTCGAGTAAAGGACTAAGATAAGAGCTTCACAATGCAGCAAGCATTTAGATAATGGTTATCTAAATGCTTTCTGTGTTACAGACTTATTATCTCAACACTTCCTTAGTTGTCACCAACAAAACCTCTTGCCAAGGCTAATATACACCTCCCTATTGGGATTCTCTCCCTCATCCCATCTCTAACAACCTTCCATTCTTCTCTCTGAATAAATGTATGCACAGGATGACCTGCTAGCCTGGAGGGACACCCGAGTTTCTACTTCAAATGGATACATCAATCTGCAGCGTGACAGGATTAACAGCAGTACGAACAGCTCCGAGAAGTCAAGGGGGAAGCTGCTGCACATCACATTAGCTAACACTTTGAGGAGTAATTATATTGTAGTCTCTCTATGTACAAGACCTACATCAAGTCTTTGCTGGAGGAAAGGTCAAATACAACGTAAATAACCTTTAGTACCAGCACAGGACAAACTGCTCTGCGGTTACACACTAGCTGCTTGCAATGGCTCAGAGCAGCACAGTTCCACGTTTGGTTATTTGATGACTTTAATAGAGATGCAGGGGATTATACACAGGACAATGCACCAGAGTTTACAGGCTCCGAGTAAGTCATAGTGTGACAGTGCTCAAGCTTCCAACTTTTCACTCTAAGATGACCTTGCTGTTCATAGAGTCAAAGGAATGTTTGGGTTGGAAAAGACCTCTAAGATCATCCCGTCCAATCATCAACCATGTCCCACAGTGCCATGACCACACATTTCTCAAACACCTTCATGGTTGGGGACTCCACCATCTCTCTGGGCATCTTGTTCCAATCCCTGACCAATCTTGCAGCAAAGGAATTTTTCCTAACCTCCAACCTAACTCTTTCCTGGTGCAATTTCGGGCCATTTCCTCTTATTCTTTTACCTGATACCAGAGACAAAAGACTGAGCCCTACCTCAGTACAACCTCCTTTACCCCACAACTTCTGCAAGGAGGAACATGTTCTACAGTAGCAGCCACCCCATTCTTTCCCTGAATCCTGCCTATAAAGTCACAAGTATATTTTTATAACATTTTTATTGTATTATTTTTACACTAAAGCAGAATTTAATGCTGGGGCTTTAGCTAATGGGTTTTTACCATAGCACTTCCAGCACACTGGCATTGTGAGCTTTTTCTTTCACGTACAACTGAAGTAGCAGATTCATTCCTGTGATCCTTAGTGAAATGCTACAGCATAAGAGATAAAAATATCCCATCAAAATTCACCACACAATCCTTATTTTTCTGTGTTAAATAAGCACTGCATGTTGAACACAGAAATGCACTGATTTATTACTAGCTGCACAGGTGTATAATAATATGGCTTGTCAAAAAAAACAACCAACAACCCCAAAGAAGCTGTTCTGATCTACAATTTGCTTCTCATTATTTGTAAGATGAAGTAAAGTAATTCTGGACTGCTAATGGTTACTAAAGAATCCAAACCAACACAACATCTCTGAGCAATTAAATAATCACATGCCACAACAACTGCTCTGTATTTCTTTTCTCCACATTCAGGCACACATCCTGCCCTTCCTATTAGTTGATTCCAAAGGCAACACAGAATAAGAAGGAAGGCTGAAAGGCCCCAGATCAAGGGTAGTATTTATCCTCATGCCAGATAGCGGAAATGTGGGACAATGACAGATGGCACAAAAGGTTTGGCAATACATCTGCTAACGTAAACGTGGACAAGGTAAAAGCAGAATATGGCAGTGTGGGGTGGGGTAGCTGACACTTTAGAAGCACAAGTGTGCCCAGGTGGCCAAGAGAGCCAATGGCATCCTGGCCTGGATTGGGAACAGTGTGGCCAGTAGGACAAGGGAGGTTATTCTGCCCCTGTACTCAATACTGCTCAGGCCACACCTTGAGTACTGTGTCCAGTTCTGGGCTCCTCAAGAGAGATGTTGAGGTGCTGGAAGGTGTCCACAGGAGGGCGACAAAGCTGTGAGGGGCCTGGAGCACAGCCCTGTGAGGAGAGGCTGAGGGAGCTGGGGGTGTGCAGCCTGCNCTCTGCAAATAGGATGTGACTTCTCTCTCTTAACAGGATGCCACCTGCAGATCAAATCACAGGAACCCAGACTGCACTACTCAAGAGATGGGTGGGGATTATGTGCATCTTCCTATGGATACTTCAAACTTTTGGATGTTTGAGGCACATCAGGCTGTAAAATCTACTGCCTACACACACTCTAAACAGGGAAACAGCTTCCTTCTAACAGGAATACAGATCACTCTGAGTTTTTATGTGCTAAACTATGATGTTTTAAAATAAAATCCAGTTTTTACTGAATCTAATCCACAGAGAAAAACTGATCAGAGAAAAAAAAAAGTCTCTGGATCTAGGAAACAAAAACCTCTGCAGAGAGATCACAACCAGTGCTCTCCAGCCAGACAAGCACATGTATTCTAAGTGAAACGGAACTTAGTCATGGCATGTGGGTAAGTTGCACGTTAAGTTTCGTGTGGTAGCTCCAAAAAAGCCTTCTTTTTGTGCTGTTAGACTTAGCTTTTTATTAAACACCATACAGACATACAATCACCTCACAGCTGCCATGATCTAGAGATCAGAACTGAAAAAGAATCCTTCTGAATATTAAACCTCTAAAACTCAACACAAGCCTGACTAGCACTGATGGAGGTTCGCCAACCAACTATTCCATTTCTTCAGCCTAAGGCATAAACTGACCTTCGCTTAACAGCTCAGTACTGCAGACTTGAAACCCTGAATTTCCCTAAATTTAGGCATTCCTTGGTAATTTTATCACAAATACTGCAGCTGTCAACTACTTCATCTCACCAAGTGAGCTGTGCTAGGGCCGCTGACTGGCACAGTTGCAGTGACTCATCTGTGGGTCACAGACCCACATAAAGGTGAAGCTTCCCCTTACTCTCATAAGGATGCTTTCAGCAGTCATAAAGTGGGTACAAATATCATCCTCTCCATTAATATTTGTGTCATGCTGCTCTAGAATCAGCAGCTGTGGCATGCTGACAAGGGGTGGGCTCCTGAAACATTCAATAGCAGGCACCTATTCATCCACTCAGCCCTGCCAGCTACCTTCTGCCAGACAGCTTAACTGGGAAAGCAGAGGCCTCCTACCCCTCTGGAAAGGGGGAAAGGGCAAGGGACATGGTGAGAGATTTGACATTTGATAGATGACAGGCACAGGCTGCTCAGGCTGCAGAGCCTGGATAATGAAAAGGAGGTGACTTTAAAACTGCCCATTTCTGAAAAGACTTTTCAGATGGGATAATACAGAAGTGCTTTTATTGCACAGTGTGCAGAAATTACCTACATTCCATCGTGATGGTTGCGTCACCATTAGCTCTGAAAGCCAAAAATAAGGTGTTTGATAATCTGTTCTACCTTAAAGGGGCTTTGATCCCAATAGCAATTCATTAGAAGTGATTACTCTCGGGGAAGAACATTGTGAAGTAGATAAGCATTACTGTATGGGTTTTAGAGGGCTACTATGTAATTACATCTGTGAAGCCTGAGCTACCACAGGATTTGTTTATAAAATCCATGTGGCCCTCTTCAGACAAGTAACAGAGCTCTGAGTTTTTCAGTAACCCACAAAACATCATCTCAGTGTGGGAATATCTAGGTTCAAACAACTGCCACAGTACTGTTCAAACATGGCTATGGGGACCTAAAAAATTCCAACCTAGAACAAAACCAACTGCCAACTGCTCTACGGCAACCCCAACTAGAAGGTTTAAAGTGCATGAGGAAATCAGATTGGACATCAGGAAGAAGTTCTTCACCATGAGGGTGGTGAGACACTGGAACGGGTTGTGCAGGGAGGTGGTGGAAGTCCCAGACTCAGAGGTGTTTAAGGCCAGGTTGGATGGGGCTCTGAGCAACCTGATCTAGTGTGAGGTGTCCTTGCCCACGGCAGGGAGGTTAGAACTAGATGATCCCTGAGGTCCCTTCTAGTCCTGACAGTTCTATGATTCTATGAAATAATACATGAATTTGAGATTATTCTCAGATTGCTAACAGCACAAGGAAAGAAAGTGAAGCAAAGAGTTAAGACACTGATGATTGCATTTGTTCAAATACAGGGAGGGGCTGTGAGCAGCTTTGAATCATAGAATGGTTTGGGCTGGAAGGGACCTCAAAGATCATCTAGTTCCAACTCCTTTGCCACGGGCAGGGACACCTTCCACTGGACCAGGTTGCTCAAGGCCTCATCCAACCTGGCCTTGAACACTTCCAGGGAGGGCGCATCCACAACTTCCCTGGGCGACTTGTCCCAGTGTCTCATCACCCTGACTGTGAAGTACATACTCTGTATGTTCAACTTAGACACAGTGCCCTAGAATTCTGTTTTGAATCCAGAGAGCAAACACTTGAGGCTGCTTCCTGTCTTGGTGGCAACAATGCAACTGATCTGAGCCATTATTATTATTATTATTATTATTATTATTCAAAGCCATATTTACTTATGACAGTCACACATAGACACACTGATCCAAACACTGGAAACACACAAACACACTGCAAAGTAGGGTACAGGACCTTTATGTTTACCAAAACATTTTAGTATAAAAATAGAACATATGCAATGATTTTATCCAAAATCTTCAAATATTATAAGATCACTGTATAGAAATCCTAAACATGGGGCTCAAAAAAGTGATGAGGATTGAAACCTCACAACAGCCAAATGTCTCCCTGTAACAACAGAACCTTGTTTTCTAGAAAGCACTCAGCCCTTTTTCATCCCCCTCTAATTGAAGCAGCACTGGCGTGGCAGTATCACTCCACAGTAATTCACAAGTTAATAGACACTACAACGAATTTGCTGTATCTCAGGTTAAATTACTTTTCAGCTCAGTCACAGAGATGCTCTCCAGACACACATGCAGGCTCTGTCACCACAGTTGAGATACCAGACCACAAACACGTAGCATACTTTTGACGTCTAAGTTACAAAAATAAAAGCAGAGCATATCAAATGCCAGCCCCTGCTCAGCAAGGCCTCTCAGCACACGCCTGGCTCCACTGGCTGCTAATGTAGGTTAATGCACCCTTCTTCCCTTCACCCTGTGAAAGCTGAATGCTATTATCCAAAGTAGCATTATATTAGATTAAGGCCATTCAGAACGGATATTCTGGAACAAAAATATAGTAAGCTAGGAGGGAAAGAAGGGTCCTGAGCCCAGTGCTTTGCTGCCATGAAGCTGACTGAAGGTGAAATGACATTTATCAGTTTCATTCACAAAGCAAGTTCATCAAGAGAGGGAAATGCAGCTACTCAGCTTCTTCAAAATAATAAAAGAGGATGAATATTAGCCCCAAATTCTTAACAGTTATTCCTGCAGGTTTGATTTGAAGCTGTGGCCAGACTGATCTAGGGTAGGGTGTCCCAGCCCATGGCAGGGGGGTTGGAACTAGATGGTCCTTGTGGTCCCTTCCGACCCTGACTGATTCTATGATTTGTGCTCCCAAACTGCTGCTTACCACAGGCACCCCAAGGGAAAAGCAGTAGTAAAACCATTATCATAAGTTACATGTCACAGACTCACACAACCAGAGTCAGCAGGTATTAAACTCACAAACTCATTTTCCAGCTTTTAGTGTTTCTGGCAGGTGAACTTCAACACTGGGAGCTCTCCAGTGAAGAAGCAGCCAGGCTCTGAGGACATGTGAGCTAGGCAACTGCTGACCATCTTAGACTGAGGTAAAAATGACAACTGGAAACATCATTTGCGAGTGTTGGAAGATTTGATTCCCCTCTACGTTCACTTCTCCCCTCAAACAAATCTCTGATACCTTTAGATCATTCTAAACCTATGACAATAACCCAGTATTTAAATTACAGAACATGAGGAGATAAGCATCTTGATGGAGAGCTTTAATATTCCTAGGACTTGCAGCTAACCTCCTACACTTGGCAGCAGGACAAGCACTCCAGTAAAACGAACGCCTTTTCTGGCCCCTAACAGAAAAAAACCTTAACTGTACCTCGGCTGAACTACAAAAAATCAGAACACCAAACACACACAAAAAACCCAAACCCAAGCCACAACACAAAGCATCTGAGCCTCCCTGCACACCTTGCTCAACGACCAAGGACTAATTACAGTCGCACTTCTATTACAGAGCACAAGGTTTGGTGGGGTACACAGAACTGATCCCAGCTTTTAAGTCCCATGAATGCCATTAATTTTCCAGCATGGTTTCAGGGAGCACATCATCCTTGGCTGTGCTGGCTGGAACAGAGGCAGCAAAAGATGTAAATACCTACTCACATAGATTTAAATGTGTGCTGTAAGCCCCCTACCAGCTGGCCTTCAGGAGGATGGTTGCATAAAACTCTTTCACGTGTCCATTATGCAGCATGATCACAATTAATGGAATACATTTTATGATTCCAAATGACATTAAGCAACATGCAGAAAATACTGAATCCATGAAAAACACATTAATTTATTCATTGCCATGCATTTGTGATCTTTCCACTTTTCAGAGCATGGTTTAATTGACTAGTTTTGAGACCAATTAATCCCTTTATATTTAAGTCAATCACTGAATCCTCTCCAAATAATTTAGCTTCTTCATGCTGGCTCCCACTGGACATCCCTGGAGAGTGAATGCAGTTGAAACAGGTGGCACACAAATCATGTTTGGTAACAGAGAAAGACTTGCATTAGCAGGCTATTAAAAATAGGCTCACAACTCAGTCATATTCTTCTCCTGTTCTTTAGTGCTCCAGCTCCCCACCAGACCCTGAATGATTTTGGTTTTTGAAATGACAACTGCAGGTCCCAGGTAATTGTTCTAATTTTCAGTAGTTTCTAGTCCACACCTACCTCCTGCTCCTCTCTGCTTTCAGTACAGATCTACAGCCTTTTCTCTCTGTTGCCTCATCTTTTCTATATGCAAGTTGTAACTCTTGTTTAACCTCTCATCCCTTGAGTTGAGAGCCCAACATTTCAGGTGCTGTAATAACCATCTTCTGCAATCAGGATTTCCCTGCTTCTTGCCAAACACATACCTAGTTAACCAATCAAGTCACACTGCATTGCCCTCTTATCACTTCACAAAGACCACACTTTCATTTCTTCATAAGCTACAGAAAAAAAGGCTTTGTTATCAAAGACTGGGAGAGATGGATCTGCCAACTGGGGAATTGTTACTCAGATGAATAACAAGAGGTGCTGGACATCATCCCAAACCAGTGACAGAATCTTGGGGGGGGGTGGGGGGGGGGGAAGTGTTTTTTGGCCTATTACAGCCACTCATTAGAACTGGAAAGGACATTCTACTTTCCCACAAAATGACAGATTGAAAGGTATCAGAATGAACATGGGACTTCTATATTTAACCCAAAAGGGAAAGCTGAAAATGAGTCAGGGAGTTCACAAGCTGCCCAATCAAGCAAAGAGGTTGAGAAGACAAATGATTTCAAATGACCTGTAGTTAAAAACACCTCCTGAAACTATGTGAAGCTCAAAGGACTAGAAGTTATAGGAAAATATTATTTCTGTACATCAGTCCAGCATGTGTTGTATTTTAAACATTTACATAGATATATGATAAATGAATTCTCTGAAGAGGAAAGAATGCATGTTTTGAGAACACAGGTCCAGTAAATCACATGGGAAGGAAAAATGATGATGCTATCATACTAAACACAAGATTTCCTGGCTCAGGTTCCACCAAATAATCTTTTAATAGAAACAATTTCCTCCTTCCTTTTTCTCTTGAACCAAAAAAAGAGAAATCTCTGCTTGAAACTACTGCTAAAGCAAAACAAACAAAAAACCCCAAAACAATTAACACCACCACCCACAAAAAAAAAAACAAACCAACAAACAAAAAACACCCACCCAAAAAAAACCAACCCCAAAACCCAATCCAAAACAACAGAACACTCAAACAACAAAACACAGCCACTAGAAACAGCTCTGGAAAACAGCATCCATTCACACTGGGCCACTGAAACAGGATGATCACCAGAGAAAAGGAAAAACAGTGTCACTGATTCATCCTCCACCTTTAGCTGTGACAATGCAGAAGTGAACCAACTGCACCAGTCACTCATTTCTCCCTTTCTAAACCCATGAGTCCTTCCCACGAGCCCTAAGCAGGCTCAGGCTCCTTAAAACCCAGTACCTTTGCCTTAGCCTATATTGCCTGCTGTATTGCTGACTCAGGACCTCTGCCAGCCCAAACAATTCCCTCAGCAGGAATGTGCTGCTACCATCAAGTTTTGCACTGAGTTCTTTCTCAGTTGCAGACCAAAATGAAATGCCTGAAACTTGAGGGTAGTTCTGGGATGCCAGCTGCTGTGATGGAACTTCTCTGTTTGCATCAAACACCACCCTTCAAAGTGACTGCAGTCCAAAAATGGAAACAGAACTGAAGAAATTACTCTAAGGGCTGTCCTAGTCCATGAATGACCATGCAGACAGCACAGTGCTCCAGCACATGTACAGGCAGTGTGACCAGAGACCTACACAGGAGTAATGCTGAGTTTCAGTGGGCAGTACAAGCGTATGTCCAGATGGAGAGCAGTGACAAGTGGTGCCCCTCAGGGTCCATACTAGGATCTGTGCTGTTTAATATTTTTATCAATGCTATAGACAGCAGATTGAGTGCACCATCAGCAAGTTTGCAGTTGGCATCAAGCTGAGCAGTGCTGTCAATATGCCAGAGAGATGTCATGGCATCCAGAGGGGCCTGGACAAGCTACAGAGGAGGGCCCAGGTGAACCTCATGCGGTTCAAAAAGAGCAAGTATAGGGTTCTGCAGCTGGACTGGAACAATCCTCACTGTCAATACAAAGTGGGGGATGAGGTAATAGAAAGCAGCCTTGTGGAAAACAACTAGGGAGTGCTGATGGACAAGGAGCTGGACATGAGCAGACAGTGTGAGCTTGCAGCCCAGAAGGTCAATGACATCCCAGAATGCATCAAGTGTTGCCAGCAGATCCACAGGCAATTCTGCTACTTCACTCTGCTCTGGAGCCCTGTGTCCAGGTCTGGAGCCCTCAATACAGGAAGAATATAGACCTGATGGAGCGAGTCCAGAGGAGGGCCATGGAAGTGATCAGGGAGTTGGAGCACCTCTGCTACAGAGGCAGGTTAAGCCAGCTGGGGTTGTTCAACCTGGAGAAGAGAAGGCTCTGGGGAGACCTAATTGCAGCCTTCCAGTACCTGAAGGGGATCTACATGAAGGATGGAGAGAGACTGTTTGCAAAGGCCTGCAGGGACAAGACACGGGGAAGTGGCTTCAAACTAGAGAGAAGCAGATTTAGGTGTCAGGAACAAGTTCATTACTGTGAAGGTTCTGGAATGCTGGAACATGTTGCTCAGGGAGGTGGCTGGGGCCTCATGTCTGGAGATATTCAACGTGAGGCTCAACAGGGCTCTGGGCAATCTGATCTAGTTGAGGACCCCTCTGCTGACTGCAGAGGGAGCTGCACTGGATGACCTTTGGAGGTCCCTTCCAATGCAGACCATTCTGTGTAAGCACCATGTGGGTAAAGAATGATGCAGCCTGCCCTAATCTTCAAACCAGCCTCACCAGATAAAGTGTTGGAAGGGAAAATGTTGAACTGCATAAACTGTACACAGCAGCTACTGTAAAGTCAAGCAGCCATCCTTATGCAATACCTCTGGAGTATTTACATTGTGCAGCAAGCTTTCCTGAAGAATTTCCTAGGGATTCATCATTTCTAACAGGTCACTAAGCCTTGGCAGGACTTTCCTCACCGTCAGAAGCATTCTTTTCATGCTTTCAATTAAACAATGTTAAATTTTGACTGAATTATAGGGTGAAGGAAAAAAAAAAAATAAATAACCACTCCCCAATTCTGGTTCCTCCTCCTCCCCCCTGTAACTTGACAGCCTGCCAATATTTCTGAACATTTAAACTCAAGTCCATGCTACAGCTATTACTGTCACCATCTTATTGCTGAGGAATCCAGAACACAGGTGGCACCAGTCAACGTGGGAGAAGGGAAATGAGTTAGACTAAAATCACACTGACAACCCTCTGTA
The DNA here is from genome assembly GCA_013400475.1 of Tricholaema leucomelas. Lineage (NCBI taxonomy): Eukaryota > Metazoa > Chordata > Aves > Piciformes > Lybiidae > Tricholaema lacrymosa > Tricholaema leucomelas. Next base: position 784,380 of record WAAF01021101.1, read on the forward strand.
TAGTCTGCAGCTTCAGCATCCAGGTTTTTTCAGTCTAGCCAATAGAAAAATATCTCCTACCACAATTAATAAAATGGAACCAAAAGGAAAGAGTTTTACATCATTTCCTCTCATTTTTCAAGCTGCTCACCTCTGCAATGTCTCATCAGCTAATTTATTTAGAGGCTGCTCTGACAAATACAAAAAAACCCCAACACCCTCACTCCCAAAGACTCAACTTCCATTAATCCATGCTGATCCTCTGGAAGAACTTCTCACAACCCTAATGAAAGGGTGCTCAGTACATCCGCACTCCGTGGCTGACATGTCATGTTCTACACCACTGGGACTTGCTATTCCACTGGAAATCCAGCAAGGCAACCTGAGAATGTTTTCCTTCACCAGCAGTGGAGAATTCCTGGAATGGTTGAGGAATCCCTCCTGTGAGCCTTCCCAGCAGCTTTTTTACCATGGAAAAGAACAAGTGCTGTTGTAGAGCAGAGACTTGGAAGAACCCCAGATAGCAAAAGAAATGATCAAAGATCATTCCTACCAGAACTCTCACAGCATCAGTAAGAGACTCTGCTGTCTCTCCAAACTTTGGTGTCTCTATTGACACATCTTTTCCTCTGTGGTGAGGACAACTATACTGTGCAAAGTGCAGCCTCAGACAGTCCTCAGCCTGCTCTCTGGAGCCATTTATTCATCCTGAGCTGTGTGAATCCATTACAACCCAATAGATGTTCCTTCCTGGTACCCCCCTGCTCCAAAGGCAAGGCAGCCAACAGCACAAACCCAGGAATTTCTGGGTAACATCGAACTGCTCTTTTTTCACCCCTGACATCTGAAGACAGGCAGAGTGCTCACAATATTGTGTTTACATGCCCCATGATGGGGGAGTCGCTTCCTTTTGAAAACAGCCTGGTAAATGGGAGGATTGTTCACCAGTCTGATTCCTATCAGGAAACACGAGAAGGTTTTTGAAGATGCTAGTACAATAGGCTGCATAATCTTAACACTGTTCCCACAGAGATGTCAGCCTTCCATCACACACTCCAATAGCTGTCTGCACATAGACCTTTATCAAGCTCCTTTGTTTTAGCACAATCAACTACTGCAGGAGATACACCCGACCCGGCCCAGAAAAAAGGACACGTAAATACAGGAGAGCAAAAGAGCAAAGAGGAAAGGCAGAGGCAAGGTTAGAACGTGTGGTCTTTTGTGGCAAATAGTAAGACTGAAAATGAATGAATGGGGTAAAGAACATGCTAATTATTTCACTTCTTCCTTGAGGGCATATGATTTCCTCAACAGGCAGCCTACCCACTCCATTTAACTACCAGAACAACACAAGCTGCCTTTGTCGCTGCTCAGTGACCTAGTAAAAAATTCCACTGTAAAATGAGACTGTTTTCAGGTGTTAGAGGAGGGCTTGAGACTCAGATGCCATTATTTACAGATGGCAATAGATACATTGCACAGAAAGGCACTACTGAGCTCCTTTATTCTGGCTGAAAAACTTTGGTGACCTTGCTGTCACGGAAATGCCACAACTGGCCCAGGGAAATGTTCTTATCAATACAATGGCCACAAGGTTAAGTCTACACTTGCAGTTTATTCCAGAGTGTAAGTCTAAAACCTAAGAGGCAATTGTTTGCACAAAACCAGTGCAGAATGGAGCCACACAGTGTTGTTTAAAAATATCTGTAAATTCCCTCTCTTCTCAGCTTGAGGGGGAAAGAGGCAATGCTGCCCTAGTGACATCACACCTGCAGCTTTACTACTTAAACCCTGTTACCATAGCAACTGCTACAGGCTCGGTGTCACTAGCTGGAAATGGAGTGTATCACAACCCAAACAACTACATACTCAGGGGAGAGAAAATGAGAAAAACTCTTCTTTCAGGAGGCTTAAAACAAAGCCCTTCATTCCCCCGAGTGCTTTTGTGTCGTTACCGTGGGCTGGCACACACCACCGCCAGGACGCGCAGCTGAAGTGCGGAGAACCAGCAGCGTTTGCGAGCGGGGCCCATGCCAGATGAAGAGCAAAATGGGTGCAGATGGAGCTGGGGTTATTTTTAGGCAGGGTGTCTACTGTTCCTTTGAGAAAATCCAAAGCTTGGAAAGCAGCACTCTGCTCAGCAGATCAGAGCTCGCTGGGAGGAGATGGGGTGCAGCTTTGGGACAATCTAAAATGCATCACGTGTAGAAAAGGCTCCGAGTTAGAAACACAGTTTATTTACCAAGACATTCTATGCTTTCCATGACAGATGAAAAGTCCACACATGTATACTCAAGTGCATAGGTACATAATTCTGAGCAACATTTAGTGCAGAGATGCAACCAGGGAGTAGAAAGCACTCAGCAAACTCTAGCTTGTCTACCTGCTTTTGCTTTCTCATGAATTACATAAGAACTCCAGGTACTTCAAATTCAAAATGTGTCATTTTACAGTTGACATAAGATGAGTGACCAACAGACCCAAGGAAGTTCTATTCCCCTTCTGCCCTAGTAAGGCCACATTTGCAGTCATAGGTCAAGTTCTGGGCTCCACAGTTCGAGAGACAGAAACTGCTGGAGAGAGTCCAGTGAAGGCTGTGAAGATGGTGAGAGGCCTGGAGCAGCTCTGGAAGGAGCAAAGGCTGAGCCCCCTGAGGCTGCTGAGCTGGAGGAGAGCAGCTCCAGAGGGGATCTGAGCAACGCTCAGCAAGAGCTAAAGGACCTGTGGGGGAAAAGAGGATGAGGCCAGACTCTTGCCAGTGGTACCTGGCAACAGAACAAAGGGTAACAAGCACAAACTGGAACCCAGGAGATTCCATCTAAAGAGGAGGAGAAAGTTGTTTGGTGTGAAGGTGCTGCAGGCCTGGAGCAGGCTGCCCAGAGAGGTTGTGAAGTCTCATTCTCTGGAAAGATTCCAAACTCTTCTGACCATTGTGACCCTAGGCAAGCTGCTGTGGGTGCCCTGCTTTAGCAGAGAGCATAGACAGGATGATCTCCAAAGGTTCCTTCCAATGCCCTCCATGCTGGGATTCTGTGAGATGTATTAAGGATGAGCTGAAACAATTCTGTGACTGTCATCATCCTCTGCAAGTGACACCAAGTCAGATTCAATGAATTACTTTGAGAAGCACAAGCCATTTGTATTAGGACAGTGGCATTTGTATTGAGGCTAAAATGTTTGGAATTTTGAATGGTTTTGAGAACCAGGCTACAGGCATTTGTCTTCTGCATGCAATTAAGAGACAATTAAAATCTCTTTTTTGATGTTTTAGCAATTACCACTACATTAATAATAACAGTATTTATTTCACAAAGCTGTGGCTTTGTTTTCCTTCAAAAAATATTTATTGGGAAGAAAAAGCAGATTTAACAGAAAACTTCTGTAAATGGCCAAAACACAAGAATGCTTAAATGTGCTGCAATCGGCAAACAAGAGAATCACAGAATCAACCAGGTTGGAAGAGACCTCCAAGATCATCCAGTCCAACCTAGCACCCAGCCCTAGCCAGTCAACCAGACCATGGCACTAAGTGCCTCATCCAGGCTTTTCTTGAACATCTCCAGGGATGGTGACTCCACCACCTCCCTGGGCAGCCCATTCCAATGCCAATCACTCTCTCTGTGAGGAACTTCCTCCTAACATCCAGCCTATACTTCCCCTGGCACAACTTCAGACTGTGTCCCCTTGTTCTATTGCTGGTTGCTTGGGAGAAGAGACCAACCCCCACCTGGCTACAACCTCCCTTCAGGTAGTTGTAGACAGCAATGAGGTCTACCCTGAGCCTCCCCTTCTTTTCTCCAAGAGAGAGGATGGTCTTAGCATTAATTAATTACTATTTTTTAATTAATTAATCAGAAAGAAGCTTCTTTTTAGTAGTCAAGGTAAGACTAAAATTCTGACTGTATTTCACTTTTTTGGGCAGGCAGAAAGTATGAAGTGTACAATAGGCTGCCCCATTCTGCACACTGTTTCAGTGCCTGGAACAGCTGGAGACAGAGCCAATGACCCCAGCCCCTGCAGGTATCCCTGGCATGGTCAGACAGGGGACAGGCACTGGGAACATCTCTGAGCTTCAAATGTGAGAAAAAGCCCCAACAAACCAAAACCCAGAACATGACCTTAGGTACATTCCTCAATGATCCTGAAGAAGCAAAGGCTCATACTCTATGTCTTACCTCCTGACCAAAGCCCAAACCACGAGAAGCAGTAGCTTTAAGTCACTATATGCGACTCTGCTCCAACTGCCAGCAACACAATTTGATTGGAATTGCTCAAACTTCAAAAAGAAAACCAAACACAAACCCCTGCCTCCCACCCCAACACAAAATCCCAGCTAAATCAGAGGCCAGAGGGGTTTCATCTTTTCTTGGCACTTCACTGGCCTGTAAGGATCACAGTCCCTCCGTTGCTTACACACTCTGTTTTCCCCCCTCTTGAAGACCTTTAGTCAAGCCTGGCTTTCAGAGAGAAAAATAAAAGCTTGCCTGGAATATAGAATTTTAAGCAGTCCTCATGTAAAAATTAAGTGTGAAATGCATGTTGGAAGTGTGAGGGGTTTTGGTGCACTGACTAATAGCAAAGAAGTGACAGAAGTTGTGAACGTTTTCTGTTTACACAGCTAGCAACTTGCAGTGAGTAGCAGCAATGAGACCATTTGTTTCCAACTGTGTATGCATTATACAGCAATTTCTTACATGATGTAGAGAGCTGAAATACACAGTTGTATTCTACATAAATAGCACTTGCAGCAACTATCTGCTGAGAAAAAGAAACACTCCAATGGGAAAAATTAAATGGAATATTGGTGCAAAGTTATGCACACGTTCATATGTCACAACCATTGCTGCTACAGAAGTAGCTGGATTCCAAGCCAGGCCTGGATCACAAATCCTGCAGGAATCTCCTGCTATGTTATCCTATCAGCAGCACTGAGAGGCTGGCAGCTGTGTGACAGCCAACAGCTGTCAGCTACGTGTCACACACATCCTTCTCCAAGCAAGGCAGGCTACGTAGTGTTGGAGCATGGTTTCCTTTTCATTTCCATCACACAACTAGTCTTCTTCCACCGAGCTTGAGGGAAAGCTGCTCTTCCTGGTACTCCTAAGGATATCTCAAGGAGAGCTAAGAGAACTAGAATCAGCTTATCTCATCAAGACATCCAGTCAGCTCTTCTGAGCCATTTCACTTGGGGGAAGGAAACCCCAGTCGCCAAGAGAATAATTAGCATTACCTACTTTAAGATGAAAATTTTAGCTTGAGAATTTAAACTTGAGGAGGGCAGATTGAGACTGGAGATCAGAAGAAATTCTTCACAGTGAGGGTGAGGAGATACTGCAACAGGTCGCCCAATGAGGCTGTGGATGCCCCCTCCCTGGAGGTGTTGAAGGCCAGGCTGGATGATGCCTTGAGCAACCTGGGCTAGTGGAAGCGGTCCCTGCCCATGGCAGGGGGTTGGAACTAGATGGCCTTTGAGGTCCCTTTCAACCCAAACCACTCTATGAATTCATAAAAAAGGGATGATTTTCAGGTCTAAACCCCCTACAGGAACACAGCCAGTACTTCAAAACAGTTGCTGGCATGAAGAGAGAAGCTCCAGTGCCCTCCACTCCTCACAGAGAGCCATATGCTGGCAAAAGCCTTACAGAAGACAAATCTGATGTCCATGGAATTACCTTTCACCAGTACAGTTTCTTGAGAGCTGTTTTAGGCTGTTTGAATACAGTGATTCTTGAGCTATATCTGCACTAGACAGGGCTTGGGGGCCTATTTCTTCACAAGCTTTGAGTAGAGAAGGATTTTTTGTAAGTCCTAGTTGTTGACTTACTACAGTCAACTCTTAGAGGTGGGAATGGTAAGGTGCACATATTGAAATTCCATTTCTTTCATTACATCTTTCTCAGGAGTCACTCTGACTGTCAAACCCAAGGCATACCATAATTTTAAAGAGCTTGCCCATAGAAGCATTGCTATAATGATTGTGCAGAGTCCATGGGAGCTGTGAGAACATGGTCACCTAAGTGAAAAAGCAAACAAGTGCTGTAAAATCCTGTGCCTCTCTGGCCTTTGGGAGGAGGACAACATTCTTCTGCAGTACAAAGCTACTGGAGTAAGACACACAGCAGTTTAAAGAAATGCCCAGTACTGAGAATACTGGCAATGGTTGTAACAGCCTTCCAGCTACCCAGTGATGCCTACACACAGCCCTGGTTGGGCACACCTCAATTGTTGCCAAAGAATTAAACCATAGGAAACTAATTACAGGCTGGATTCTGTATGGCTTTATTTGTTCTTAGGCAAACAATATCAAGTTTTTTAAAGTAACTAAAACATGTCTCACCATAACTTTGTAGCTGTGTTTTTCCTCACAATTTGTTCTTCTGTGCCATAAAACCCAAAAAGGTTTTATGTACAAGTACAGCAGTAGCAATCCAGGCTAGAATTTCCATTTCCAAACCTCTCTCTAGTTCAATTTTTCAGCAGCCTCAAGAATTCAAACAAGCAAAGGGGGGGAAAAAAAAATATATAATAACTAAATCACTTCAGATAGAAGCCAAATTTTATTCCATGTGGAAGTCTGAAAGAAATCTACATCTAGGAAAATTATTCAGCAAGAAGATAGAGTCTGCCTTTGTAGAAAATATGCATATTAAATAGCAGGACAGGACACTGCTGTCAAATGGCTTTAGCAGGTTCTGTTTGCCTTGTGCTAGCATCAATTCAGGAGTCGAGTACGAGGGAAGATTTCCTTCAGGGTTGAAAGGGTAATTTAGTTTCTATGGTCCATTAATTTCTTGGCTTCTTTCCCCAGTCTGTTCATTAGTGTGAAGTGCAGTGATGAGTTTCAAAATGTGGAAGTTGAAACAGCATTTACAAAATTCCTTCACACGACAACTGCAAAACATCTATCAAGAATTAACAGAGCTTTGAAATGTTTTTGACCTGGAGTTCATACTCGTGGCCCACATCAGTAACCATTTTTACCTTTAAAAAGTGGTATCGAGGCAGTTAATTATAGTATTCATAGTTTGTCACTGTTATTCATCAGCATTTAGGCCAACAGACAAACCAGTTTTCCTTCAGCTGAATTAGTAACAGATGGAGAAGATACATTACCCTCAATCACAAGGTTAAACAGATAATTATGAAAAAACCCAGCAAGTCGTCGACATTATCTGATCTTATTAATGTTGCATGCACAAAGAGTAGCACACAGAAGAGTTTAGGAATAAGGAGGATTATTTAGGTCACTTGAAGAAAAAGATTTCCTTGTGATTTCTGTCCTTTTAGTAGCACAGACCTGCAACCACCAAGAAGGAACCAAATGTGGCCTGGGTGCGAGTTCTAGACTCTTCCTAGGAAGAGTTACTGCTCTGCAGTTGTATTAGCTTGGGTTAAACACTAATGGGCTGCCCAGGGAGGTGGTGGAGTCACTGTCCCTGGAGGTGTTCAAGAAAAGAGTGGCACTTAGTGCCATGGTCTAGTTAACTGGATAGGGCTGGGTGCTACGTTGGACTGGATGATCTTGGAGGTCTCTTCCAACCTGGTTGATTCTATTCTAATGTGATCTGAGCCCTCCTGCAGAGGGTAGGATGAAGAAAAGGCTTGCATTCAGTTCTGTCAGCCTGCTTCAGACAACTGGGTGCTATACCTCTGTATTCTCCACCTGTAACACAACTCAGAGCCAACCCTTCTCACCTGGATTTCAGTGGCCTGGACTACAAAATGGTGACAACATGAAGGCATTAGGAGGAGTCACAATAAGATTTACCTCCAAGCATTCCCACCTGGACTTCAGGGCAGGGTCATTTATTTCCTTTTTTAAGCCAATAGTAACAAATTGTATAAACCTGAGGAATGAGTAATTCTTTGGTTGGTGTCCACCTTTGATCTCTATATTGTAAGCAGATTCTCAGGAGAAGGAAGGAAAAAATTAAGTAAAAGCAGACACACATTAAAGAAAAGTTGAATTCAACCACTTCCTGGGATTTGGCTGGCTTCACTGGCAACACTTGACAAGAGCACACAGACAACACCAATTCCTGCAGTCCAAGATGACTACACCAGACCCTCCTGCCAGATGCCCCATGTCTAACCCAAGGCACCTGGCTAGGCTGCAGTCCTGCCTCTCCCCTCTGAAAGAATGATTCTGTTCCCTGCAGTGCAATAGGACTGTGACCACTCTTTTCCTTCAGGGGAGTTTTCTGTAACAAGCTCCTCTTAACAGAAGGGGTGACAAATTCCACAACCAATACATCTTGCCAGGATCCAGCACTGGATTTTTCATCTCTACCTGAACCAACCAGCTCCACCTATTGAGTATGGCAGAATTTCACAGACTTCTGCACAGGGTGAAAGGAGTAAATGTCTCAAGAGGGAGCTAAGAGAGGCTAGGGAAGGCTCTACAAGCAAGAGAAGAAGGTAAAGCCTGTGTGTTTTACCTTGTCCTTGTTAATTTTGCCTGCCTGTAGCAGTCCTTCAGTTCACAGCTGAACACCTTTGGGCAAGTTAGCACACAAATGATCCAGCAAGTCTTATGCTACTGCTTGGAGGTGGTCAAACTGCCATCTATTAGAGAGGTCAACCCTGTACCGCAGCTCTCTTCCACTGCTGCAGCTGTTTCCTCTTGTGTCATTTGAAACCTCGGTGGGAAAGTGGTTGCTGTGGTTTCATTGATTAGCCTGGCACAATGGGATTTAGACAAATGATAAAACAGTACTGTAGTATACCTGGGCTTGAAGATGAAGACATAAAAGATGAACTCTGCATCAGAATAATTCATTTCCCTAGAAAAGAGTCAGACTACCTGCATTCTTTTCTTACTTTCAACAGCACTCTCACAGTGTTAGCAATGACCTGGGTGGCACAGCTCGGCTAACATTTTTCAACCATTGGTGAATGTTTTTATAGTCTTCCTATAGAAAGCCACAATTTTAATCAAAAATATTTTGTTAAAACTCATAAAATGTTATCATCTACTATGAAGATGAGGTCAGAGCGAGTGGCAAACAGGAAAAATCTAAATATTGACTTAGATGATGGTACTTAGCCACAAAGTTCACATCTAAAATTAAGCTCCTAAAAATATGATGTTTTGAAGTGCTTCTTGAAATGCAAGCTGTACCCTGTGCATTCTGCCAGTAAAATAATCTCACAAAATCAGGTTTTAACTAGAGAAAAAAAAAAAAAGGAAAAAGAGAGACTAGAAGATCATGCTCATACATTACCAATTTCAAACAATCTCCCCTGAAATATCTAAAGGTCAGACAGGGAGGAAGAAGCTAATTCAGGTCATGCAGGGAGGAAGAGCAATGAAGGATTTGTAGGGCATCAAACAAGGAGATGCTGAAGGTGTTGGGGCTGTTTAACCTGAAGGGGGCAAGGCTGAGGGGTGATCTTACTGCTCTCTACAGCAACCTGAAAGGAGGCTGGAGGGAGGTGAGGGTTGGTCTCTTCTCCCAAATAACCACAGATGAAATAGGCTTAAGTTGTGCCAGTCACGTTAGGTTGGAGATTAGGAAAAAACTTTCTTGCAAGAGTGATCAGGCATTGGAACAGGCTGCCCAGGGAGGTGAAGTCACCATCCCTGGAGGTGCTGGAGAAGGTGTAGATGTGGTGCTTCAGGATACAGTTTAGTGATCATGGCAGTTGAGTTATGGTTGGACTCAGTGACCCTGCATGTAAGTACAGGGTACTTTGGAACCTAAAGTCATGTTGGGGAAGAGGTAAGACTGTATAGGTATGTGGCTGGTCTATAGTGAGCTAATCACACCAGCAAAGGAATAGTAATCAGCTGAAGACAGTATAAGGTGCCCAAAACTGATGAACACACAGTTGCTGGGTTTGCCTATGTTGGTACCTACAGAGGTGTTTTATTAATACACAGATACGATGAGTGAACTGCTTTGCATGTGGGCAGCCCAGCAGTGAAGTCGGTACTTAAACACCAGTTAAGCCCTCACAGTGTATCACAGTGTTACATTCTAAACATAGCTAATCCTGCTGTAGGAAACAGCCCCGAAGTGTGGCTCAGTGGAAAATGGCAATTTCGATTCCAAACTGAGATCAGAAAGCTGAAGTATCTCTGGCAGGCTGAGAAAAGAATCTCTTTGAAACTGCTCATGACTTTGGAATGTACAAATGAAGACTGTATCCTAATTCAGCCAGAGAAGGAAGTAAGGCCATAACTTGAAACCATCATGTGGTTACAACGGCTCCAGTGGAATGAGGGATTCTGAAATTATGCATGGCTCAAGTGGTTTTCCAACAAGAACTTGAAGTAATCAAACTGCAGCTGGAGGACTCCGAGTACTACTCAAACCAGCATGCATCATTTACCACACTTTTGACACAATATTGTAACTGACACATTCAAAATGCATTTCTTGTCTCATTATTTACTCCAGCTCCAAACACACTGCACTTGTGCCTTCTACAACACAAATGTGTATCAGGTTTATGCTCCCCCACAAAACCATGTTTCCTGACCATGATGCTCATTAGTTTCTCTCACTTTTCATTACTCATAATGTCCAGCTTAAGATAAGTCCAATCTGTGTTAACATATTTGTGTTTGCAGGTAATTCATTTGAAAGAAAAATAACTGAAGTGGTTAAATATTCATTTGCTCTGTAGTTGCCTTTGGGGTTTCTGTTTTTTTGCTGTGTTTGGGGTCTGTTTTTAATAACCTGGAATTCTAGGGCATGATAGCGTAAGGCTATGGTATAGGAGTCTTCCAACACTGACAGACACAAGAGAGACTTAATTCTGCAAGAACACCTTTACAAGGTTTTAGAAGTATTCCCAGTGGAACTGCTCATCTGCAAAATTAACCAACAGTAAAGTGTTTACCACTGCTTGATTTTTCAGCAATACCTTTTAGCTTAGAAATCGTAATTCTAACTGCTGCTATTTAGGTTTCCATAGAAAAAAAATTCTATAGAAAAAAAAAAAGGATTAATTTATTCAGCTACAGAAGAGCAGCTCTGTGCATGCATTTCAGCTTTTCACTAAAAATAGCTGGAAAATTATTTTCCTTACCAAAAAAATCATCCAAAGAGAACGGCGGCAACAGAGATCTATCTATAGACCTATACAGAAGATGTCACATTTGTCAGTATGCTTCAAGAGCCCTCCAAGCAGGACCACTAGATGACCTTAGGCATCTGTAGGCATCCTATTTTTCTGCTGGTTCTCCAGCTTATTTCAGTATAAGGGGGCTCTAAAGCAATAAACAAACAAAGCAAAAAAACCAAAGGGTTCTTCAAAAGATAATCACATCCAGATGTGCCATCTGTATTAAGGCAGAGCTTTAATATCATTTGATCAGTGCTATTCTTTGGGAGATTGAAGGGGCCATCTAGTAGCTGGGAAAGCCATTATCATAGGAAAGCCCTTCAACTTCGTTGCCACAACAGATTAAAGCTTCTCAGATTGGGGCAGGTTTGCACGGTCAGCAAAAAAGAAAGTAAAACCAGCTTTCCAACTCCCACTTCTCCAGGGAAGGCTGAATATTAGGCTATTAGGTAGTCAGATACATTATTTTATAGCTAGCAAAGCCCTTGGGTAATAAAGAATGAGTGCAACTGCCACAGGCAGCTTTGCAGGAAATTGTGTGAAACAATGACAGATGCTCCAGAATTGTTTCAAAACAAAGGCAGGCAGGAAGAGCAGGGTGTCAGCTGAGAGGGGCTTGCTCATGAGCTCTTCTGCATGCTGACAGAAACGACGGGCATAAAAATTGGATTTTGATATTATGTGCACATATGCACACACACGGCCACATGAATGCCGAGTTAAATAGTTCTGCCCAAGAACTAAACACTTCAACGAAAGTACTTCTATTGCTGCTCTCCAACGCAGCTGGAAAAGCCTTCCCGGTTCAGCAGGAACTGCTCGAGAAGCTGAGAACGACGACTGCTAATGGGAGCGGTGACAAGATTAAAGCTTTCACAGGAAACTTCCCCAAAACTCTCAAGTCCTTCAAGAAACACTCAGGCTTTTAAAAGACTAAATCTCTCAAACCCTCCATTGGAGGTTTGCTGACTTCTGAACATAGGAAGTATTCACCAACCAATTTAGGAGCTACATTTTATAATCCACGGTTTCAGATAGGGAAAGACACCAAGCAGGCAAACAATGCCCAGCTCCAACTGAAATACTCATCAAGCCAGTGCCCAAACACGTCTGAAACCCTACAAGTAGCTACCTGCATATTAAATCACAGAGATGCTATTAACTGCCCCCCAAAAAACAAGTTTCTCAAGATTTTTAACTGCAATGGAAAATGATCTTACAGATTTGGGAGCAGCAGGAGAGAGAGGAGTCTTTGCACAGTCCAGTGGCCAATCTGCTGGCTTTTGGCAGAATGATACTGACATTACTTAGCAGTGCCTCCTGACTTAATAAATACAGCTGAGTCTCTCTGATCCTCCACTTGTTCTCTGGGTGTAACTAACCGCAGCTTTTTCTTGCTTAATAGATGTTTACATTTCCAGTATAACTATTTGCTGTAAGCTGCTTTAATCTACCTATTTGCTTTAATATGCTACCGGGGCAGTGTGTAAAAATTCATCAGACTGGCTTTTATAGGGACCTTTATAACAAGCAATGATATTTAAAAGCTTAACAGTAAAATCACATCAATAAAATCAGTTTACTACTTCTCAAAATGAAGTAGTGGAACTTCAGTGAAGTGCCTGAAGTATAAAGACAAGTGAAATGACTGTAACATTGCCAACTGCACAAGCAGGGTGGTTCTAATTGTTTGTTACCATTTACAGAAAGCATCATCATTTAAAAAAGGCTTTGGTCCAGATTCTTCACCATTCTTCAAAGGATAAACTTTGCTCAATTCAAGAGCAAAGCTTAATTCTCTTAAAAGAGCTCTGAAATGTTTGAGGTCTGCAACAACTGTATCTCAAAACCTCCTGAAACAGGACATAGTGAAGAACAACAATCTCCTGGCTCCCAAGGCAGTAGAAGCCAAGTGCTCTTAATTTAATCTCCTGAGTTTCACATCAAGGAAATTGTACACTCAGATTTATTAAAGCAACAAGCCAGGGAGTGGAAAAAAAAACAACAAAACCCCACAGCCCTAAGTAGTGGAGAGGTCATACAAGCATGTAAGCAACAAGAAGCACAGTCAGAAAGCAGACAGGCATCATGAGAGTCTAAAATAAAGCAGTGCTATTTTTAGTTCTTTGTTGCTGTTGATTGCACTGTACCAGAAATAGATTCTAAAATAGTAGGGAGGTTTGGCCCATCTGCTCTCCAGGAGAGCTGGATCTTGCTGCAATACCATGCAAATGACAAAGATGCAGTACATGAAGCTGCTTTGAACAGTAATCAGAAGTAGTGACACAGAAAATATGCCATAAAAAAGTCAGTCCACTCTCAAAACAGAGGTTTAGAGTTTTCAACTTGAACAAAACAAAAGGCAGTGAACTAATAATATTCTTACTCCCAGATCTCTTGTTATGACATTGCATTGTAGCAGGACTGAGTGGTTTATTTTTCAGCTCACAGTCAATCATCTCCACTCACAGTCATTCACATTTGGAACATTAAATAGATTTTTCTTTCTATACTCTTGAAGAAGTCATTTACATCCAGAATGAATCTTCAAAGATCATAAATGCTGCTCCATAAAGGAAAATGAGAACACAGCTGAGCGAGCAGTGTGTGACATGCTTGTGAACGCTGAGTTCCTGCAAAGATAATGGTGCTCAGAACAATGAGGTACAACAGAAACTCCTGCCACACTGCAAGGCTTCCTTACCTAGCAGGAGAACAGTCACTGCCATGGAGGAGAGATTTAGTTCCATTAACAGAACTGGTGCTATCTCCTTAGATAACATTAGAATGTGATGCACAGTGTGGGGGAATGGATAATTAACCCCACCGGCTTTTAGAATTTCTCAGTCAACTGTTCTGCAATGTTAAATTCCTTTAGTTAGAACAGCTTTGTCTATGGTCACTTTCATCAGTAAAATATCTGTCTATTGATTTTTATGATTAATATTATCTAGGTCCTGCAGGTTTGGATAAAACTGCATTAACAAGTCCATGTGAGTAGTTTCTCTATTGCTATGGCTTACTTTAATTAGTTCTTTTAGTTCTCTCATTTATACAAACACTACAGCTACTTAAGTACCTCTCCCGAGATCACTTAGACTCCTTTGATTTCTTTCACAGTATTGAGACACAGCCCTCAACTTAACTTTGCATTTAAAAGGAATGTCACAATAATTAAGGCTAAACAATTGAGAATTAGAAGACGAGGGTCAACAGCACTAACAAATTCTGCCGCCACTACGATGCTGAAAAAAATCCAAATATGAAAACAACTCAACCATACAACTTCAGAAGAGCAAAGGAAGGGGCAGAGGGAGAAACAAACCACCACCACAAATCAAATTCAGTATTGATAAACATACAGAAAAGGTGCTGGAGAGGGGGAAAAAAAGTAAGATAATTCTTTCTTAGGGATTCTGGCTTTGGATGAGAGATTTCTGACCAGGAATGAAGTTCTTGAACCAAGAGCAAACATTTGCATAGAGATACATCAGAAATAACAAACCAAACCCCAAACTAAAACCACAGCAATGTTCAGAATTTGAAAAGGGATGCAGAGCAAACAGAAGACACCATTGCAACAGCCCAGGAACCTAGGGTGCATTCACATAAAAATGGGTGTCATCCTGATCTCCTCAGTCCAAAGGAATGACAGTAGAGAGAAGAGCTACACAAGTAGGTGCCAAGAAAGGTCAAGAAATATGGAATGGCTTCCAACAGAGAACACCTAAATGCATAAAGAGATGTCACTGTGAGGGAGATGAACTGAGCAGGGAGAGAACAGACATGTACTAAAATCAAAAAGATTAAGACCAAACAAGGATATGAGAGTTACATTTTCTCCTTCCTACAGGAAGTAGAAGGCCTAACACTACATTAATGAATGAAAAAGTTAAAACCAACCCCCAAGTCTTTTTTTCCACCCATTGCATACATAGATGAGCAATGGTATTAATTACCAACAAGTATTTGTGCATGCTGGAATTCTGTGGGGGTTCAAACTCAATTAAACTGACAAAAGAAAAATTCATCAACAGTTGTTAAACACAAAAATATGTCAAGCTGCACTGCCAAAACCAGCAGGAAGCTGACCAAGTGTACAGAAAAATAACTGTATTATTGGCATGACCTTATAGTCTTCCCTAAGCTGTTCCACTTTTGACCACTGCTGGAGACAATTCTTACGCGAGGGGATTACTGAAGAAGGGTTTCTGGGTGTATTGTCTTGGAAGAAACCAGGAGCACAGAATGAGAAAGAGCTTCCTAAACCAGCCAGGGTGGATACATTACATTGCTTTTTATCTTACTTGGTTAAATGCCACATGTGTCTCAAGGCTGTGCCCAAAGCAGACAGGATCTCAAACTCCTTCTGCTCCTTCCTAAATTTATTTTTTGCCTAGAAGTTGGGTGGGACAGTAAATAATTACACTCTTGTGTCCCTGTGCTAAGGAACTCCTCTCCAACACAGTGGATCACAAATGTGGTTTAACCAACACACTGCATAGAGACATTTCTACAGAATTTGAGGATTAATAAAGGTAATTCCAGACATTAGACATCCAGTTCCATAAATTCGATGGTCGGATCCCTCAACAAGAAGAAAAATTCAGTGTTCTTCCTTCAGATCTTCTCCATTGGCTTTCCAGCCAGCAGATGGAAATTATGTAATGAAATGTGCTGATATCATCTGAAACACACTTGCAGTTCCCCATGTCTTAAACAGTTGGTAACATGAAGAGATTAAAGAGAGATGAGATTCCTCAAAGTAATTTTTGCAGCTGACAGAAAATTCCCTTCTCTGGTGAGAAATCCAATCCACCCCTGAATTACCATCCCATCCTTCTAAGACTCTTCTCCTAATAGTCCTGTCACAAATGCAGTTGGAGGGGCTGTTAGGATTAGCCTTTCACTCCTCCCATCTCGTGTCATGAATCACGACACCATATTTTGGAAGTCCTTCAATGATTCACGCAGCTACCTAGAAGGTAGTGGCTTCCACTTCAGCATTTTAAGATGACAATCATCATGCAATACACCCTAAGAAAGCTGCTTCTGGCTCTCACAATCCACAGAAAAGCCAAGAAGAAAGGGTGGAGAGAAAAGCAGGAGGCCTACCATGTAGGAAGAAGGTATCTTGAAAGTCAGACACAGAAGAGGTTCTCACAGACACTGTTAAATCCAATGATGCATGAGGAATAATTGTTGGTTTTTTTCCCCTTCTAGACAAGCACAGATCAAATGACACTGCCACTAACATGAGATCAGCATACACTTCACCTGCAACTCCCTGGACAGATGAACCCTGACCAAAATATTGACTAAAGTCACTCTAAACCCCAACCTGTGTGTGTAAAGAGCCGTTTTCTTAGGCAAACTCCTTGTAACAGACAGAAGCTAAACCAAACATCACACTTTCAGTGCTGAAGAACAGGATCCTCGTCCAAGTACTCCAACAGCAAGTCTGCAGAGGTGTAATTCCAATCAAGCAGCTTGGACCACACACCTTCCCACAGAGGCAAGCCATGACTGGGTCCCCTGCTGCAGTGACCAAGCGTGATGGCAGCAGATTGGCAGCATGAAGCACAGGAGCAGCAGAAAAGATCAATTTGTCAGTACTCCAGGAGATGAGCACTTTGCTGGGCACCTGCAAAAATGGTCTGCTCCTCAGTAATTAATTTTGGCTTTATCAGCAGGGTGAAGTCTAGAGACTAGACTAAATGCAGTCCAATTTATTAAGAGCATTTTTAATGTTTATTGATTTTTCAGGAAAAGCTTAACACAAATGACTGCCAGGGTGGAAGAGAGGCCTGCCTGCCTTTTTAAGTTAGAAGCAAGTGGATAGAGCCAAACTAAAGTGAACCTGCTCAGCTCAAACCCCAACACTGCAAGGTGCTCCAGGTTTCTTTTTCAAAACTGGATCCAGAGTTTGCTCCCTTGTGCAAGTTTTGTCAGAATGCCTCAGAATGGATCAAGTCACTTCTCTGTCAGACTAATGGCCTGCACCACACATGGTCTTTACCCTGCCTCAGCCTCACACCACATACAGCTTACCTGAAGTTCAGACTGGAGGAACAAGGTGTACTGTGCAACTCCAAGCACAATAGGAGGATTTTTCCTGTGGTTTTACATGCAAAAGGCAAAACCTCTCAAGAATTCACTCAAAAAATCTCACTCTATGAGAGGAATGCAGGCAACCAAATCCACAGCTGTTGCCAACACCTCCTCCTCCCTGCCCCACCAATATCACCACATAGGGAGTTTTCCTCTTGTTCCCAAGACTTACTTGATCCTGATTAACAAGGATCAAGGAATGTGGCATTTGGGTGGAGTTGGTTTGCCACTGTTTTAGTGGGTTTGTGGGTCTTTTTTAAGTGCTTTCACTCCAAAAAAAAAAAAAGGTGAAAAGGTTGGGTAGTTGTCCAAGACTGCAACCCTCACTGCAAAAGGTGAACAAGTTGGGTAGTTGTCCAAGACTGCAACCCTCACTGCAAAAGGTGAAAGGTTGGGTAGTTGTCCAAGACTGCAACCCTCACTGCTAACTGCTACAGGTACACCTCTCCGGCCTCTTGTTCCATGTGTCAAAGAAGCTAGACCTTTTCCAATATGAGAATTTCAAAGATGAAAGGCAAAAGCCTAGTCTCCAGTCAATACTTCTTGCTACAATGTAGTCAGAGAAAAGCATCCAATAACAAGCACCAATGGCTTCTTAATGCACTTTATTAACCAAACTCTACCCAGTTTGTACCACCAGACATAACTGCTCTAACTGCAGCTCCTCCCATTCCAGACAAGGTTAAAAATAATCACTGAGCTCAGAGCAGAGTTCAGTTCCAGTGACTATGTAGGAGAAAGGAATGAAGCCTCAGAAGCAAAAAGAAGGGAGAGAGGTGGGAAGATGTAACTCAAAGACCTCAGTGAGCTTATTTGTGTGCTCTCAGCAATGGACTGGAGCCATACTTTAGAACTTGGTTTGCTTTACTCAGCTGCCAAGTCAATTGAAGCTAACTGAGTTCATTAATGATGATGCATTCTAAGCTGTACCCAGTCTGTAATTATTGTACATCAGCAGATTGGTCTTCTGCAAGGTTCACATCACGGAAAGGATGGCCTACGGCTGCCTGGGTCACTATGGACAGGGAGAACGTAGGTGTGCTGCTATTGCTTGGCCTGCACAGAAGAATGGGTGTGCACAGCCTCATGTAGATAACACACCACATATTCATTTGGGTTTGCCAGCTTCTAAGCCAGGACTCAGGTAATACTAAAGGCAAACTCAACCAACACGTGCATCTGAGAATATGACATGCCAAAACACTACAAACATTCAGGAGATAAAATTCAGCTTTCTCTTCACCTTCACAAAAGGTTCCAAACAATTACCTTTTCAAAAGAAGCATTCCCAAAGTTTTTTGATCTCTCAGCCCCAGAACAGTCCATTTCCATCTCACAATCTGATGATTTCCTAAACAAGCAACCTGCCTGCACCAATGCCTACTAGGCAGTGTGGTATTGCACTTTGCCCTGTTTTCAAACGAGTTGTTCTGCTGACTGCTACTGAGCTGCACTGCACACTGTGCTGGCAAAGCACCTGCTCCAGCCCACAGCTGACAGAGCTCACTAAAGGTGTACAGCAACCACAGCCACCGATTGAGAGGAACAAAAGAATCTGGGAAAGAAAGATTAGGGGGATGGAAAGGAGGAAAGAGAGAGTGGAAGAACTATTTCAATCAGTTAATGTGAAGGAGGTGGCAAAGATGGTGTTAACGCTCGAAGGTGTGCTAGCAAACAGATCAACCAAGACTGGAATGGTTCCCCACTGGCTTAAAAACCCAATCCATCTGCAGTACAATTCCATTCACTGGTTTAAAAACCCAATCCATCTGCAGTACAATTCCATTCCCCTCCTCAGAGCACAAGGGCTAGCAAAACATTTTAAAGTGAATATAAGTCCCAGAAAACGCTCTCCAAATAAATAACCCAGATAATTCTGTTTGGAAACAAAGTTGTACTTCAAGATTGTTACTTGAAAGGGGTTTACAAGTGTCAGAAAGCAAATAAAGTACTATTGTTGACTGAAGTAATGCAGTGGAATTGCTTTCAACGGAAGCTTTCTCTCCTATTTTTGGAGAGTTATTGAAGAACTTTTTGACCTTAGGCAGCAATTTTATTTGGGAACATGAGGAAGTGTATTTCCTTCTGAATTGGACTGAAAACAAACCCTACACTGCCACTGTTTTTACAGAACTCAAAAGACCACATGCTGCATGGACTCTAAACCAGCTTAAGCATAAAAATCCAGTTTGGTTTTTCAGGAATTGCAGAAAGTTGGTGTCTTGTTCTGGGAGCTTCTCACAGTTACAGTAAGTGGAGCTAGACCTGTAAATACAATTGCAGCTGCAACAGTTTAAAGTGTTCAAAACTAAGGCCCTCTAAATATCTACAAAAGCCCTTAAGTCAATTCATTACTGATACAGTAAGTGACAACACTTGTGTTTGGCAGACAGTGCAACTGGGAGTCCTGACAAATCTAATTAACAGCACATCAGGGGCACTTAGTTTATCCTTTATATACAGTGCCAATAGCGAGTGTATAATGAGAAAAGGAGCTTAAACATTAGTGGGACTTCACTAATTGGTCACCAAGTCCTGATTAAGCCAAGCTTCATATATAATTATTGAAGTTCAAGTGTCTGACATAAGTGTATCCCAAAACCACTTGACGAAGATCCTAAGTCACTTCTAAACTAGATAAATAAAAACAAGGCACAAAGAGAAAAACAGGAAGCAGAAACACACAACTCTGCTGTTCTTACCTACCTGCCATTTGTACACCTTCAGTCCAAAAGTTTTCAATCATCTTCTACAAATCACAGAATTGTAAAGAAGTAATGTAATGTAGTGTCTCAATTGCATCACCTCACAGAAATATTGGGCATGTATGTAGGCCTTCCTTAAACGTGTCAGTGTTTGCATAGACCCTAAATGTTGCCAGCAAATAGTGACTACAAAGGAAGAATGCACAAAATCCAAAAGATGGCAAGAGCAACTTTATATCCTTCACAGAACAAAGGGACACAGCCTCAAGTTGTGCTGGGGGAGGTACAGGCTGGATGTTAGGAGGAAGTTCTTGCCAGAGAGAGTGATTGGCATTGGAATGAGCTGCCCAGGGAGGTGGTGGAGTCACCCCTGGAGGTGTTTAAGCAAAGCCTGGATGAGGCACTTAGTGCCATGGTCTGGTTCACTGGCCAGGGCTGGGTGCTAGGTTAGGCTGGCTGAGCTTGGAGGTCTCTTCCAACCTGGTTGATTCTATTCTATTCATTTGTGTTCATTAAAGCAGTAAAAAGATCCTGAACATCAAGATTCTAGAGAAACTGGAATCCACAAACATATATATGCCACCACAGCCCCCCCAGAACAGTCAGAGATGACCTGAACTGGCTCCACAGGGCAACACATAAATCCCAATATTCACATCCCATATATCTTGGCTTGCTCAAACTCACACAAGGAAGCGGGAGTTAAAAATCACTGGTGAAAGTAGATTTGGAGTATTTCAGAAGGAAAAAGGCAATCCAAAGTCTCAGGCACCTCACCAAAATCAGCTTGTGAAAGCTCCATGACACTCTGACAGCAGCTTGACTAATCTCCTGGCTCAGGTACAGCACAGGAAGACAATCTGCCTTTAAGGCAGTGGGCCAGATGGAATTTTTCTCTCTCAAGGCAAAAAGGGATAAGGGTTCTGTTAACAATCCGTTTCAAACTGGTAGATGTTGATCAGTAGTATCTTGCTACAGTGCTGGAAGCTCACTAAGAGCCAAACAAGTAGACCTTACAAACATCCTTTTATGACATTCTGCCAGGCCAGATTATCAGCCTCTGTCAATACTGCTGCGCACCCTCCTGCCTCACACCATCCTGCCCACCTTCTGGATCTTCTGTATGAAACACAGGAGCTACAATTTACATTGTGGCTGTCAGGGACACCCAGGTGATCCAAAACACACCGTGCAAACACCAATATAAATGTCATTAGCAGCAGTCCTACTTTGAAATAATGCTGCACCCGAAGATGTCCTTGCTCCCACAGCCAAGACAAAGGCACCGGGAAGTGCCAAACTCAGGTCTATCAAAACAGAGGGTATCACAGGGCTGAACAGCCAATGGCACACCTATGAACAACCCTTGTGCTTTACCTCAGCTGCCTGGCTCAGCTCCACACATTCACTGAACAGCTGTATATGGTCTGAGCCGGCTGCAGTGGGTATGTGCAGCAGGCTAGAAGCACTGCACTGGTGACATCTCACCAATATCACCACATAGGGAGTTTTCCTCTTGTTCCCAAGACTTACTTGATCCTGATTAACAAGGATCAAGGAATGTGGCATTTGGGTGGAGTTGGTTTGCCACTGTTTTGGTGGTTTGTTGTTTTTTTTTTTTTCTTAATGCTTTCACTCAAAAAAAAAAAAAAAAAAAAAAANGGTTGGGTAGTTGTCCAAGACTGCAACCCTCACTGCAAAAGGTAAAAAGGTTGGGTAGTTGTTCAAGACTGCAACCCTCACTGCTGACTGCTACAGGTACACCTCTCTGGCCTCTTGTTCCATGTGTTGATGGACAGCCACAGAGCAGCTGCAGCTACACAGCACACAGAGAGCAAATGCAAACTGGGACATATACTGAAAACATGCACGAACAATTTTACAGCGTGCTCTGAGACAATTCTCACCATCTTCTAGAACACTCTGGTTTATGATTTTTACTGTTAAATGAACAACATCAGACAACTGAATACAGATCACTCGATTTATAGCTTTGGTATTACTTGGATAATAAAACACAGGAACATTAAGACCTTCATTCCAAAATGCTTTTTTTCCTGCAGCATCCTAACATTTTTCAATCAAGAGTTTTACACAGAAAATTCTTGGAACATGGCACAAAATTACCCCAGACTACCAGTAGCAGCTCTCCACAGCAGAGAATAGTAATTAAAATGGTCCTGCTTGAACAGCATTTTCCCAACCCATCTTAATAGCATCCTTAAGTAACCCGAGGCTGTTAGAAATGTTTTATTGTCTTCTGTCTATAAAACACAGAAATACATTCTACTTATTAATGGTGTTAGATTAATATACTTGAATATAATCACATTCAATTACTTTAAAACATATTTAAGTGTATAGATATCAATGACAGCAGCTGTTGCCAGAAGCTGCACGTGAAAACATTTCTCATCTGTACTTCCCATCTATTCCTCCTGCTAAAAAAGCTGACTGCAGATGGTATTCCATTGGGTGCCCTACCCAGTCCTTCAGAGCGGGTAAGAATCAAGTCGGCTCTAGCACACAGCACCACAACCCAGCCGACCACAGGTAAAACACACTGGCTGGGTTGATGATGTTACTGAACAGAAACTCAGCAAAGATAAACATAACATTTCAGAATTTAAACCTCAAAAATAGGAAAATATTTGTCTGGGAACCAAGCCTCTCAAACTGAAAGAGCAAAGCTTATTTTCACAGGGGTAGGAAGAAACGTTGAGAAGCAGGCACTATTTCTTTGCACTCGGTGTTTCTTCTGACATTTGTTTTGGCAGGTCAGGGATAAGCACACATTATTTAAAACTAAACCAGACTGATTTTTGTTATTTCCCTCCCCTAGGATGGATAGTTGGCAACACTGCACATACACAAGCCTCTGGGGCTGGATGACAGACACCCAAGCGTACTGATGGAGCTGGAGGAAGTGCTCACCAAGCCACTTCCCATCACTTCCCAGCAGTCCTGCCTAAGTCAGGAGGTCTCAAGTGATTGTAGATTGGTAAACAAAATGTTCATCTACAAGAAGAGCTGGGGAACTACAGACCTGTCTGCCTGACCTCAGTTCTAGGGAAGGTCATGGGGCAGATCACCTTGAGAGCCATTATGCAGCATGTGTGGGGCAACCAGATGATCAGGCCCAGTCAGCACAGGCTCATGAGAGGCAGACCCTGCTTGACAAACCTCACCTACTTCAACAAAGTGACCTGTTAAGCGGATGAGAGAAAGTCTGTGGACTTCAGTAAGGTCTTTGATACTATTCCCATAGCATCCTCCTGGGGCAACTGGCTGCTCATGGCTTCCATGGGTGGACACTTCACCAGGTGAAGAACTGCCTGGAAGGTCAGGCCCAAACAGCAGAGGAGAACGGAGTTAAATCCAGCTGGTGGCCAGTCACTAGTGGTGTTCCCCAGAGCTCAGCACTACGACCAGTTCTCTTTATCAATGATCTGGATGAGAGAATTGAGTGTACCCTCAGGAAGACTGAAGACGACACCAAATTGAGCAGGAGTGTTGATCAGCTCTGCAAAGGGACCTGGACAGGTTGATGGGTCAAGGTCAGTGGTATGAGGTTTAACAAACTGCAAAAGGCAGCAGCACAGAGGTCTGTTTTCAACTCCCTCTGCTATTCCCAACAAGGGCAGAAAAATCTCCTCCTGCATATTGTGTCTAACATCACCTCCTCAGTCAGCTATTGTTCCTAAGCCTCCTTTCTACATCCCAGGACTAACTAGGTCACAGCCACTGCTGTGATACACTTCATCCCTGACTTCATTCTAAAATCACAGCCCTCCTTGCCCTTCTCCTTTAATGCCATTCACAAAAATCACAAGCCCTGAAGGAATTTGCTCCTTGAAAGCCAATGGCAGGAGGTTTACCTCCTTGCCTGTTGACTCACACCCAGCCCAAGACATTCCACTATCTCCCTGAAATGATGTTAGTAACTCAGGTGCTGCAATTTTGAGAGCATTCACTTTGCCACCAGTAAAAGGATGGCAGCAGTCTTGGGAGCCATTTGTATTTCTCTGCCAGAATGACTCCTGCCCAGTTGTTCTCTGTCCAAGGAGGCTGCAGAGCTGTCCAAAGCTATCTTTATCTTTCCTCCTTTGCAGCAGGGATTATCTGTTCCAGCACTGCACACACATTTCTATTATTTTACACAGGAACACGAGGTGAGCTATTGGCTTTTTAGAACTCCACTTTTTCAGCCTTGAGGGCAGTCCCCACAGCGCTAAAACATCTAAAGGCTCTCAGCTGGCCTTTTCACCCTGCAGCTGCTCCTTATTGTTTCACCTACAGCAAAAGGTGGCTCAGAGCAAAAGTTCCACAAACAATGTATATGGAATTAACACAAATCACTTAATTTGTGCTACACTGAGGATGATAAATAAAATTTGTCTGGACAAATCAGTCCCCAAAGTCTCCTCCTATTTGCTGCTGCTTGTCCACAGCTGACTCTCCTGTCAGCTTTAGCAGACTTCACTACCATCTTTTAGTGAGATCAGTCAACTCCAATGATGTATTTATAGCAGGAAGAACTATCAGCCTGAAACAACACAAAATCTATCTCAAATTCAGGCTAAAGGATTACTTTTGAAATGCTGTATTCCATAGGATCTACAGTGACAAGCACTTTAGAAAAAGGCAACTGAGTCAACAAATCTTCATTCTTCAAATCAAGAGTCTGCCCTTCAACCCCAAAATCTGCTCCAAAAACGTCAGGTTTATATACAGGAAGAGTTCAAACACAACTAAAGTTCAACATGAATTCATTTTTGGAGCCATGTACCAAAGCAGGCAGTTCTGTGCCTGCTGTACCTATGTATTACCTCCTCGCTGCACAAGTGATTTGCTGTTACACACAGGGTAAGAGTACACAGGACCTACTAATCTGCCAGAACTCTGCAGTAACAGTATCTTCCATACCAGAGCTGCTGCTGCTTCTGACAGACACCATACACTATCAGGTGGCTTCAGTTCTTCAATGGATACACACCAGGACCACCGCCACACACAACATGAGATTCAAATACAGTTAAGCTGAGCACAGACTGCCATGAAGCCAATACAACAAATCACTTTTGTGCAAAGTACTTGTCTGCCTTTTCCAGGAGCTGGGAAAAACTCCACTATTTATGTCTCTTTAGGGAATTAAGCTTCCAGAAAACTAAACTAGATCTTGGTGTGATCAGGAAAGCAGCAGAGAAGAAATGAGAAAAGAGCTAGGACAGAGAAAGGCATGGAAAAAAATTAAACCTTTCGAAGGCTGATGGCCACTACAGCAATGTGAAATCAAAGGTTACACATACACAGCCTAAGTACAGAGTGAAATAAAAGAGAAAACATATATCTTCATGCTAAGTTAATGCTCTCTGGGTTTAGAAAGCAGATAAATCCACGTTTAATTATTACATTCTATCTCCAAAACAGCTGCTGTTTGGAAGTGCCTGGTTAACACAGTCAGTTACAGATGAAGTCAACCATGGTTAGCATCACACTGTACCAGAGATAAGACATTTCTCTTGTAAGAGTGCAGTGAGACAGAGATGAAGGAGAAGCTGTGTATGATCCACAGAATGATCTCCACCTGTACCTACAGCTGCCATCAGACAGGCTGTTGTGACCACAGCCACGCTGGATGAAGTTGCCACCCCACTTCATCTCCACTTGCTCATTACCTTCAAATCTTCCAGCGTAACTGCATGTTTAGTCACTTCCTAACCCAGTTCTGTCAAAATGATTCCCGCTCGAAAATCTGTGTTTCAGCTTAGCTCAGATTATTTTTGACAGAACTTGTTTAGCGGATGACTATAAATGCAAGTACCAGAGGATCTGAGAACATTGTAACCTTTAGAGCTAGGAGAGGAAATAGCAGCGAGCCAGTGGAGAGACCTAGCCCTTTTCCACAGTTCTGCTGCTGCAAGGGAAGCACATTAATCAGATATACAGGTCTGATTTGTCAGCCTGCCTAATCAGTGAAAGCTGTGTATGCAGGCTGGCATCTTTGAAGAACATAACTAAACCCATATACTACTTATTTTACTGCTGAAAATGTCAGGTTGGGGTTAAGCATCCAGAAATCCAAATCATATGTCCTGAGGACAATTCTGTTGTATAATCAGAGAAACAGGCAGATGCTATTCAGAGCACAGACATAAAAATGTTCTGTTTCTGTGGAGTGAAGAGATAAATACTAACCTCACCTTCTTACTTATAACAAGATCTGAAAAGCTGTTTAATTGCTTTCCAGGTTATTACTGACCTGAACAAATAGTGTCTGCAGTCACATTTGTTACACGGTAAAAGAAGAGAGAAAACTACCACCAAAAATGCAGCATCAAATTTCCATCATGGAACATACAACGCTGCCAGAAACAGCACTTGACAGAGATCACCTTACCTTTTATTAACAGGCTTCTCATCCTTGTCATAGGGTCTGATGAACCATTTTCCAATTCTCACAAAGTTTTTATCCATCAAGCACCTAAGAAAAGAATTACAGCAACAATTACTACTTGCATCTTAAGATCTAATTAAAAGCACTCTTTGAGGACAGTAAATCAAAGGGACTAAGCAGCTGAGTTTCCATCATATTGAAATCAACTTTGTAGCTGTTGGCTTCCCTGTAACTTCACTGCCTTCTGTTTTCCCACACTAGTCAGAGAATCACTGCCCAGCCTCATGACGCTGTCACTGATGCTGATCTTCACATATGCACTTTCCCCTCATCTCTGGCAAAACCTTTTCTGCTCCACACTACTTTTTTTCATCCCTTTTTTTGCACAAAGACAATTCATAGCCCCAGTTCTCTTCCACATCACGTTTCTCTCTGAATTCACGGCACACAATATGCATTCCTGTATTTTCAGCATGTAAATGGCAGAGTACAGCACACGAATGACAGGAAATTGGATTAAGCAAATACAATGAACCATTTTTCCTCCACATGACCCACAGCATGATTTCAGGTGTTGAAACTCCCCATAATTACTGTTTCCTCTCAGAAAACCTCACTCCACATCACTCAATGTTGAGCATTAAGCCACCTAATTTCTGTGGTAGCTTTAAATGCACAATTTCTTTACAGAAACTCCATGTTCTGGGTCTTAAAAAAACAACAAGAGCCAGCTAGCAGCGAGGATGCAAAGTGATCAATAACCAGTTTAGACTGACAAGCTAAGGACTGCTTCATGCCTCTCCAAGTCCACCTGTAGAGATGAATCACACTAGCAATATGCCAGCATGCTTCATACATTAAACATGCAGCTGAACATTCAGCCCAAGGGATCACACACAGGAACGTGTTATGAAGGAAAATCTTCCACTGAGGTAAATATTATGTTTCCAAAGTTCTGGAAAGCTGACCAGTTTATTTACAACTACAAGCAATTTCTGACCTCTTCCTACACATTTCATGCCTAATTTTTGTTTATAGGTTCACAGATTACATTAGGCTGGAAGGGAACCTCAAAAGGGCATCTTGTCCGACCCCCCTGCATGCAGCAGGGACGCCAACTACAGCAGGCTGCCCAGGGCCACACTAAGTCTAGCTTTGAATGTCTCCAAGGGTGGGTCCTCAACCACATCCCTGGGCAGTCCATTCCAGTGTTTCACCATTCTCATAGAGAATTTCTTCCTGATGTCCAACCTAAATCTCCCCTGCTCCAGTTTCAAACTATTGTTCCTCATTGTATCCCTACAGGCCCTTCTAAATAGTCCCTCCCCTGGCTTCCTGTAGATCTTCTTCAGATACTGAAATGCAGCTCTAAGGTCTCCCTGGACCCTTCTCTTCTCCAGGTTGCAAAGCCCCAACTCTCCCAGCCCATCCTCGTAGGGAAAGTGCTCCAGCCCTCTGATCATCTTTGTGGCCTCCTCTGGAGCTGTTCCAGCAGGTCCAAGTTTTTCAGAATTCAACAGAAGAATTACACTTCCCCATTCTTCAAGGTATTCCAGCAGTTTATTTCTATAGCATTTGCTAGAGATTAACCAAAACAAAATCACATAAAACCTTCTGGGAAAGTACTTTCTGCAAGGTTTAGAAGAACTGTGAGATGTGTACTTCAAAAGCATATCTAGAAGACCTAAGGGAAGGGATGACAGACAATGCAGACACTATTATGTTCCCAGTTCTGCTGTATAAAACTGGCAGGGTGTTCTACAGCTAAAGCTATGCTGAGAAAAAACTCTAACAGTGCTTTCTCAATTAAAGCAAAAAGAATCCAGCTCAGCTGAATATACCAATATCTTAAACTGAATATGAAAGCTAAACCAGCAGAGATCTAAAGACACTGTGTCTTGTGCTGATGGGGGTGGGGGGGGAAGGTATGTTTCAGCAACCATTTCCCTAGGAAATATTTGCTATCAGAGAAAGTCTGTCAGTGTCAGTGCACTTTATACAAACAAAAGGAAGCCTGTGAAGTTTACATCAGATCCCTAAAGAAAATAATCTGTAGCAGCACAAAATATCATAAACTTCCCATCACAGACACTTCAGTGGCGCATCAGCATGCCTCATGATGGCAGGTCTCACTGCCTCCATCTAATGCTGCTTTCCTAGCAGAAAAAGTCTTCATGGGTAGATTAGGACTCAAAAAACAACAAAGCAGCCAAGCTTCACCTGCTGAACTGAACCAGAGGTGGTTTAAGGTATAAGCCTGTATGAACTGGGACACATGACTGCAGAAGCCTGGATTCCAGATGACAGCAAGGTGTTACTTCTGCTGTATAAGCACTCAGTTGGTGAGTAGTCTTTAACAGTAACAACGATCTGGGGTTAAAAAAGAGTTGGTCATAAAAGCCCAAATGAGTCTACACTTAGAGGCAGTTAGTTAATTATCTGAAATAAGGACCTAAAGCGCTCTGGACTCCTTGGCTCGTTTCTCTATTAGTATTTTCTCCCTCAGCAGTACAGCTGTTGGAGCATTTCACTGCCACTCCACCTCTCGGATTTCTGATTTTCTATGGAAAAAGCATGACCTGACAAAGGCACACAAATGATTATGACATAACACCACAACATTTGGAGCATTACTTCCTCAGATCCGCTAACATTTTCTACACTGCCAGTTAACATCAACTTCTGATAACCAATTCGGGTCCTGAGGAAAACCAAGAATAAGAAGTTGTGCAAATACCTTCTCAGGGTTAACTTGCAATGAAGACTCTCCTTGCTCCTTCCTAGCCACAGTCATCCTGTTTTCACTGCAGTTTCACTTGCTCCCTCCCAGCTCCTCCTGAAGCCATGGCTGGAGGAGGAATTGGGGTCGCCTTCCCCACGGTGCTTCCCCTCTGTGATAGTTTGGGAGTTACCCACCCCTCACACACAGTGAAATCACCCAGACTAGACCCAGCCAGCTGAAAGTTAAGGAATGAAGCTTTATATTCACAGCTTAGCAGAATACACAAGCAGATATTTACACTATATTACAAATCATTTGTAATGTATTGTAAATATACAGCTTTATACAGAACTCTGTATGCAGCTGTAGACAGCAATATACAAGTTAAAGGTAATTCAGAAACACAACAGCCCTCCCAGAAACCAGAGTCCCCAGGAGGGGCTCCCAAACACCCTTCCACCTTCTTTCCACTCCTCTGCCTTATCCCAGAATCTGCCTTTGGTGCAAGGTGAGTCTGGAGGATCGGCAAGGGGGGTTAGAAGCAGAAGGATTAGTTACACAGATCCAGGCAGAGCAGCAAAAAGCCCTGGGAGAAAAGAAACACAGACACTGACTCTGACAGAGGCTCTCTGCCTTATCTATGTTTGTGTCCCTGGTTTTATGTCTCAGCAAGCCTGTGAGTGAAGCAGACACCGGCACTGTCTCCTTTTCACAGCCTACCATCTAATTTTTCCTCATTAAAATACCCCAATTAGCTTCAAACCAGCACACCACCCATAACACTTTTGCCATGCCCCCTGCCCATCAGCTTGCCTCCTTTCCCTGACCAGAGCTGAGCTGTGCTGCTGTGGGCAGCTCTGGCCGGCAGCTGCGAGATGGAGCCAGCCAGACCCAGCCAGAACCGGTTCTGAGCGGCACCAGCCTGCTGCGGCCTGTTGGGGCCCCGCGGTGCCAGCGCGCCTTGAGCCAGCCCCGGGGCTGCTCAGAACATTACATCTTAGTGGGGTGTAAAGGGTTAACCTCCCTTAAGTAACAGGAGAAGAAAACAAAAGCTCCCACAAAACTCCCGGCACAGGCAACAGCCCTGACAGGCAATCGCAGAGGGTGAGGGCCGATCAAATCCAACCCCCCTGCTACAGCAGATCACACAGGGCAGGCACACCCAGGTGCGTGTGGAAAGCCTTCAGGGGAGACTCCACAACCTGCTCCAGAGTCTGCTCCAGAGCTCCAACACCCTGACGGTAAAGAGGTTTCTCCTCCTGGTGGTGTCTATTGACCCTTATCCTGTCACTGCCCCAGGTGCGTTTGGAAAGCCTTCAGAGGAGACTCCACAACCTCTCTTGAGCAACCTGCTCCAGAGCCCCAGCACCCCGACGGTAAAGAGGTTTCTCCTCCTGGTGGTGTCTATTGACCCTCGTCCTGTCACTGCCCCAGGTCTCTCAGCCCTTCCTCAGACGGATGTTCCAGTCCCTTCATCACCCTCATAGTTCTGTTGCCTTCTGATAAGCCCAAAAAGAAATTCAAGGTTTCTTTTTTGTTACTCAAGCTTCACCTAAACACAGGGTTAAATAGGTCTTCAAAAATCCAAGTGTTCTTTCTCTTCCATTTATTGCTCTTAGTTCAAATGCAATAATTATCAGCATTAGCTTCAGATTTGGTATGGCAAACAACAAAGACCCCCCCCCCTCTCCAAAAAAAAAACTTCATCATCTGTGACACTGTTAAAATGAGGTAGCAAATTGGAGAGATATTTGGTAAACCATCATCTTAAAGCCACTAACCTGCAGAACAAAGGTGTTCCCAAAGGTGTGCCACCACAGCAGCTCCCCAGTCGCAGAGCTCAGCCATGCTTGGTAGGCAGCCCCAGCACCCCAGCCACCTCAGAGCTGCTGCTGTGGGTATCTAGCAGTGGGACCCCACCCCAACGGTGAGAGAGTGAGACTGTGGCACTAACCAGATCAGCCTTCGGTTCCATGAAACGAGGCTTGCAGCTAGCACCTGTGTGCTGATCAACTGTGTTTCAAAGGTTACAGCTGAAAGCAAAAGAGCTCTGAAGCCTTATCAGTCACAGCTGGACAGAGCAAGTCTGCTAACTGCCAACTGATTTCAATTAAGTTAGTTAAAAAAAGATTACAAATCTACTTCACAAGCTTCAAAAGGTCAAACGAATAAAAACGGTCACTCAGACTCATAGCTAAAAGTCAGTTGGTTGAGTACCACAGGTTAATAAAGATGTAAAAAATTATTTTCCCCTCTTACACTGCAATGCTGCAAAAGAATTAGAGAACATTCAGGACAGGGAATTTCCTTTTTCTGTTTTTATTTACTCTGGGTAGTCTATCACTCACATAGAAATCCCCTAAAAAGACTGAAGGGATAGAAAATAGGAACTATTAACAATCAGTAAGTGCACACAGGTAGCCAGCTGATAAGAACAGGTAGCTAACAGGCAAGGGGACAGTTGCCACACTCATGGAAATGACCTCAGGAGCCTAAGGCAAACCTGATCACTTCTAAATCTGCATCCAAGCAAACAGGATACCAAATGAGACAAGATCAAAGCATTTTCCACCAGCTTATTTTCTGAAAGCAAAAAGCTAATGCAGTGGTTTAGGTTTTTCTTACCTTTCCAGAAGATTATGAATTGCTTTGAAGAGCAGGGTCCTGCACTCGTAGGAAAGTCCATTCTCCCACAGTCCTTCTTCCACCACTACAAGAACAGAAAATGTCAACATGCTCAGAACGGGGAAATGAAAACACTTCTACAGAGCCTAGCTCTCCAACAGCTTCCATTTTCAACAGCAGCAAGTTCCATGAGACCAGTTCCACTATTACCTGTACTGCCAAGGTAGCTTTAACTTTTAGACTCGCTGAAAACACTTGACTTGGGATTTTTAAATCAAAGAAAACAGAGAAGTATGAAACCAAAACACATTTGCTCGTAGCTTTCAATACTGAAGTAGGAGGTGAGGAATTCACCATCATTCCTAGCCATGACTTCTGAGAGATCCTTTTAAACTTAACTACAGATGCAGACAATCAAGAATCAAAGAGAAGTACTCAAAGGTGTAAAATCAATTTACATAATTTAAACAACATGAAACAATTACCCTGAACTTCTCACTGCCAGGCTCAAGTGAAAATCTTTCGTTGTTGTGATTTGAACCACTACAGTTTATAACACTGCAAACAAAGGAATACTCAGAGCAGCCTTTTATTCCCAAATCAAAAGTGTACCAATCAGTACCAAACTGCAGAGATGTTAGGAAGGTAAAGAAATCATCTGCAGATCTCCCATAGTGGAATGCAGCATGAACTGGCCACCTGAATGAGTACCTGAAGAATGTACAACCTCAAAAGTATCTGCTCTAACTCCATTGCTTCTGGGTACTGAAGACACCAAAAGCAGAAACTATTTTGATACTTTTGCACCAGGTTCTAAATCTCATTCAGCTAAAAGATGCACTCTCAGCTGCAGAGTGTAAACAGATGATTAAACAACTTTGTCAAGGAGGAAGAATTTGCTAATTGTCAGAGTTCTGTCACTGCAGTTTTACAGGAATACTCTGCAGATCTTTAGAAATGCAAACAAAATTCTACAGCATGTGAAGAGCTGAAGACTTAACACCCTCCTTGGCCAATGTGAAGGATGAAACCTTCCAACAGCATGTTATCATGAAGAGATTATTATCCATGTGCAGTTTACTCTACCATCACGCTTAAAGTAAGGCTTCTAAGGAGTTTCTGCTGGATGAAAAGTGTCAATATTGCCAGCAGTCTTCACCTAGACCTTCAAGGTATTTTCTGTTACTCTAGTTTAAATATTTCTCCTCAGAGGCAACAAATTCGATGCTATACAACAGCTGTGAAGTCATCTGCAAAAAAAGGTTTCTAGGGGAGAAATCAAGTAAAGGCTGAATTTTAGTAAGAGAAAGAGTACAACAGAGCAGGTAGCTACTCCTCCATGGAAGTCAGAGAGAAATAGACAGTAAGGCAGGTGGGACAAAACAGCGGGTCACCACTTCCCAGGAGCCGGGCAGACAAAGCCATCACTAATCTGATCTGTTGTTTGTGGCAATCCCATTCTGAGAATGTCAGACCGAACGACCTCTAAGAGTCCTTCTCACCTGTATGATCTGCCAGGTCTGTCAGATTTCTTGTGACAGATTTGTGCGGGCAGGTATCTCTATCTGTGCATATATTTATCTGCACATGCTAACTCCCTTCTCCAAGCATGTGTGCATTCCAGAGCAAGGATGACAGCTGGGAGTAGCAGTTAGTTTCTTGTGAAACTGGCAGCTCATTCCTTTCTCCCTGTTTCTCCTGTAATAGAGGGATGAGTTCACCACTACATTTCTCACCAAAACAAAAAGCCACTATGTGTTGGGTTGGAGTTTCATTTGTTTGTTTGAATGAAATCACATCTCAAAACAAACAGTTAAGTCTATTAATACTCCATCTTTCAAAATCTGGAGTCATGGGGGGAAACAATAAGGAAGAAGATAACGTCACATCCTCTCTGCCATTAACTGAAAAAATCTATGAACTGCTTAGCTGAGGTAGCTGAGCAACCTGGTCTACTGGAAAATGTCCCTGCCCATGGCAGAGGAGCTGGATCTTGAAGATCCCTTCCACCCCAAACCATTTTATGAATTGTGTGACTGCCCTTACTACATCCTTCTCAGAACATGCTCTTGAATGCCAGTGGAGACAGCACTGCAGCAGCACACGGATCCAAAACCAAGTGTGACATGCTTGGTTACCTTTTAAAGGCTGGGCACAGGGGAAGAAACTAAAAAGACTTCCCAGAAGGTTAGAGTCTGGAAGGGACTTCAAAAGCTCATCCAGGCTAACCCCCCTGCCAAAGCAGGGTCGTCTATACCAGATCACACAGCAACACATCCAGGCAGGCCCTGAGTATCTCCAGAGAGGGAGACTTGAGAGAGATGCTTTTTGTATGAGAATATTAACTGAAAAAGGATGTTCTAGTCTGGAAGAGTTTAGAAAGGGAAAATATAAACAGCCACCAAAATTTTCCTGGAAAGATACTAAAGCACCAAAGCCATGACTTCAGACACACCATGGCAAGAAGTAATTCTGTGCAAGCTGACAGGGCACAAGAAAAATAAAAGCTACTGTTCCAGCTGAGTTCCTGCCTACTCCTATTATCCAGAACACAAGTATGGACAGGACCAAAGTAAAAATCCCCACCTGAAAGGGGATACAATGCAGGGCTATCAAACAAATCTTCCTCAGAGAAAATACTGTTTATTTTCTCCCTGCCAAGATATTAGCAGACAATCCATAAAGGAAAAAAAGGCACATTTGACACTTCCATAATGCTTATGACTGAGCTGCTATTCTCCACACAGAAAGGGAATTAATCAATAGCCTTCATGTATACAGTTTATAAATGTTTGTTCTCATCTTCTCATAGCTTCAAACAAACAAAAAAAAGGGCACAGAATATTCATCCTGATTTTTAAGTTTATTCTTGCAGATCAGATGTTAAAAGAATTAAAAGGCAACTACAATGACTTAGATTTACACTGGAAATTTATAATTTAAACATACATTAATGAGCAGCTTAGTTAGCTCGGGGTCTCAGAGACATTAAGGTCTTCAAAGTGTCCAAGGACTTTTATGAAGCCAGCCATGTTCTCAAAGGGGGAGGGGGGGAACTATTATAAAAATTTCAAGGAGAAGTCACAGCAAAATATCAAAGCAAATACTTCAATAATTTTAGGTCTCCCAGCAGAGACAGTGGAAAGATAATAAGATCTCTGTTCTGCTTCAGTGACCAAACTGACATATTTTACTTAAAAGCAAGATAGGAAGGAAGGAGAGAAAGCAAGTCGAGACTGTGTCGGCACTGCAGAGATAGTTATAGCTTTAAGAAATTCAGCCACCCACATTTTAATAATTCAGGTCACACTGCCTCGTGCAGTTTAAAAGTAGAATTAGTTTCAAAGAATACATATTTCCTCAGAGCTATGTTACATATTTCCTTTTAATGTATCATATTGCAGCAACAGCTGAAATGAACGTCTAGACATCAAACCCGGTCTTTATTCCCACCTACTGCTTTTTTACCTCAGGCATCAAAACTAATGAAACCTATTATCCAGAACACTGCCTTCAGTTACCATGTTGGCCGCTGCAAATATGAAAAAACACTCTGGGACAGGACCAGTTATTCAGCCATTAAAATTACTGAAAATCAATTTCTTGCTGCACGCTGCAGAAATGCTGATAGATTAAAGCAGGACACATGGGACAAGGAGATTACTTGGAGGGAAGATTACAATGTCAGACTGCTGAGGAAGGGGAGTTACTCTGTTACTCAGCTAGCCGGGATTCGTGTTCAGAGCAGCCTGTTTTCCTTCTTGCTCGACTATCTGGTCCCCTCCTTAGCATGAAATATGAAGACCATGGGGTTTCTCCCTGTGTAGACACAGTTTTTGCAAACACATAGCCAAATAACTCCATCAAAATCAGAAATTCAATTACTAAGAGCAAGCATTTCATTTTTCATTTTAATTTTTATTAATGTGCCCCTAAAAACAGCATTTCAAAGACTAACTAGCATTTTGAAGCATCATTTCTTCTACAGAAATGAGTTAAAAGAGTAACAAAGCAATGCAATGCTACATTAATTCTGAAAAACTATATTACACCCATAAAAATCCAATTAAAGGCAACGCTATTGATCGATCATTGTTACACTGACATTGATCACCCTGTAAAATCCACGTCTGAAGTCATTAGGGATTAAATTGACTTATTACTAAATCAGATTCAACCCACTTAGAGATCTAATTTCCTTGCACTGGTTATGATCGTAGGGAAATTGTACTGCTTACTCTCACAGCACTCAGAATTCATCTTGGCTCTCAGTCTCCCACATCAACTCGTCAGCCCAACATGGACCAGGACAGCAGCAATGCCCACCACAACCATCGTCTGAGTTTGCAAACAGAACTGATGTGAAGCGCTGAGAACAAAACGTTGCATGTGCACAGATGCATTTACAATCAACGTCCTGCCAAGGTACCTGTAAACAACACAAGTCCTGCACCATGCTTCCAGGAAAATCCGATATTAAGCAAACTGTGGCTGAAGACTGCTGCTCAAACACGACCCCACTCTGCATTTCAATGGACTACAATTTTCTAGATAAAAACTACGACTTCCAAGCAGAGTGAAATTACAATTGCTGCACTCCAGAAAGATAAATAAAACCTTCAAAGGCAACAGCTGTTGAATATCACAGGAATACTACCAGCCTGTAATTGTTGTGCATTGAAACAGAAATTAGCATAATAGCTACTTATTGAAAAACAGATGGTAGGTAACTATCTGCACTTAGATTATGTTACCACTACTTAAAGTATTACTTTTATTGCCTTCTCATTCCTGGTAGGTACAAAATCTTAGAATGGTTTGTGTTGGAAGGGACCTGCAAAGCTCATCCAGTTCAAGCCCGGAAGTCAGCAGGGACAGCTGCAACTAGAGCAGGTTGCTCAGAGCTTCAGACAGCCTCCCCTGGAATGGTTCCAGGCATGGGGCATCTCCCACCTCTCTGGGCAACCTGTGCCAGGCTTTCAGCTCCCTCCGTGACAAACATTTCTTCTTTTTCTCCCATCTGAATCTTCCTTTTTTAATGCCAAACCATCACCCCTTCGCCTGTCTTAACAGCCCCTGCTCACAAGTCTGTCCCCAACTTTGTGATCAGCCCCTTTCAGGACTGAAAGGCCACCAGAAGATTTCCCCAGAGCCTTCTTTTCTCCAAGCATACAATAAATTCTGTCTCATACTCTCACAACTCTCCTCTCCTGCCCTGTCTCTTCTCCTTTTGCACTGCAGCACCCCAGGAAGTGGCTCCTTGCAGTGACCTTTTCTCGGCATTATGGTTAACAATGCAACATTTCCAAGGGCACTGGGCACAACCTGGTCACACAAAATATGCAACCACTTTTGGTTCCTTAGAAATTTCCTTCCAAATATTCCAAAAGTCTAGGGGCAATGCCTAACTTCTCCAAACCCCAAACTATTATTTATGAAATCACTATAAACATTTCTGTGTAATTATAGCTCAGGTCTGCACTCTACATAGGAATGCAGCAGAAGCTATGCCAGAGCGCTAAGCAGCTTGCTGTGGAGGATCCAAGCACAACAATCAAGTTTGCTGTGTGGTTTCTGCTTTCAATGCTTTTTACAATCATCAGTCCTGTCTTAAAACAGCATAAAATGAACACCAACAAGGCAGGATTTCTGTGCGGTTCACAGAGGGCAGCAGGAAGTTGTTTGCAGTGTGAAACCTCCTCTTGTGTGCCAGAAAATTCCCCCAAGCCCCTGTTTGTCCCCACAAGACGTTTGTGCTGAGCAGTTTCATTCTCAAGCTACTTCAACTGTCTTTGCAGAGGTGTTTCCTACAGATGAAAAGCACTAACCAGATCACAGTGAAAATGGACTGAGAGCTTGGCAAGGTTCTCACCACCTTCCTCTGAAGTGTTCAGGGCTGCGGATGCCTTAAGAAAGAAGTATTTGCTTAAGTTTACTCCTGGGAGTTCCCAGCATTTCCTCCTGCATTTCTGAACTTTTCACTTTCCGTTACATCTCATTTCCCTCTGCAGCTTGTTGGTACAGGGGTATAAGTAATTCCTCAGAAAAGCATAAAAGTAATCCAAAAACATGTGAAGGAAAACAATTTTTTTAAAGGCATCACTATGCTGTCCTAATCCCACGAAACAACCTCCACT
This sequence comes from Tricholaema leucomelas, assembly GCA_013400475.1. Taxonomy (NCBI): domain Eukaryota; kingdom Metazoa; phylum Chordata; class Aves; order Piciformes; family Lybiidae; genus Tricholaema lacrymosa; species Tricholaema leucomelas. The sequence continues at coordinate 822,129 of WAAF01021101.1, forward strand.
CTCCAAACTTGATCTGCTCTCCTCTTTCCCCTTCCAAATCCCCAAGTTGTTTTCATTTCCTCCCATTGTCACTGACCACCTAAGATTTACGGCCACTGCAAGCTTCATTCCACACATCAGCTGCAACTCCCCCCACTTCTGCCTTTTCATCTTTTTAGCTTCAAAGAAAATAAAAGCATTGAATTACATCTGCATCACTAAGATCTTCCTCTCTGCACCGACAATGCAATGAGAACATGGACTTGGTGGTTTTTTTTTCCTTTATCATAACTTGTTTTCCTTTGGTAGCACACAGTGTATTTCTGTCTCCCCTACAGTCAAGGAGCTCTGCTGGAGGTAACAGAATGTATAAGGGCAGCCAGTCCCCAAAGCGAAATCAGAGCAAGTTCAGCCATCACCAGAGGCTGAACAAGATTTGCTCTGCGGAAAATGCAGTCTGTATTAATCCATACTTGGAGAGCAAAAGGAACCAGAAGTCTTTTCTCATTTATAAAGTATGCAAGACGTCACTCTTGAAATACAGATAGATCGTCTGGAAAGCAGCACTGGGAGATGCACTTTTCTTGAGCACAGGTTTGCTTTAAGCACAGCTGCCCAGCTCAAGACAACTAGTTCCACTTTGAACCACAGTTCTGAGGAGCAAAGACCCCCGAGAAGCCCTCCACTGGCCACTGAGTCAGCTGCCATCACTCTCATGCTAGCCTTTCTGAGCAGTCCCTGCAGCTCCACAGGAGCCCATTCCCTCCCCTCTTCCCCCCTCAGTCAACATCGCTGAGCTTCCTACAACCATCCTAAAGAGCATTTTACAGGAGGCTTAGCCCTGGCTGAGGGCGCTCTGCAGCGTGACCAAGAGAACATGGAAACACGATTCATTAGACATGCCTGGAGTGCTAACAATGGAACTGCTTCTTACTGCCTTTCAGTTCAGAGCCTAATGCATTGGTGTTACACAAGCAGCACGTCTGCAGACAGGGCAAATGTAATCATCTTTAGGAAAGGCAGCTTCTTCTGTCAGCATCTGCTGCTACGCAATATGCTCGCAGGCTGCCACCGTTTCCAAGTGATATATTAAGATTACAGAGGTAAGGCAGAGAAAGAAGGTCACCAACCTGTCCAAAGATAGGGTCAGAGAGAAATTCCAGCTTGAAATGCTGCCCAGTCTCTCCATGATCACAGCTATCTTCCTTCCACTCAGCTAAGCTGTACCTTGTGGAACAAAACCCTACAGTGTCTCCACCTCAGCTGTATGCTTATTTAACCAAGTAAATATTTGGCTTTCCACTAGCTAAAATCTGAGCTTACTCTTTTGCACAGAATTCAGAGCTGTGCTGATTTTTCCCTCAGTTCATATTTCTCTTAGACTGTGTCATTACTTACAGCCCCCAAACCAACATTTTCTTCTTTTCCTTTAGTTTTAAAGAAACAATTTTCATGAGAAAGTCATCTTTGGTAGGGGTCTATTGTGAGAAAATAAGCTTTAACTAAGGAATACAGGAAATACTTCCACAGCAGCCTCCCATTTCAAACAAATCATGCACCACAGTCACATACAACAGCTAAAGGTTTTAAGTGTGAACCCCAACCTTAATTCCATTCTAAGTCCTCTTTATATTACTTTCTGAAAACTAGAAAGAGCTGAACAAAAACATTTGCTTCCAGTTTATACATCACTTGAAACTAATGTTTTAAAGCCTATTTTCTACCTGTTCTCCCACCTCCCTGCTGGAATTCATTATGGCATTTTACGCAGGAGTAAACTACAAAATTGACTTCGCAATTTGTTTACTTCAAAACATGCTGAAGCAAAAGTTTTGAGGCAACTTCTGAAGAACCCAAACCCCACACATCAATCACCACATACACAAAGTAACAGTTAGCAGTGGCAAACCCAAATGTAATACTGTCGGCAGATAGTGAGTAGTGAAGCTACGCAATACATTCCAAGGCATAGTATTTATACCTGCTTTGGAAGCAGAGGGTCAGGTTCAGCAGTAACCTAACATGGCAAAAATGTTTGTAGTCAGACTTGTTGCCTGTAAATTCAGTGCTGTATTTTCAGACTCTCAGATGTAGTCTCTCAACACAAAAATCCTCTGAAAATGCACCTTAAGTGTGGGTATTAGGAACAGCAGCAGTGGTTGGAACAAAGCCTCTCTAAAAATGTGGTAATGTTAAACCATCTCCTTCATGCATGTCTTTTCTGGGAGAAGAGTAAACTTTCAAAACCACAGGCACAGAATAAAAGACTTGTCTTCAGAGACAAGACAACCAACCACATTTTTGTCATTTTGTTTGTTCTTGCCTGGATTGGAGTGCTCCCAAAAGCAAGCCAAAACACTATGTGCTCTTCCGCGAGCAGATGTTTACTGTTGCCTGCCCCTGTTTAACTGAAGCAAAAGCGAGAAGCCAGTTTTTGTGCAACCCCATCATGGGCTGAGCTCTACCAAGGCACTGCGCTGGTGTCGAGGCAGCACACAGCAAGTTTTGCAAAGGATTTTTGGCGTCTCCTTGACAGAGGCCGGCAGAGGGAGCTGCATGTAACCAGTTCTTGGACTCTCCACCTAGGATCTGTTTTTCACATCAGGAAAAGGATACCACATCACACATGCTAAAAAAAAAAAACCAACAACAAGCGACCATATTCAATCACAAACATATTACAAGAGGGTAGATTTTGAGTCGGAACAGTTTAATTGCTGCTTTGAAAAATCAGACCACTTTAAAAGCAGAGCAACTTCCCTGGAAAATAATCCAACATGCCCAGTACCAAACCTCTACAATGATCCCTTGAGAAGGGCTCCACAGGCTGTTTGAAAAGCCCAATGTCCAAATTTTAAAGCACCTTGTGTTTTAATTAGTTCATAGAATCACAGAACTGTTTCTATTGGAAAAGACTTTTAAGATCATCAAGTCCAACCATTACCTAACTCTACCAAGTCCGGTGCTAAACCATGTCCCTCAGGACCACCATCCATTGATCTGTTCGATCAGGTCCAGAGGAGGCCATGAAGGTGTTCAAAGGGCTGAAGAGCCTCTCCTATGAAGACAGACTGAGAAAGCTGAGGTGTTTCAGCCTAGAGAAGAGAAGGCTCTGGGGAGACCTTACAGCAGCCTTCCAGTACCTGAAGGGGCCTACAGGAGAGCTGGGGAGGGATTTGTGATGAGGGCTCAGAGTGACAGGACAATGGGAAATGGACTGAAACAAAAGCAGGGCAGATTTAGATTGGAGACTAGCAAGAGTTTCTTCACTATAAAGGTGATAAGACTCCAGAACAGGTTGCCCTGAAGTTGTGGATGCCTAACCCCTGGAAGTGTTTATGACCTAGCTGGATAAGGCCTTGAGCAACGTGGGTTAGTGGAAGGTGTCCCTGCCTCTGGCAGAGGGGTTGGAGGTAGATGATCTTTACAGTCTCATCCAACTCAAGCCATTCTATGCTCTGTGTCCTTAAACCCCTCCAGAAGCAGTGATTCACACAGCCAGTCTTTCCTGGAAAGTTTCAGTATTTCTGAGTTCAAGCTGACACTTAACCAGGCTGCTGCATCAATTAGTGACTGTGCTGCACTGAGGTGGCTTTTTAATAACGCTGAGCTTCCCTGACGCTACCTATTATTACAGTTGCTGTGTTGGCAGCACCTTTCAGCACAGGAAACTTCAGCTATAAAATTAATCAATGCAGATGTGCTCAGACTCTTCCTCCCTCTTCACAGAAACAGCCCATGGCAATCCGACAAGCACAACACAGCTGCTCGTGAGGTTGGGCAGCCAAAGCGAGAGGCATAAACCCAGGAAGCACTGCCCCAAGCCACCAGTACTAACAGCTCACCACTGGAGAACAACTCCTCCTCCCTCCTGTCCTCATCTATTCCAATCAATCTTTCCAAGCAGGGAATACCAGAGATGCTCTTTCAGATGGGGACAAAAAGCCTGACTCCTATGCGGCATGATACTCCTATGCGGCACAGCTCCAGGCTGGGTGGTGAATGGCTGAGAGCAGCCCTGAGGAAAAGGACCTGGGGGTCTGGGTTGACAGAAAGCTCAACATGAGCCTGCAGTGTGCACATGCAGCCCTGATAGCCAACTGTGTGCTGGGCTGCATCAAGAGAAGTGTGGCCAGCAGGGCAAGGGAGGTGATTCTCCCCCTTTACTCTGCTCTCCTCAGACCCCACCTAGAGTACTGTGTGCAGTTCTGGAACCCCCAGCACAAGAAGGACATGGAACTGCTGGAGCGGGTCCAGAGGAGAGCCACAAAGATGCTCAGAGGGCTGCAGCAGCTCTGCTATGAGGACAGGCTGAGAGAGTTGGGGCTCTTCAGCCTGGAGAGGAGAAGGCTTCGAGGAGACCTTATAGTGGCTTTCCAGTATCTGAAGGGAGCCTACAGGAAGGCTGGGGAGGGACTATTTACAAGGTCTGGTAATGTCAGGACGAGGGGGAATGGGTTTAAGCTGGCAGAGGGGAGATTTAGACTGGATATTAGGAGGAAGTTCTTTACAGTGAGTGTGGTAGGACACTGGCACAGGTTGCCCAGGGAGGTTGTGGATGCTTCCTCCCTGGAGGCGTTTAAAGCCAGGCTGGATGAGGCCTTGAGCAACCTGCTCTAGTGGGAGGTGTCCCTGCCTATGGCAGGGGGTTGGAGCGGGATGATCCTTGAGGTCTCTTCCAACCTAAACCATTCTAGGATTCTATGTTCTTATTTCTAAGAATATATTTATTTACTCTTACTGATAAACAGGAGGTATTAGAGGGGGGAAAAAAAATGACACAACATAGTAGACAGCATTGGGGGTGGAAAAAGTAGGGGACTGCAGAGCCACTCTGGAAATACAGGAATTCTTGGAATTATGCTCAATTATATTCTAAGCATCACCACCTGAGACCATAGCTATGCACATTTCTTATCAGCATTAAGGCTGGAGATATATATAGCAATTATTAACTTAAAACCAGGCCTGTTTTGTAAAGATCTCCTCTGCAAAGGTCTTTTTTACAACAGCTACTGCTAATAGAAGACAGAACTGAGGATGACTCCTACAGCAACAAGCTGGCACTGAGAGGAACAGCCTGGGGAAGAAATGATGACATCTTGTTTGACCAAAAGAAGTGACGCAACTTCTGACTTGTTTGTTCTTGGAACTCCTTTTAAAGATCAGATTTATCATCTGAGGAAAATAAAACAACAACAAAATCCAAGCACCAAAGCATCCTCTTCCCAGGTATTTTCTGTCTTCTCTGTTGGGATTATTTCACATAGCCCTGTTTCAACAGGAGCCTTCTCCCTCACCACTGATTCTGCAATGCAAATGTAATATGTTGTTCACTTTACAGTCTGTTGCCATGGATATTAATGTGATGTCATAAATTGTTACATCTTCATTGCAGAAACAAAATGAAAGCGCTTCTGAGCAGCAGAAGAATAAGAACCCATCTAAGAAAGCATATGTAAAAATGAGCACACTGTTGTGCAAATCACAAACAGAAGACTCAGGAATTTGTATCTGATGTTGAATGCTTCTCTACAGAGCAACAAGCTACAAGATGACAAATTACCTGTTTAATGTTACTTCTTAGTTTTATTGGACTCTTACCTGCACAGTGGGACCTCCCCAGCACCAAATATAACAGCATTAAATGTAATTCAGCTTCTCACCACAGCTGAAAACACCTCAGCTGTTTTTGAACTCTCAAGTTAAATATCAGGCAACGGCTAACCATCCTCTCCTTTTCCCTCTCTCCCAGGTGCTAACTACCCATTTTATTGCACCTGGGCCATGTCAGACACATGGCAACTGCAAGTACTTAGGTTCTGAAAAATCAGGAATGTGCATTGTGCTTAAAAAATATTGCCAACACGTATTTCACAAGTTTTGCTCTCCAAGGAGCCCAGGAATAAACAGTACCAAGATCATGGTATCAACTAGGTTGGAAGAGACCTACCTCTAAGATCATCCACTCCAACCTATCACCCAGCCCAGTCCAATCAAGTACACCACGGCACTAAATGCCCCATCCAGTCTTTTCTTGAACACCTCTAGGGCTGATGGCAACTCACCACCTCCCTGGGCAGCCCATTCAAATCACTCTGTGAAGAACTTCCTCCTAATACCAAGCCTATACCTCCTCTGGCAGCCTTTGCCTTAAGACAGCAGTTAAGATTCTGATAAATTAATCTACTTTCTCTGTAGAGAGACAAAGAGAGAAGGAAAGAATAATTTTGCCCAAAGAAAAGTGTAATACAGGATAAAACACCCCCAATGCTCACAGTCAATTCACATCTTTTAGAACGGGGAGAATCCAGGATTTCTCTCATTTTCAATTAGTCAAACTGTCTTGTTTAATCTTTTTCCCAAACAGTTTAGCTTTTCTGAAAGTGGATTTAATTAAGTCAGAAGACACACAGCAACGAGGGATCGAATGGGCAGTTCAGCCTGCTCAGACCTGCCAAGCAATGAACTACACGGGAATTAGAACATTTGCATGACACAGGGCTCAGCACAGACCCATCTCCTGCCAGCCAGGCACCAAGACTCCACAGATCCACCCAAAGGTGGAGGCAACACTTCGGCAAGGAGAACCCTTGTGCTGTCTAATCCCCTTCACTACTGCCAACATCTGAATATTCCTTTGTCAGCTCAAACACAAAAAACAAGCCTCGAAGCTGGCCCATGTCCCTGAGGTCTTGTGGCACTTCTATCCAAGTCTGCTGGTTCAATGCAAAGTAACTCAGCTACTTAATGTGAAGTGTTCTTTGCCTTTGCAAGCTTACTTGTACTGCAAATGAAATGGAGTAAATCCAAACCCTTCCATTCAGATCAGTCACCCAACACTCACACAAGTTGAGACAACAGATCTCATCTTTCACAGTTTAAGATTATTTTTTGCAGTCCTATCCGTGACTTTCTCTTCCCCATTCAATCAAATGAAGAACCTCAAGCTTTTTCTCCAAGTCTCTCACTACTCAGCTCTCCATCACAATCTATTAAACACCTTTTTGTTCCTCTGTCCCCACTCAGGGGAAGGAGCCTGCAGAATGAGAAGAGACACTCAAAGAAGCAAGGACCACTCCAATCTCTACTGCATTGCTGGACAAAAGAGAAAATAAAGAGTTTCTTAATGTCCTCTATAAAGAGTGGCAGTCTGTAACTGCAGCTTTACCAATCTTTGGAAGATGTTCTGCCTCCTTCTCTTAACCTGAATAACGAACTTGCTAACGATCTGCTGCTACTAACGAAACAAACAGCAAGCAGTGATCCTCCTGACCAAACAGTAAGCAGAGCCCCTGGCAACAGGCTGCACCTCTCTAGGATGTTACCTTTAGCATCACTTCTACCCGAGCCTCAGGTGTTCTGCAACATTCTGACCATCTCTGCTAACCAAGGGCACACATTGAGTTTCTGCTCCTATTTGCAGCTCAAGAGCTTAAAAGGCAAATCAGGCACAAACTGACACCACCCCGGGCAATGGTCTTCTGGATACTGGAAACAGAGGTGTCATGCAAGAACATACTGGGGCAAAAGGGGCAGGTGGTGGTGTGTTACCCTCCCCACACCAGCTTTCAGTTTTGGGGATGAAGTGAGGGTGAGCTGAAGAGCTAAAGCTGCTCAAATAACAGACAGTTTTAGAAGCACAGGACGGTTTAGGTTGAAAGGGACCTTCAAGATCATCTAGCTCCAATCCCCCACCATAGGCAGGGACAGCTACCACTAAAACAAGTCGCTCATCCAGCCTAGCCTTGAACATCTCCAGGGAGGGAGCCTCTGCAACCTCCCTGGGCAACCTGTGCCAGTGTTTCACCACCCTCACTGTAAAGAACTTCTTCCTAACATCCGGTTTAAATCTCCCCTCTGCCAGTTTAAACCCATTCCCCCTCGTCCTGTCATTACAAGACCTTCTCAATAGTCCCTCACCAGCCTTCCTGTAGGACCCCTTCAAATACTGGAAGGCTACTATAAGGTCTCCTCGAAGCCTTTTCTTCTCCAGGCTGAAGAGCCCCAACTCTCTCAGCCTGTCCTCATAATAAAGGTGCTCAAGTCCTCTGATCATCTCCGTGGCCTCCTCTGGACTCGCTCCAACAGTTCTGCCACACACAGGTTAATTTCTGCGGTGTAACCCCAAGGAAACAGGGAGGAATGCCACACACTACCTGCCTTGACTTTCTTTGTACTGGTAGTTTACTGGTTACCTATTCTCATTTAGAGAAGCCAAGGTTGTAGGTCCAGACTAACTGCTCACTTTCAAAGCATTTCTTGATTGTGTTCAATTCCAATGCCACATTATGTGAGTGTTTAATTTGACTCCCAGGTCCTGCAAGTCTGTTTTCTAGAGTTTACAGATCTCCTCTGCAGGGGCTGGGGCAGCAACACAGGCATGCCAGCAGAAACACAGCCATGCAATCAAGCTCTGAACAGTTAAACAGTAGCTGCTGTACAAGGAATAACATCAAGAATTTATCTTCCTTGAAGGATATTTCTCCTACAATTCTACACACTGAAAGCCCAGGGTCAAAGGACAATAAAATGCAGACAAGCCTACAAGACAGCCTTGATCACACACTACAGCACCACGCGTAAGTATCAACCTCAGGAAATGGAAGCAAAGATGAGCAGGAGCAGCCCAGGCATTTGGGAATAGCCGCAGGATGCATATTGTGATGCAGAGATCCCCAGGCTGGCAGAGTTTGCTCTCATCAATCCACACAGAGCAGCTCTTCAGGTTCCCGAGCTGGCAGTTAGCAGCTCTCTACAGGAATCCACCCAAGGACAGTGCCCTGCACACACAGCCGTGGAGCTTCCTTCCCAACTGCAAATGTTTCTGTGTGTCTAGCCCAGGGGCTTGTGTACATGAGAACACAAAATGCTGCTCCTAACAACAAGTAAAATCACAGAGTTTATTTTATTTTAAAAATTTAAATCCTGTTTAAAACCACAGTTCTAAGAAGCTGAAGTCTACTTCACATCTGCCTACTGTTTCAGTAAATAATAACCATTTACGTATGCCTCCTGCAAGGAAGACCTTAGCTGTCAAGCAGAAGGACCCAGGCACAGCACTCCTTTGCAAAGACTTAATTGAAATCAGAGCTGACACTGTGATCCCAGCAATCTCCATACGCCCTAAGCCCAAACTCTTTTCTGGCTGACCATGCAGCCCACGTCACCACACATTAGCTTCACATCACACTTGCAGAGCACTGAAGTGTTTCGTCCTTTTGTGCTTGCCTTAGGCCACAGCCTCCTCTCATGCACATCAAACCAACTCCTCTGGACACGCCAGAAATTTAACAAGCAAATTCAGGATCCTGACTGAATATGACAGGGAATCTGTGGGATCATTATCAAAAACAAAGGGCGGGGGAGGGAGGAAAAAGAAATCTGGTGTCAGGCTGGTTCAACTGACATTTGGATGCTGTAATGGACATCACAAATATCCCCTTTCTGCCAAGGATTTTAGTGTCAAGAAGAGTAATATACACAGCTACATACCCAGATGACCTACTCAGTAAGAACTGTGCCTTTCCTTCATGTAAGCAAAAATCAGCTGATTTTACATATATGGTAAACCTTTCACTTCAGAACGCCTACAACCCTACACAGATTCTCACCTACTTACAGCAGCGACAGCAAAGCCACACTTAATTGACTTTGTCATGCTATGGATGGGAAAAGCAAACTCTTAACTACTGCAAACCACATCCACACTCCTACGTAGCTAAATAAAAATCACAGCCCTCCAGTTGAAACTGCAAATTAACAATGAAAAAATCCCCATCTGAAATATCACATGGAGCTGGCAGCCCTGCTCAGCCTGATCTCTCTTGGCCAGAGAATTTCACTGGCTTGTAACATTTAAACATAATCTGACAGCAAGTGAGGCTTCCAACTGAAAATTAGTAAAGGGCTGGGGTTTGCTTACTTCCCCCTCCCCCCCAAATATAAAACAACTGGAGTTTGCTTACTTCCCCACTTCCCCCACCCTCCCCAAATAGAATATAAATCCAACAGGATATGATTCCAATTATTTACTACATTCTTTATCATGACAAAAAGCAATTCTCAAACACAGCCAACAGATCAGTGATTGACACTGCTGGCAATTTATTTACCTTTATTCTTCCCTTGTTGTTTACCTGATACCAACATAGCCTGTAACAGGCCTTTGCCTTCAAGCACAGAACATCACAATTACTCCAGCTACTATTTCATTCCAGATATAATACATTTAAATGCCTACAAAACATATCTAGGTTGTTTAAAGAGGGTAGCAAATAAGGAGATAATCCCAGTTTAATAACTCCAGATGCACTTGCTCTGAACTACCATCTTAAGCTGTCTTATGTAAAAAAAAAACACCTCCTGGATCAATCTCTCTGCTCCTTACGTCCTGGGTCACAGCTTTCTGTACCTCCCGACCCAGCTGTATTTGCCTGTTTCATCTATTACCACCAGGGCCACATTGCTCATGCACCACTTCAAACTGGCTTGCAACACAGGGCATTTTTGATGTTTCCCATAAAACTAATTCTACAGACATGAAGATTGCCCCAGTATTTTGAAGGAAGCATCACATGAGAAGCAGAATATCTCTTGATTTCACAACTAAGAACCAATGTTTTCAGTCCATGGTACCTTTTTTTCCCTCTGTTACACCAAAGCATTACTCCATTCAAATTGTCCAGGTGCAGCTTCTCATACCAATCATTAGAGAGGATGTAACGTCAGAAGTAACTGCACCAGCTCTGGTTTAGTTACAGAGACAAAAAAGGTCATTACTGCTAGCATTTAACCTCTATCTCCAAAACTTACTTTCAGCCACAGAGAATGTGGTGGGCTTTGCCTGTGACTTCAGAAAGGAATAAAAATGGAAAGGGATTGGTGTTTGTAAATTCTGCAAGACTGAAGCTAGCAGGTTATGGAAAGCTACAGAACCTCGGTAGGACACACACAACGTTCCCACTTTTAAGCATAAGAAATAATTTCACCACCAATGGCAATGTTTTTCAAGGCAGAATAGGAAGAGACAGACAAAATACTTAACAAGTAGCTCATTTCCGCTAGGACCTCTCGTGGCATATCACAATGGGAAAACAAGTTTGCCAAGCAGTGTTTTGTACCTCAGATCCCTCTCATTCCCAACAAACTCCAGAGGAATTGTCAGCAAGTCTGTGTAGTAATACATGCTTGTTCTCACTGCTGTCAGCTTTTACTTTCCACAAAAACTGTTTGGAATGTCTTCTCTCTTGACAAGATGGCACCAGTGGAATGCTATATTTATTCTTCATTTCAAACAAAACATCTACTCCACTCAGCTCCTCCTTGGTCTTTATATAGTTCACAATGCCTTTTAACATGACATCAGACCCATGGTAGTCTGAGACACTCCAAAGTTCCTGCATCACTACCTCCTGCTGTAGCTCAAAGGTACATCACTCTGCATGGCTGCACCCATTGATGCCAAGAAGGGCAGCTTCCAAGATGAGGTTAAGGACAATATTTAGCACTTAGGCATGTACAGCAACCTCAGACTCCATCAGACTGAAGATGCTAGGATGCTAATGACAGCATTAATCCCTGCACCCATCACAGAGGCACAGAACTCCCCAGGTGACGATGTCCTCTCTCTGTCCTGTATCCTCGGCCAAGGACACGTTAAATCAAGAGCATTAACGTACAGACATTGACATCAGAGGGGTTTAGAAAAGCCCCAGACAATATACAAGCATTGATATTAAAAAGATTATACTAGAGGCAGATGTTCATGAAACACAAACAGATTAAATCACCATTTGGGTCTCTCACAGAGAGATGCACAGCTATCCCCACCCCTCTCTGCACCAGTGCCGGGTGTCAGGAGTCCAGGTTGATACTGTGCAGAACAGCACAGGGTGTCACTGTGTCTGGCAGCATCAGACACTGCTCTCCAACACCCAACTGGGCAAGCAAATAAGATGACAAAACTGAAGTGCTGGCAAGATTAATGAGCATTTCTTTGAACTTGCTGCTTGCTCAATTCCCAGCAACTCTTATTTACTCAGCTCAAACCAACAGTGACTTTTTGTACCAGGCCCAGCCCAACACTGTCCACAGGGCAGCAGAAGGATTTGAGAGATGGCTGACCACCACCACCCCAGCCATTAAGAAACAGCAAATGAGAGAAGGTGACAAGCTAGGGAAGGTTCCCTTACATCAATGTACCAGAAGAGTCTGAAAGGAGAGGTTAGAGAAACACAGAAGGTGCTACAGTATGCAAACATAGTTGTAAATGAGCTAATCTGGGTAAAAGTTTCAACTCAAACACATAGATTAATTAAGGGGGGGGGTGTGTGCAAATGAATCAACCTTTTGTTTGGCTCAATTTCAAACTACAAATTAAGAAAGAAGTCGAAGTGGCAGGCATCATAGAATTGTCAGGGCTGCAAAGGATCTCAAGGATCATCTAGCTCCAACCCCTCTGCCACAGGCAGGGACACCTCACACTAGATCAGGTTGCTCAGAGCCACATCCAGCCTGGCCTGAAAGACCTCTAGGGATGAGGCTTCCACCACCTCCCTGGGCAACCTGTCCCAGTGTCTCACCACCCTTATGGAGAAGAACTTCTTCCTAACACCCAGTCTGAATCTACCCATTTCTAGTTTTGCTCCATTCCCCCCCAGTCCTATCACTACCTGACAGCCTAAAAAGTCCCTCCCCAGCTTTCTTGTAGCTCCCTTCAGATACTGGAAGGCCACAATAAGGTCTCCTCAGAGCACTCTTCCAGACTGAAGTGTAGCTGTTGAATAAACTCTTACTTTGGATTGTCAAAACAAGATGTGCATGTGTATGTGTAGATACATATATAATAAAAAGGTTCTTACACCCTTCACCACCCTTTAAAAACATGAGATCAACTTTCAAATGCAGCCATCATTCACTATATCTGCAGAAAGCTCCACAGACACTTTTAAACACAAAATGAAAACCCAAAGAGTACATAGTGTACAATGTACTCATAATGCTCAGGAATGATACCTTCCAAACTCCAAGGTATTCATGTCAAACAAGTGCACACTAAAACCCTGGAACACATAAAAGCTTTTCAGTAGAAGCTGTTAATTTAGCACTGGCTGGCTGCCCAGTGGATACCAGAATACATTTTAATCCAAACAAGAGAATGGGAGGGAGGAAGCTCAAAAGCAATTTCAAATCTATCAAGATTGAAATATTACCTCCATACAATAACAACATTTTCACTTTGGGAGCCCTGCCAAGAAAGAAATAGTTACTCTACAGTAACCAATGTTCCTTGGGGTGTTATTTTGAACCCAGAAGCCCCTGCACACCTCCCTGATCAATGCTAGGCCTCTTTTCAAAACCTGGAGATACCAGGTTGGGTTCAACATCTGGAGGAACCACAGACACATGCCAGAAGCATCCCACAGCAGCTTGCTGACAAGAAGCATCCTTCCACAATGTTACTGTCAAAGAATTAGGGATTCACTAGCCCAAACTGTACTGGAACACTCTTCTCTTGCCCTTGGCCCCAGAGTGACCATCAGCACAGTTGTACCTGCTAGCTCATCTACTGCAGACTCCAGGATTCCTGAAGCAAGCCAAGTAAATGTGTTCACCACGTTGTGAAGTCTCTGCCTGTCATAGGTTGTTCTGCTTGTCAGCTAGAGACAGAGCTTCAACACCTCTTTTGTATCCCTCAGTGTCTACCAAAACCACTGGCTATACAAACTTGGCACAGGAGATGAACAGTAAATTGGACAGAGACAGTCAAAGACAAATATGAAGCTGGGAGCCAAAAGAATCAAGCTTGCTGCTCCTCTGCTCCTCACATCTCTGCAGAACAAGAAGCACGGGTTGCACCCACACCCCAACAAGCACTAAGTGTTCTGTTACACAAGGTGGGAACAGCAAAAGGCAGAGTGAGCAGAGATTCACCTACCAAAGAAAGGCAAGGCACCTGCAGTTATGCTTGCAAGGTGCAGCTCTTACCTGCATCTCCCAGTTTAACCAGTTGCTGGCTTTTATAGGTAAGTTACTCAGCATCCAAGCCCCAACTCAAAACTGAGAGAGGGGGTTTGGGATGAGAGTGCTGCTGTAGAGGTGTACATTTATCTATTGGAGAGGTTCTGCTGTTCATGGATGGGTTATTTATAGCTCATCTGGGCAGCATCCACATTTTACATTTTATAACAGCTTCCTTTGCCTTTTGAATTAAAAATTGAACTTTACTCCAACTGGTTCTCAAGGGGAAAGCATTAAATGTGCCACATCCTGTTCTTTGTTTCAAAGCAGCAGTGTGAAATAATGTAAAGAGCTAACACAGCCCTGATGATTACTGCATATTTCATTAAGACTCCAACACTCTTTGTCCCACTTAAAGGCTGACTGCATGCTTTTGGCCATGTGGAGTTAGTTAAGGGAATCTACAGGAAGGCTGGAGAGGGACTTTTCACAAAGGGGAATGGTTTGAAGCTGAGGGAGAATAGAGTTAGACTGGAGCTTAGGAAGAAGTTCTTCAGTACAAAGGTACTCTGGAATAGGTTGCCCAGAGAAGTTGTGAATGTCTCTTCCCTGGAGGCATTCAAGGCCAGGTTGGGTGAGGTCTGGAGTTGAAGACCATCTACACCTAAACTCCTCTTGTCCAGAACCACTCCTTTCCCTGTAACTTGTGTCAAGTACTGACATACCTGCCAGCTTCCTGCTTTAAAGGACTGCAGCCATCCTGTTCCCTGCTCTTTACTAACAAATGCTCAAGTCTAGGTTAGACTTCTGTATTTCTGCTCATAGTAGGGGCTCCTGTTCCAACTGGCCCAAGGTTAATGCTACACTTGGCTACACAGAAGTAAGGTGACACAAAGAGGTGATGGGGAACAGGGCACAAATGCAGAACAAATTTTCACAGAGCTCCTTCATCCCCTGCATTCCCCTTCAGAGGATGAGCCCCCCAACTTCAGCATCCAAATGTGGTCCCACAGACACCTCATGCTCTAACCTTTCCACATTCTCCAGTAAGCCCAAGTTTGGCTCTGAGGAGGCTGAAGAGAAGGAGGAGAGAAAAAAAAATATTAAGAAAAAAAATCAAATCTCACTTCCTCAGTAACCCAAATAAGAAAGCCTCCAGAACAGAGCAATATCTAACAGAAGAAAAACATCATCTGTAATTGCCCATATAGAAGTAGTTGAAACAAATGAGGGTTTTTATCTCATTAATTCCACTGTAAATTACTACACTTTTGAAAAATTAACATTCTAACATCCCAGCAGAGCACTGCCACAGCCATTAATCAGCACACACAACACAGCCTCGGCACCCAGAAACGCTGATGCAGGAACAGCCCCTCTACAAAGTTCAAACAAGAGCAGCTGATGATTTAACCAGGGAGGATTTCTGCACTGCTCTTACTCTGGCAGCTTCTTGATATTAATAGAGAATAATTAAAAGTCTTATGTTTAAAGACATCTGCATAAGGTGTTAGAACAGGATGCCCTTCTTAGCCACCAAACCTCCTAGGTCTTCTACTGCATTCATTCAGGAAAGCCAGAAATTGGCTTAGGTCTTTGCAACCTGTTCTAGTGGGAGATGTCCCTGCCTAAGGCAGGGGGTTGGAACTGGATGATCCTTGAGGTCCCTTCCACCCTAAACTATTCTATAATTCTAAATTAGAACCACAGATTCACTAAGGTTGGAAAAGGCCACCAAGATCGAGCCCAGTTTTTAACCCAGCGCTGCCAAGTCACCACCACTAAACCGCAGCCTTCAGCACCACATCTTCACCCTTTTTGGGTACTTTCAAGAACAGGGACTCCACCACTGCCCTGGGCAGCCTGTTCCAGGGCTGGAGCATCTCTGCTATGAGGACAGGCTGAGGGAGCTGGAGGTGTTCAGCCTGGAGGAGACTCTGTAGAGACCTCAGAGCTGCCTTCCAATGCCTGAAAGGAATCTGCAGGAAGGCTGCAGAGGGACTTTTCATAAGGGTGTCTAGAGACAGGCCAAAGGGGAATGGTTTGAAGCTGAAGGAGGCTGAACTTAGGAAGATGTTCTTCGGTACAGAGGTAGTGAGACTGTGGAACAGGCTGCTCAGAGACGTTGTAGATGCCCCCTCCCTGGAGGTCTTCAACACCAGGTTGGATAAGGCCTTGAGCACTCAAGTGTAGCTGAGAAGCATCCCCAGCCATGGCAGGGAGGTTGGAGTAGATCATCGAAAACATCCCATCCAACCTAAGCCATTCTGTGATTCCACCTGCAGAACTTCATTTCCAAGACAAGTTATAAAGAGCACAATTTACACTTTCCAAAAGGCAGTTCAAGTGATCTCATTTTCAGGGGAGAAAGTGGGATCTTCATTTGCTTCCCTCTCACCAGCCCATTCAAAATGTCTAAAGAGGAGAAAGTTCTCAAGAAATATTGTATGCAATCAAATTAATCACATAGAAACCTCTCCTGTGAAGCAAGGCCAAGAGCCCTGGGGCTGTTCAGTCTAGAGGGGAGAAGGCTGAGAGGGTATCTTATCAATATCTATGAACATCTGAGGGGTGGACATTCAGATGAAGGTGCCAGGCTCTTTTTGGAGGTGCCCAGTGATAGGACACGGAACAACAGGGATAAGCTGGGACTCAGGAGGTCAGACCCCAACATGAAGAGGAACTTCTTAGGGTGCTGGAGCAGGCTGGCCAGAGAGGTTGTGGAGTCTCCTCTGGAAACGTTCAGGATCTGTCTGGCTATGTTGCTGTGTGACCTGCCCCTGGGTGATCCTGCTTTGGCAGGGGGCTCGGACTCGCTCTCTGGAGATCCCTTCCAACCCCTACTGTTCTGTGGGACTGTGATTCTATACTGACAAGTGTCAGGTGTTTGGATACCATCTCATTTATTTAAACACATTCTCCTTTAAACCATCTCCCCAAAAGGGCTCAGCCACGTTTATTATAGTCTCAGTATTATCATGGATATTTAAAAGCAGAAGTAAAGATTTTATGCAGAAAAACAACACTCCCAGCATATGCAAGAGCCAGTTTAAGAGCAAGCACAGAATTAGCTCCTCAGCTATTTTTTCAAGTTTGACAGTTAAGCCTTCTGTGCTTGTCATGCATATGCCACATTAGAAAAAATAATATTCTTCTGTAGTAGTGAACACATGTTTATTTAATGGCATCTGCCCAGAGGGAGGAGGGATTTGCTAGTTAGCATTCACAGAACTGTTCCTCTCAACCCAAATCACATCTGAAATATCTGGGTTAAAACTGATCCGGAGTGGTTTCATTTTGTGAAAAACAAGAACCTTTTTCACTTTTTACAACTCCAAAACAAAGAGGTGGTAGGGGGTGTGTGGGGGGGTGTTACATAGAGAGCTGCAGCAAAATATCCACAGCTGAAAGGAGGATGAGTAAATTAAATAGAAATGCTTTTAAAAGTTTATAGCATTTATGAACAGAAAAGATGGTTTCAAGAGGAAATCCTGGGAAATTTCCTTCTGTCAGCTCCTCTCAAACCACATCAGATATCCTGATCTAGGCCTTTAAGCTAGAGCCACAAGGAAACAGAAATGAATGCTTCACATAAAATCAGCTTTTCATGCATTTGCCTTGAATTTGTGGGAGGGTTTTTGTGTGTGTGGTTTGAGGGGGTTTGGGGGTTGGGTTTCTTTTTTTACAATAAAGCAGTGGAATATTTACTACTTAGCTTGTTTGTTGAAGGAAATAATCCAAATGTAGAAAACAAAGCTTGTTGTACAAGACTTACTCCTTTAAAAGATTAAGACAAAGTGATAGGAAGGAATAGATAAAGCTCTAAAGTAAGAAAGAATGAGAAATTCTGTCTTTTATTCCTTTTCCTTGTTTGCAAAGCAATGACTTGAACAAGGCAACTCAGTATTTGTGCTTTGGCACCATCAGAGAGTCATCATAGATGGGCTTGAAGGAACCCCCAGAGGTCATCCAGTCCAATCCCCCTGCAGTCGGCAGGGACATCCTCCACCAAAGCAGGCTGCTCAGAGCCTTGTAGAGCCTCACTTCGAATATCTCCACAGATGGGGCCTCAAATATCTCCCTGAGCAACCTGTTCCAGTGTTCCACCACCTTCATGGTACAGAACTGGTTCCTAACATCCAACCTAAATTTACTCTTCTCTAACTTCAAACCATTTCCACTTGTCCTGTCATTACAGGCAGTCCCTCTGAACCCCTCTGGCTGGGTAGGCCCACAGCACAAGTTCATTCATCTTCAAAAGACACAAAAGAAGTCCCCCCCAAGCCTTTCCCACCACCTACGAGTAACACATATGTAAAAGAGGCTGCAGGCATTACAAACCCAAAAGGTAGGAACAGAGCAAAGGGGCTGTGCTAGTAAATCATAGACTGAAATGCGACTGAGCTAAGGGACAGGAGCCTGAAGCACTGTCAGCTCCCCTGCTCTCCACCCATGCTCTCTCACCCTGCTCCAGCAGCAGCACTCCAAACAACACCTGCTCAAGGGGGCTTGGGGCTGCACAGCTCAAACTTTACACTGCAGAGTTCAGCAACAAGTCAGCTAAGCCAAAACCAGGTGTACACCTGGAGTTAGTGCTAGAGCAGAGAGTGCTCTGTAGGCACAAACCCAGTCCTCCTGCCGTCAAACACAAAGGTGGCTGAGAACTGACTTCAAGACCTGCACTAAGTGCCTGGTCTACACAAAACACCACTAATTGTTACAAGCTTTGGGTGGAATGAAAGTTAAACCTTAAAAACTGGAGGACTGTTTCAGCTGGAAAAGATGTCTAGGATTAAGTCCAGCTGTCCAACTACAACCATTGCAGCCACTGAAGAATTAAGTCCCCTTCTCTAATTTTTTTAAGCAATCTGTTTGTCAGAGAAAGGAGCATGGTTGCTCTTCTGAGAGCACCCTGCCCCATGCCTTATCATCACACAACATGACTTACACTTACTGTACTCCATTCCTGACACGAATTTCAGACACACCCTACAGCCAGCTTCGCTCTAGCTGTGTTATCTGACAAAGTCAATGCTCAAAGTACAACCACAGACTCTAATGTTGGCCATTCTTGCTCTGGCTCCCTTCCAAAGGCAGTAAAACACCTGCAACTATAGATAGCTTCTGGATCAGAGACAACAAACCAACCCAATTCCTCGCGAGCAGAAGTCATCGGTGTATTTCTGTGCACACGCTGCCCGGTAAGGGCTGCTCCACCAGCGTGGCTGCAATGACACCTTAGGAGAGCTGGGGACCATCACCTGCTGTTGATTTAAGCTGCTAAAATTGTAACTGAGCATTTCAGAGATGTGCATAAGCGTCACACACAAGGAAACACGACCAAGGTGCGCTACTGAGTACTTGAACTGAATGCTCAGACACTCTGTAAAGTCAGGACTCACTGCTTGGCTCAGGGCAGCTCCAGGAATCCAGCTCCCGTGCTGATACCTACAGGTGACCACAGAGATCTATGTCCAGTGTCACATATTACCTAATCCCAGCATGGTGGGGGGTTGGAAGCGATCTTTAGGGTCATCCAGTCCAGCCTCCCTGCCGAAGCAGCTTGCCCGGCATCACAATGACCAGGTGGGGCTGGAATGTCTCCAGACAAGGAAACTCAACAACCTCTCTGGGCAGCCTGCTCCAGGTCTCCAGCACCTCCACAACAAACAAGTTTCTCCCCCTGTTCAGATGGAACCTGCTGTGTTCCAGTTTGTGCCCACTGCCCTTTGTCCTGTCACTGTCCTGAGATGGGTCTGACTCCATCCTTCTGCCCTCAACCTTTATCTCTTGCTGAGCACTGATCAGATCCCCTCTGGGGCTGCTGCTCTTCAGGTTCAACAGCTCCAGGGCTCTCAGCCTTTCCTCCTCACAGAGATGCTCTAGGCCACTCAGCATCTTCACAGCCTCTACTGAATGCCTTCCAGTAGTTCCCTGTCTCCGTTAAACTGGGGAGCCCAGAAGTGGACGCAGGATTCCAAATGTGGCCCCTCTAGAGCAGTCTCTGATGTACAATGACAGCAGTGATGGCACCGGAACATCTCAGGCCTTAAGGCTGTGTGTGAACTTTGCACCAGCACTTGAGTCTCTATTCTTCTCACCTTAGAGGCTGAAACACTGAAGACCCTCAGGGTGTTTCAAGGGCTACAACCTCACAGCTTAACATCCATGTCACAACACAGGCTGAGTGTGTATTCTATCACTGCCTGTGACATCTGCTCCCTGGCTTCTACAGCCTGACCCTGCTCTCCATCATTTCACTCTCCCCCTATTTCTTTTCATTCTGCCTTCTCCACTTCTTCCTCATACTACTTTTCAGCTTCTATGAGGATTTGCAAGAACGCAGACCTCTTGTAACTTGCAGTCACTAACAGTGACAAAGATGAGGGCAAAAAGCACATCTGGAGGCACGGGGGAAGGAATTAGCAGCTTCTTTTAGAAGTAGATCACATCCATATTAAGATGATCCTGAAAACATAGAAGGAAGCATCTCCTTCTAGAGGCAAGAGCACCTCAGGTTTCCAATTCCACTCAGAATATGGGTTTAAGGGGGAAATAAACCTCTAGAAATATAAAGTACATTGCTTAATTATTGCTTACACAATTTCTGCAATACACATGACAGTACAGAAGGGCTCACAGGCCATAAACAACATGGCCCTGTCTACAGCATCTAAGCAAGCTACACATGTAGCACACACAGCAATTACAAATACAGAGTGGGATCTCTGTACAGCCTGAAGGACTTACAAACAGCTGCATGAATGGCTGGGATCTTGTAATCCTGCTTCAGTGGCACAAAACTGCAATGCATAAATAACTTCTCTACAGCATCCACAGAAGCTTAAGGAGGACATTTTATGTTAGGACATTCTGCAGTTCTTTGTAAGACTAAACGTTTATGCCCACTGTGACAAGAGGGCAAAATGAAGTACCAAAGCAGCCTTTCCTGTGCACATTTGCTCTGTCTTTGTCCTGGGAATTCATAGAATCAAGCAGGTTGGAATAGACCTCCAAGCTTATCCAGTCCAACCTAGCACCCAGCCCTAGCCAATCAACCAGACCATGGCACTAAGTGCCCCAGCCAGTCCCAGGTGTTCCTCCAGGGATGATGACCCCACCACCTCCCTGGGCATCCCATTCCAATGCCAGTCTCTCTTGCTGTGAAGAGCTTCCTCCTAACATCCAGCCTAGACCTCCCCTGGCACAGCTTGAGACTCTGTACCCTTGTTGTGTTGCTGGCTGCCTGGCAGAAGAGACCAACCCCACCTGGCTACAGCCTCCCTGCAGGTAGTTGTAGACAGCAATGAGCTCTGCCCTGAGCCTCCTCTTCTGCAGGCTGCACACCCCCAGCTCCCTCAGCCTCTCCTCACAGGGCTGTGCTCCAGGCCCCTCCCCAGCCTTGCTGCCCTTCTCTCAACACCTTCCAGCCCCTCAACATCTCTCTTGACTTGAGGAGCCCAGAACTGGACACAGCACTCAAGGTGTGGCCTGAGCAGTGCTGAGCACAGGGGCAGAAGAACCTCCCTTGTCCTGCTGGCCACACTGCTCCTGAGCCAGCCCAGGATGCCATTGGCTCTGCTGCCCACCTGGGCACTCTGCTGCCTCATCTTCAGCTACTCTCTACCAGTACTGTCAGGTCCCTCTCTGCCTGGCTGCTCTCAACCACTCTGTCCCTAGCCTGTAGTGCTGCTTGGGGTTGTTGTGGCCAAAGTGTAGAACCCTGCACTTGCCTTGTTAAATCTCATCCCATTGGCCTCTCACCCATCCAGCCTGGCCAGCTCCCTCTGCAGGGCTCTCCTACACACCTCTTACAGCTCCACACCTGCTCCTAGCTTGGTGTCATCTGCAAACTTACTGCTGCTGGACTCAATTCCCTGGTCCAGATGATCAATAAAGATATTCCACAGGACCGGGCCCAGCGTTGATCCCTGGGGGACCTTGAACAACCTGGGCTGTGGGAGGTGTCCCTGCCCATGGCAGAGAGGTTGGAACTAGACAGTCTTTAAGGTCCCTTCCAACCCAACTCATTCTATGACACTATGAAGTCTCTATTCCTTTATCACTATTAGGCTGGTCATGTGGGTGGGGGGGGGGTGGCAATTTTGCACTACTTCAAATCTTTTTAGTGCTAATATAATATTAAATTTATTGTGAGCTGAAAGACAAGTCAGGTGTCTTGGATGGGTATCTGAAGCAGAGATGTTTGTCATTCTTTAATTAATCTTCCAGAAGTTTTCAAGGATGAAACAGAAAAACATCAAGCCACTGAGCAAATGGGGATTTAATTCCCTCACCCTCTCATCTTCCATTACCCACAGAACACTCGGTGTGAGAAAGTCTATTTGACAAGAAACATCAACATATTAAGGACACAAAAGCCATCCATCCTAGAAGTGCTTCGTTCAGGAGCAACCACTAACTGTGATTAATTTACACTGAGTTGTAGTTTAAAGAAAGAAGACACTGATAAAATGTTTCTCCCTACTAAAAATACCAGACTGGAGAAGCACCCACAGAGGGCAGCCAGCAGCAGAGAGCTTACTTCCCAGTGAAGTGCAAGCCAAAACTTAATGTACCAAGGCAATGACTTCCTATGTCCACCATTCCCATGTTCCACCCAAAAAATCTACTCTTGGGATTCCAGCTCCTGTCAGTGATGTTTATAGGATGCAACTGCATTCTGTGGCCTGGTTTAACCTCTTCAGCCAGGCCTTTTGTTTTCCAAATCAAGAGACTGCTTAAAAGGAAGGAGCAGAGAGTTAGCTCCACCAGCATGAACACAAACATGACAAACTGTCAGACTGATGGATTTGGCTTTTGAATTTCCTAACTGGAGACAGTACCAACTTGCTGCCACTGCTTTTCCTTGCAGCCCTTCAAATTTATTTCAGCTAATGAGGAAAAAGATCTTAAATGTTTTATTAGTTAAGTCTTTGTATTTTTTTTCCCTTATGGCTGTCTTATTTGCTGAAAAACAAAGCCTAATTTCTAATTATTTATTCCTCTTCTGTAACCCTCTTTCATCCCAAGGGCTAACCTAATTTTGATAGTAAAGATCATTCAGAACCACTCCACACACCCAAAGGCTCAAAAGAGCTGACAGCCATTAGCTGGTGCCCACTCTCTTTCCTGGAGAGCAGAAAGTCATTTCTTTAATTCTGGCTTCCCTGCACTTGGCTGTAGGAATAACTGCCCTCATAGAACCATCCAAAGCATGCCTGAAGTTGTCATTTCACCTCCTTCTCCACCACTTGGAATCCCAAATACAGCAAAACTTTTCCTGAACTTCATAACAATGCAGGGAATGATAGAATCATTGAATTGTTTGGGTTGGAAAAGCCCTCTAAGGTCATCCAGTCCAACCCTCAACCCAACACCACCATGGCCACTAAGCCATGTCCCAAAGTGCCACGGCCACAGGTTTCTTGAGCGCCTCCAGGGATGGGGACTCCAGCACCTCCCTGGGCAGCCTGTGCCAGTCCCTGACAACTCTTGTGGCAAAAAAAAACACCAACAAACAACTTTCCTCATCTCCAACCTAACCCTCCCCTGGCACAATTTCAGGCCATCTCCTCTCAGCCTATTACCTGATATTAGGGAGAAGAGACCAATTTCCACCTCATGCCAACCTCCTTTCAGGGAGCTAGAGAGAGCAATGAGATTTCCCCTCAGCCTCCTCTTCTCCAGGCTAAACAACTCCAGTTCCCTCAGCTGCTGCTTCTCAGCCTTGTTCTCCAGAGGTCTCAACAGTTTTGTTGCCCTTCTCTGGAGCTGCTCCAGCCCCTCAATGTCCTTCTTGAAGTAAGGGGCCCAAAACTGAGCACAGTATCCAAGAAGCCTCTAAAATCTTAGGTTCTGCCAAACCAGGCAGGCTTCTCACCCTTTACTGTATTGCAGTGGAGTTTCACAGGGTTGTATTTTAGCTGTAATGACAAAAAAAAAAACGATTCCAGAAACCAAACTAGTAAAGAAAGCTGAAGGAGAGTGGGACAGAGAAGTGGTCTAATCGCTCCTATAAACATTTCATGTGCTTCATGTGTCCTGTGCTTTTGGAATGAAAACTCCTCTTTGAGCTCTATTCACAGTGCCACCTGCAAGTGCTTGTTGGAAGACAACCAACATGAAAAAAAGAAGTCCCTTTCAGTAAGTCAGCATATAGTAACTCTGAAGGATTCAGAAGTGCTTGGAGCTGTTCTGGAAGCCACACCAACCAAATAAAGTTATTTTGGGTGTTAAATTTTGTTAGCCTTACCTAATTCTGAAGTAATCTAATTTGAAGTCCAAGGCACTACTATACCCATAGAAATAAAATGGTAATTTGAGTTCAAGTAGTTCTTATGCATGTTATTAATAACAACATTTGCAAATACAGAGACCTTCAAGTAGCCTGAGAAGCACAGGACAGATCTGAAACACAGCCCTCCTGTATAGAGGGTCTTGTACTCGTTCAGTTGCGAGGAAGAACACACGGCAAGGGAAGAAAGAGTCATGCCACAGCTCCTGCTGGAAGCTGGCTAACGATAAAATCCAACATTTCTTTAGTTTTAAACCTCCTGCTTTACCCAGCAAATCATTCCAACTTCCTCCAAGGCACAAAAGGATATACAAGTAACCACAGATTTGAACAAAAGCTTCCCTAAGCTGCTTTATCTGTTTATCATAGCAATATGGATCCCAACCTGAATCCAGCTTTACTTGCACATTTTGCACGCTGCCTACCAGAATCCATCCCAGGCACAGCACCATCAGAAGATTTTAATCACAGAGGAGAGATTAAGGCTTCATCCTTAGATTCATTCCAGTTCCTCGAACAGAGCTGAAATCAAACAGCACAGAACAGCAATTCTGCTCGCAGCTCCTTTCCTTCTGCACAACAAATGATCAACAGTTTCTGAGGTTTTCTGACGGCTCCATTCCAAAGTTTATTCTGATCATGGCTCCAGCTTCCCTGACCCAGCTTCTCTGATAGTTGCTCCTCCTCCTCCTCTGAAATAAACACACCATTCACTCAGCTGGACTCTGACTTTCGCAACTGCACTACGTTACTTCAGGGGAAAACTTTCACCTTGCCTAGAGCAGCTTCTGTGGTGCCTTTACAAAACCTTTCTGGTTTGGGCAGCTGTAGATCCAGTTTTGTGAACAGAGAAATCAGGTTTTACTTCACCTTGGCCACACCTAAACTATGGGTGGCTGCTACTGCACAGACCCAGTCCAGCTCCTTATCAATGTCTGCCAAGCAATCACACTGCAGCTAGCAAACCATTTCTCCTCAGGTACTCAATAATGTGCCTGAAAACAAGGAACAACAAGTTCTGGCCCATAGGAACTGCTGAAAATGTTGCTCAACACAAAGCCAGGACCTGACTCCTTGCATTGAAAAGATCCTTGCTTGTGCTTCCATGACTGGATGTAGATATGACAGGATGAACTGGCCTTTTCAGATAAGCCAGGTTAAATCCCATTGCTACCTAATGAGCAGCTTCCCAGGAGCAGGCTTTGGTTTCAGAGCCGAAATTCACACGACGGATCTTTATATGATGATAGTCGGGAGGAAATATTTTCCTAAAAGAGGAAGCAGATAACATGCTAAAAAAATAACCTGATGGTATCTCACTAATTATTCACTCCCTCCTATCAACTTCCTCTCCTTTTCTAAAACATCATTTGAGCTGGAGAATGGATTGCTCTGCGTGTTAGGCACACAGGGTCTCACACAGGCAAAGCCATCACTGCTGCCAGAACAGCACACTGGAAATCAGGTCCCCTCACAAACACCATTCCTATCAAGTCAGTCCCATTAGGAAGTCACACAATATTCTGATGCTCCACTCCCAATCAAAGAGGGTGAGGGGGGGATCTTATTAATGCTTACAAATACCTAAGGGTTGGGTGTCAGATGCCAAGAAGATTCTTCTCAGTGGTCCCCAGCGACAGGACAAGAGGTAATTAGCATGAACTTGAACACAGGAAGTTGTGTCTAAAGGTGAGAGAGAATTTCTTTACTTTGAGAGCAGCAGAGCACTGGAACAGGCTGCCCAGAAAGATGGTGGAGTATCTCTCTGGACACTTTCAAGGCCCACCTGGATGTGTTCCTGTGTGATCTGCTTTAGGTGATCCTGCTCTGAGCAAGGGAATTGAGCTAGATGATCTCTGAAGGTCTCTGCCAACCCCTGCCAGTCCGTGATTCTGTGAAGGCAGCAGGTAGTTAAGAGCAGCTGCAGCAAAACAGAAGGCACACGAAGGTCTAACAAAGACACATCCCTGTCAAGCAGATGACCAAGAAAAAAATCTATAGGCAGCCCAGGACTGGTTCACAACTTCAGTTATAGAGGTTTGCCAGTGCCATGAGTCCTTTAATTTTGCTGTCTTTTGTACAGCTTGGCACGAAATACTCTTTTAGTTCCATTTTTATCATCTGCAGAGTCTTGACTGCAATATTTTAAGGAGTTACAATCCTAAATTCAACCAGAAAGCAACTCTGGCCTGATCAAAAGGGAGAAAACAAGGGTGAAAGGCTGGAGATGGCAAAGGCTGCATTCTGTTGCTGAGGCTGCATTACAGAGCAGGCACTAAATGCTTTCCAGGATATAAAAAGGGGTCAGAGCACAATGCAGCACCACTGCTGAACGTTCAAACTGCTCCAAATAGCAGAAGAGATGTTGCAGTTCAGGGAACTTCAATTTCTTTAAGACTGAAATGCTACAGAGAAAATATTTCTACCTCAGAAAACAAGCTGAAATAAAAGGAGATATTTGTGCAAAGCAGAAGCCGCATGGCACAGACAGCAATAAAGAGAGAGAAATTCTATTCACAATATTCATTCACTCATCATGTCCAATCTCTTAGCATCAACCCTGTACTGAAACACACAATATGCAGCTTCTTCACAGTCTCACAGTATCATCAGGGTTGGAAGAGACCTCACAGATCATCAAGTCCAACCTTTTACCACAGAGCTCAAGGCTAGACCATGGCACCAAGTGCCACATCCAATCCTGCCTTGAACAGCTCCAGGGATGGCGACTCCACCACCTCCCTGGGCAGCCCATTCCAGTAGCCATTCCAGCCTTGTCTTCCTGCAGACAAGGCCTGCAAATACATCTGCTATAGGCCACAGGAGTGCACCAGTGAGATGTTGACTTCCAAAAATACTTTAAGCAAAGAAATCACAGAATAACTTAGACTGCAGACCTCTTCAGGCCATCTCCCTGGTCAGAACAGGACCAAATCATAAGTTCAGAGATTCGTAGAATCATCTGTGTTGAAAGGGACCTTAAAGACCCATCTAGTTCAAACCTTCTCTCCTAGAATGGTAGCTGAACCTTGAACCACTCAGAAGCTCAGCCAGCTCAGATATCAGGCACACGTTTGGCCAAGTAGAGTCCAGATAACAGCACCAAAATCAGAACATTCACAGAACCAGACCATGTTAGGGGTTGAAACTCCCACAGGCTGCTAAAGCAGCACAACCTAGGGCAGGTCACACAGGAACACACCCAGGTTGGTTTTGAACATCTCCAGAGAAGGAGACTCCGCAACCTCTCTGGGCAGCCTATTGCAAGGCTCCAGTACCCTTACACCAAACAAGTTTCTCCTCATGCTGAAGTGGAACTTCCTGGGTTCCAGCTTGTACACTTTGCTCCTTGTCCTGTTACTGGGCACCACAAAGTTAGCCTGGCACCATCATATTTACACCTTAACTCCTCTAAATCCTGTTGTCCCTTTGGAAGGCTCAACTCCACAGCCCTTCCAGCTTTCTAAACCAACCCAGGCTGGAATTGCCCACTATGAACAAGATATTCCTCTTCAAGGAAGCAAACATATTTCATCTGATGCTCCTGCAACAAACAGGTTTCCTTCCAATATCCCAGCAGTGATATATGCTAATGTATGCTAACAGTTCAGTAAGCTAATCCTCAGAGCTGAAAACCTGTTTCAAGAAGAGGTAAACTTCAAAACATGTATCAAAAAAAAGCTTTCCACTGCCATACATATTCATTATCTTCCAGACACAAACATACCACAGCACACTGCACTGCAAGTGGGCTCCACAGGAAACTGAATCAAGCACAACCATTTGTCCATAATGGATGGACAAGATGGACTTGATAAGGAGAAATCCACTGCTCCACAGAGAGGATAAAGAAAACAGATGGACTGTGCAGAAAATATTGCATGTTGCCAGCCATCCTGGTTCCAGAAAGAAAGAAAGTTGTGTATTTGGATTCTTCTGAAGATGATTTACAACAGCAACACTGCAGAATTGTAAAGAGTTTGTGGTAAAATTTTAATCAAATAGGTAATAAAGTTACTGCCTGTTAACAAATTTGTGTTGTAGTTGAGAGAGACTGAGACACAGGTGGCATTGGCTTGGAAGGGACCCTCAAAGATCATTTCATCCAATGTCCTGCACTCAGCAGGGACACCTCCCACTACAGCAGGCTGCCCAGAGACGCATCAAGGCTAATTCTGAATGTCTTCAGGGTTGGGGCCTCAACCCCATCCCTGGGCAGCCTGTTTCAACATTTCACCACCCTCATTGTGCAGAACTTCCTCCTGTTGTCCAACCCTAATCTCCTCTGCTCCAGTTCCAAACCCTTGCCCCTCATCCTGTCCCCACAGGCCCTTCTAAATAGTCCCTCCCCAGCCTGCCTGCAGGTCCCCTTCAGATATTGAAATGCAGCTATAAAGGTCTCCCTGGAGCCTTCTCTTCTCCAGGCTGAACAGCCTCAGTTCTTTCAGCCTGTCTTCACAGGAGAGGTGCTCCAGCTCTCTGACCAATCTTTGTGGCCTCCTCTGGACTTGCTCTAGCAGGTCCATGTCCCTCTTGTGTTGGAGTCCTGTAGCTGGACACACTGGACTCAATATACATCACTGCAGATTGTACTTAGTAAGACAACAACTTCTATGAAATCCACAAACCTTCTGTGCTCAAAGAAGAGCAGAGGGAAGGCTGTGGTGATCTAAAGAGTGTCCCATTCTGTGTTTGTGTCTGTATACAGACACACAATGCCTGTGATTAGGGCAAATTCTTCCATGCACATATGCATATGCATGGAGCCACACATGCATCTTGCAGAGAACTTGTTCTACCCGCACAGGTTGCCTAGAAATGAGTAACTGTCATATAAAATCTGGAATCTGTTACCAATCCAACTGTTCCACTTAATCAAAAGCAAAGAGACTCCTAAGAGCTCTCTTGCTACTTCTGACAGCCAATTTCCCAAAGAAAGAGCAACTGTGCTAACAGATCTTAATAATTCACAGGGCCTGGAGAGCTTTGGCTTACGGGAGGGGAACAAAAAAAAAAGGAGAGGGAGGGAGGTTTTTTCTTTTGACAAAACCCAGCAAATGGCCTCTTGCAAACAGCCAGAAAAGTCTGCCCTGCCTACATGCAAGTCTGCAGAAGAGGAGAGCAGCAACAGCAGCACATTTCTCATTCAGTCAATGTATTTAATAGCTTTTTCATGCCTGGGCTGATGTACAACACTGCTGTTCCCAGCGCATTACCTCCCTCACAAAACGCTTACCTTACAGAAGCACACCATCTCAGAAGGCTGCTGCAACCTTTTAGAGATGTTATTGTTCAATATATGACCTTGTTAGAAATCATTAAAAGAACAGCTACTACCCACAGCCAATTAATCTGAATTAAAGTAAGAAGAAAAGTCTGGCAAGAGATTTATTTTCTCTGAACTGCAGTAAAAGTACACACTAGAATTTTTGTAGGTTAAGGGAAAAAAAAAACCTCCCATTGCCTAACTCCTGAAAGAATACCCAATAAAAATAGCTCAGACAGAAAAGGACTGAATATCCTGCCTGTCAGATAAAGCTTTCAGGATGTGATTAAATGAAACTTGTAGGGGACTTTTGCTATGAAATGAAATACCTCTCACAGAACAGTAGAAAGTTTCTTACGATGTTTGTAACAAAATATAGCTCTGAAGAGGTTTTCAACTTTATTCTTCGTTATATTAAAAACACATGTTACTGCAGAAGAAAGGAAAGCCTAACTTGGAAGAGAAGGAAAAAAAAGTATCTGCAAGATCCATTAAAAAAACACAGGTATGAAAGTGTTCAGTGGTGAAGGTAACACAGCTGTGCAAAGCCAGCAGAGAATTCTCCAAGTACTTTGATTATAAGATAATGTCTTTTGAAAGTGATTTTTCTAGTCTAGCTGCTTTAAAAACAAATCCTTCACCTTTCTCACTGTCACTGTGGTTATACATCCACAGTTGTGCCAGAGGTCACCATCTTCAGCTGCTTCTCACAATCACAGGCATGGGAATGAAGATAGGTTCAGACATGCCCGTGGAGCTCCCACACGCACCCTTCCCACGCACTGCGCTGGGCAACCAAAACCCAATGGAACTTTAATACCTCAAGTGCATACATATAAACCCTGCAGATTCAATACCTGAAGTGAACTGCAGCTCCTATTGTAACTGAGCTTTCTAACCAGTGGGGCTGACAGCGCTGGGCTAGCAGCATTTGTCCCATTTGCGCAGCGCTGAGGTCCCTCACCTGCCCTGTAGTTCAAGTTCAGATTTGCTCTTAATATGCAGTTGGAAGTACAACTTAGAAACAGCTCCAGCAACCAGTTCGTGTTCTCATTACCTGTCCTGCAGACTCCAGCAACAACTCTCATTCACCCCAAATCCCTGATTACCTGGGGATGAAAGGGCTGAGGGATCAGGCCCCTCGACAGGAAACAGCTCTAGAGCAGCAGATGCAGCTGGCTGAGGAGACACATTCTCTGCCAGAAATAACTCGTCCGAGCTGAAATACTTCAAACAATAACATTTCTACTTTTTTAAGCCTTGCCTGAAGAAAAATAAGTACAAAGAAGACTGGAAAAGCTGGCATATTTATAACCCCAAACAAGCCACAACACAACCAAACCAACAACAGTTTAAGAAAGTCTTGCTCTTATAAAAAGGAACAGCAAAGTTTTGGAAACAAAACAGAAAATAGGTTAAAAAAGCTTCATCAAAACATCCACAGAGAGCACTTCTTCAGCTGTTCTATGGAGCATAAGAAAGCAGGCATAGTAAGGGCATAAGAACACTAAGAGAAGCATAATAAATGAGAGACCTAAGAATGGTTGAATCTCCACTTTAGAGATCACGGAGAAGTGTTTTGTTTGCTTGATTTGTAAGTCGATTTTCTGGCACTAGTGTTCACTTTGTTTTCTTTGACTTCCGGAGAGAGATAAGGCCTTTGTTTGCCAGCCCATGAATCATGAATGAATAAACGAGTGCCTTCAGGGTCTTAGATTGCTCCTGTGGCACTCTGAGCATCATCTTTGTCATTCACTCCAGGGACACGAAGAAAGGTGGAAGTGAGCTTTCAGCAGACCAGTTTACTGAAAGAATTCTTCTTGTATTGAAAATGTGCCTGCTGTAGCTTCTCCCTGAAGAATAGCACAGCTCAAACACTAGAAATCATTTTCCTCAGACCTACATGACACTTGAGGCAAATGAGTTTGATGTACGTATTAAACCCTCATCAGTTAAGCTCAGAATCTGCAGAAGTTGATGGGACTGACAAAGGACATCTCAGAATGGCAAAGCTCACAGCTTCACAAGTTTCATTAGCTATTAACAGACTGAATTTCACAGATGTCATATTAGCTAACATGAAGTTTTAAGCTTTGAAGGAAGACATTTAAACCCATAAAATATACAGAGCAAGGGCTGCAGAGTACACCACATTGTGCAGGCTCAGCTGATTGAGAAATTAATTGCTCGAGTTCTGAGGCCCCCTGGAGAACAAACTCAACCTTACAGATTCATAGAGTGGCTTGAGTTGGAAAAGACCTTCAAGATTTTCCAGTTCCAACTCCTTGCCATGGGCAGGGACACCTTTCACTAGGCCAGGTTGCACAAGGCCTCATCTAGCCTGGCCTTGAACACCTTCAGGGAGGGAGCATCCACAACCTCCCTGGGCAACCTGTTCCAGTGTCTCACCATCCTCACTGGAAAGAATTTCTTCCTAATCACCAGCCTAAGTCTGCCCTCCTGAAGCTTCAGTCCATAGCCATTCACCCTGTAACTACAAGCCCTTGTAAAAACTCCCTCCCCAGCTCTCTTTCAGGTACTGAAAGGCTGCTTTAAAAGCCTTCTCTTCTGCAGGCTGAACAGCTCCAACTCCCTCATCCTGTCCCCATGGAGGGGGTTCTCCAGCCCTCCGATCATCTTCGTGATCTCCTCTGGACCTAATTCCATCAGTTTCATGTCCTTCTTGTGTTGGGGGCACCAGAACTGCTGAACCTTGACTGATCCCTGTACGTATTCGCTAAAACAGCCACTTCCTAGGAGAAGTGGATGAACATCAATCACCAAGCACTGTGAAGCCCACATCTGCAAGAACGTGTCCGTCACAGAATACAAAGTGCTTTCTCCCCGAGTTCAGCCTCGGGATCCCAGAACAGAGAGCAGCAAACAGGAAAGTTGACCTGGCAGCCACCAGCTCCTGCAAAGGCTTTGCTGCAAAGGTATGGAAAGGAAGTGTGCTGTGCACAGAAGCACAAAGGCAGAAGAATGACTTCATTTTGTACAACTCACGAACTACTTCAGCTTCCATTTCCTATGTCATGGCTATCAACGGTGCACAAGCCCCCCCGGCAGGAAATGCAGAGCTCCACACAATTTCACAGTCTTCCTAGCAAACAGAGGAGGCATTCTGTATTTTCATACCTGTTCTCAGCTCTCATACTGAAAATGCAAATAATCACTTCTTGCTTCTTTTGTCAGGGAGACAAAAACCACTTCCAAAGCTTTGAAAGTTGAGAGCACGAGCTAAGGGAGGGGTGCAACAGCCCCCACAGAAAAGGGGGTCCTGTGGAAACGGCAGCTGTGCCCATCACCTACCCATTCCCTCTCCCCCAATCCACAATAGAGAGCAAGTGCATTCTGTCTCAAAGCAGATGCAAGCCAAGAGCAAAGTGTTTGGGTGATGCACCTACCAAAGGCTCTTTATCAAGCGAACATTAAAGCCAGAGATAATTATTACTGTGCAGTAATTAATCTTGGACTCCAAGCAACACCTGCTATTCAGAATTGCAATAGAACTCAAATGATTATCCTGTATTTCATTATTACAGGCTGGGTTTAGGTTAATCTCTTAAACAGTTCACTGAATTCAAATACTATTTCCACAAACCTGCATTTCACAGACAACTGCTTGCTCTGGACACTATTTGTGTTCCAACTTTAACCTGCTCCTCAACTGCTGCATGTCAGGAGCCTACCACACGCTGCAATTAGAGTGTTTGTTCAACACACACCATTATTTCCAAACACACTGTGGAAGATAGAAACTTTGATAAGATAACTTGCCACAGAAGCAGTCAAGGATGTCTACATTAACACAACTAACACTGCACATCAGATTTTGGCAAGAAAGTCTTTGAAAGTGTCAGAAAATGTTTTTAAAAGAACCCACTCAGGAGTAAAATGAAGGCTCAGAACTAGAAACAGCAACACAGGTGGCCATTAACTTCTGACAGCCACAGAAATTAGGACTATTTTCCACCCCCAAAAATTAGACTCCTTATAATATCAAAAAGCTACAAATCAAAATTGATCCTCAGCCACTCAAGTGAAGCCTTTCAACAGCTCTGTGCCTCTTCTAAGACAAAGCAGTGAAGAGCAGAGCTGTTTCAAGTCCCTGTGAAGCAATCGAGCACACAAATATACACCACTCTTTAGACCACTCCAGGCTCCTTGCCATAGTTAACAGTAGAGCAAACACATTCGGGTTTCTTGCTCAGCACAACACAGACTGCATTTTCAAGAGTACTTGAACATCAGGCTTGCTACACCTTCCCATTTCAGACCCAACCAACACTGCTGCTTCTAAACCCACTGAAAGACGGAGGCTTTATCTTTCCTTTCACCCCGTTCCCCTCTCCTAAAGTGCTGGGCACAACTACTGCAAACTCTGCACATTTCATTTGCAAGCACCAGCTAATGCCATTAATAATGGCTGGCAGGCTAAAGACAACACCTCATGCCTTCAAACTCTCACATTTGGAGCCTGCTAAGCCAGGAACAAGTCAGACAATTAAGCATCTTTACTACAAAAAAGTCAAGCCTCATCTGGCTGCAGATTCCTTTTCCCAGCTGTGAGATCACCCAGCACAATACTTGACTTTTCCTAAGAGCAAACAGGATGGAAAACTGTGCTTGTTCTTCCTCAGCCTTCAAAAAATAGTTGTTATTCATATGGATACCTGTGCTGGATTACAGCTGAACTACAGGTGCGCAGCAACCAGAGCTACTGAGGGAGAGGGTTAGAAGCAGGAGATGTCACTTCTTTGTTACTTATCCAAACTGCCCATAAAGGAGGAATTTTTGCTCCTTATGTTTCACAAATCCTTGCCTGCATTATTTGATCACAAACAAATCCAACAAAACCTACTCACAGTATGCTTTTAACAGCTCATTTTATCCTGATTTACATTTTAAGGAGTCCACCTACACATGGCCAATATGTGCTAACTCTGAAAGATGATCCAACTGTTTTCATCAAGTCCATGCCTGTCCAAACTCAGCTTTTTAGTTTTAACGCTGAGCAACACTTAAAAAATTCCTGACAAATTATGTCACTCTGTGTATTAAAGGTAAAGCCACTCCACATTTCCCCCCTCCCAACCCCAAACATTATTCACTCCACAGCTCCACAACGCACAGGCACGTTTCAGAGAAATGATGTTTCTACAAACAATTTCCTGCTGGTAGCCTTAAACCCACACAAGTTTAGATTAATCTGTGCTGTCCCAATGGATGGCAGAGAAAAAAATGCTACTGCTGCATTTGCACTGCTTGAAGTACAGCAGACACTCTACTCTTTATGGACTCTTCTACTTTATTAGGTATTCTTTTTCACACTTTATCCTGTACTCCTCACCCAAGCCCAGCTGTTACAGAACTTGCTCTAGACCAGGTGTTTATGAAGACATTTCTACCTCTGGAAATCCATCAGTTACTCTGCTTTATCTCCCAAATGTAAAGTTCAACAGCATTCTAGAAGGTGAAGAGGCACTTCTAGCATCTTTGCCCTAGTGCTAAGAATCACCCTCTAACCAGCCCTGCCAAAACCACCAGGTCACTCAAAGCTATTCCTACCCATTTGAAGCAGGTCAAGATGATTGTTGGACACCAGTTTGATTTATGCAACCTCAAATATGTATCCATGCTTCATTTTATATCATTATTTCACATATCTGTCCTATTAAAAGAAAATCAAAAATCTCTTTCACTCCAATCTCTTTCCACAAAGACCAATTCTGGAAAAGAACCATACAACATTTCACATCAAAAATATTAGATTCAGGATGGCCTCTAGGAATACCTCATCAGGAAGATGTGAGATTGTACCATGCTTTCAGAACATAAGAATAATTCTGTCATTATCAATAAATAATCCTGACTTTCAATGTATCTTCCTAAACTACACATATCCTTACAAAGCAATACAGTCTGTATGCATAGAAACAGATAGATCTGCTGGTGAGGCCACACCTCAAATACTGGGCCCTTCACTACAGGACAGATGTTAAGGTGCTGGAGCATGTCCCAGGAAAGGCAACAAAGCTGGTGAAGGGTCTGGAGAACAGATCTGGTGAGGAGCAGCTGAAGGAACTGAGGTTGTTTAGGCTGGAGAAGAGCAAACCTCACTGCTCTCTACAGCTCCCTGAAAAGAGCAGCCAGGGGGGAGTTGGTTTCTTCTCGCTATTAGTAGGCAATAGAAGAGGAGGAAATGGCCTGAAATTGTGCCAGGGGAGGTTTAGGGTGGAGATTAGGGAAATTTTCTTTCCTCCAGGAGTGATCAGATATTGGAATAGGCTGCCTAGGGACATGCTGGAGCCACCTCCCTGGAGGTGTGCAAGAAATGTGTGACCACAGCACTTTGGGACATGGCTTAATGGCCGTTGTGGTGCTGGTATGGTTGGACTCAATGATCTGAGAGCTATCTTCCAACCCAAATGATTCTATGATTCCATGTGTAACACTGAGCCTCAGGGCTGTGTAGAAGCATAGGCAACAGGATTTAACTTCAAGAAAAGCACCATGTTTCAAGTGATCAACAAAGAGTCAGCTTCATGGACTTTCAGAAAGCTAAAATGTTCCACCCAGCTTTGATAGATACAGATATTTTCTTGATCTAAGCCCACATCTGGCCTAGAATTAAAATAAATAAGAAAATGAAGAAAGAGGGCAGCACAAGCAAGGTCCCAGCTCCAGCACGAGCAACTCAAACCCTCCACACAGCTCATTATGCACACAAATAACCCTGGCATGGCCTGCCAAGGGAATAAGTTCCATATGTTTGCACTTACTGCTCTCTCTGCTAAAGAGATGCTATTAAATCCAACAATTGCTTACTGTCTGCAAGAGAAGTCCTTGAACAGGTGTGGTGATCAAGTCTTGTTTTCACCTTCATTGCCCTTGGACGAAACTCCAAATTTCAGTCATTTCATTTCCAGTCATGAGCCAAACACATCCCATGGATGACATTACTTGGTCTGAGATAATGAAAGGATTCCTTGGAGGCACTTCAGTCACAGCTTTTTTCTGCATCTTATTTTTGCAGTAGTTTGAATGCAGTAACACTGCAAATATCCAGTGATCCAGTAATAAAGACACACACACTAAAGAGAAACACATGAAAAAGTTCCCTCCTACTTCCCTGCCTATTTCAGTGATACCCTTTCACAAGAAGGAGGGGACCCCAAAGCCCACAGACCTGTTCTAGTTGTCTGCTCCAAACAAAGAAGCAAACACTACTCTCACTGCAATGAGTGCTATCCTCTAACCTACCCAGTTTGGATCAGACAGTCAACTGTTTAGCCTGTTCTAATACCAATAGGCTAATAACCAAGTCAACAGAATTAAATGGGTGTTCTAACAGGATCTACAAGCTTCATAAACTGAATAGTTGACAATTTTGGTCTGACTAAACACAAGTAAAGCCCACTCATGTGACTAAGCACCACAAGATCTCACTTGTGCTCATCACCTTTTACTAAGCTCTTTTCTAGTGACAGTATTTCCCAGTTTAAGGAAACAAACATCTTAAAGTACAGTTAAATGTTTTTACAGCTGACAAGAGTTCTTCCCTCACTCAACAGGAGAACTGAAGAGGGAAAACAAATAAGCAAACAGTTAAAAAAAAGGCAGGGAAAAAGCATCAACTGTTACTTAAATGGGCCAAGTAGCAGCAATAGCCAGAAGAATCCCAAGAGACAACTTCACCTACAGAAGCAATGCACCTTTAAGGATCATATGCTGAAATTCCTGCAATAACAAAGAGCAATTTAGCTTTGGAGTCTGTCTCCTCTCCGTGATGGGAAAAAGTTGCAAACTCAGGTTAAGCAAAACAAAACCAAGTCACTGGAGCTGGTTTGCCAAGTGTCTAACTCTGTAGCAGCAGCACTTGGGAATGAAGCCCAGTCCGGCAGCAGGGCTGGAACTGGGCAGATAGAGCCCTAAGGAGAGCACACAGGGAACAAAACATCATAGATTTAAGAAAACAAAACTCAAAGCTATAAAATGACTGGGAAGGCTCTTTTTTTCTAAAGACTTTTAGGAGGTTGACAACATTTGATGAAGAAAAGAAAGGTAGGGGAATGCTGCCAGCACATCCTTTGAGTCCACTGTACCTGCAGCTAGTCCTGATATGGTATTTATTAGCAATCCAGATGCTACCAGCAGCAGCCTCTGACTGCTCCCTTTACAGCAACAGCTTTGGCCGAAGCACCAGGGCACAGTATGAGAAGAGGATGAAGAGTTACGCAGCAGGATATCCACCATAGGGGTTGAATGGATCAGCTGGAAAAGCCATAGATGTACCAGCATTTTATCCTGAAAGAGGTCAATTTCTGCTGCCCTAGGAATTTGTTTTCATTTGAGAAGTGTCAAGAAAGCTGAACAATGTTGAAACAGACAAACACAAATAAAAGAGGCTGGTGGGGAACGCATCAGGGTATTTATTGCTACCAGCTCCTCACTGTAAATAACCTCCTGCCAGGCTCAATTCTGGAAAGCCACTTCTTGAACAATATCCAGCCATCATCTCTCTTTTGGTGTGGGATGAGGAAGCATCCATCAGTCCACTCCATTAAAATGGAAATATTTTAATGCTCACATTCTGGCTATTGAACTGAAGCAAGCTTCTTGGGAGCTCTGCAAGAGGCATTCAGGAGTGGCCAACGATTTTATTATTGGGGGGGGGAAGTTCCACTCTCAACACTGGAGTGCCGAACACCTTCTCTGTCAGTTGAATCCTCACCTGTGAGCACAGAGCACCATTGACCTACAATGCTTTGAATAACAGAATGCAGAGTAACACAGCAGGAAAACCTGGGCTCAGCCAAAGACTTTCATCTACTGGAACCAGAGGTAAAGGAAATTACTTTTTACTATTGTAGCTTTTTGAAAAATCCACTCCTTAAAAAGATAACTTTTGGGCTTCAACAGAAGGGGTTTTTCTTAACTAAATTTTTTTGCTCTTTCTCTGAAGAGAAATGACTTGCACTGCCCTAGGCAGCAAGAAGATCTTCAATAATAAGCTCACTAGGAGATAGGGCTCTTCTGACTGCAAAGTCCAATTTGAAAGTCTAATGTGATTTGGGCAATTCAGGAATTTTAAGCAGCTCAATCTATATTTTAAATTTATTTATGAATGCTTCCTACACATTTCCATTAAAGAAAGTAGAAGTTTAGGAAAAATAATCAGGTCAAAAATATCATAAATGAACTAGTGTTTGGTAATCCTCATAAATTGTTCAGCTCTATTTGTTCAAATGAATTCAGCAAGCAACACTGAAGATGGTTAGATAAAGATGTAAAACCAATTCACAAGTGATGGAGTCACAGAAATCTGCAAAACAACAGAAAGCCCAAAAGGTAGTTTATCATTATTACAGAAGGCAGCACACATGAAATTCAATGCAAAATGCAGGAAGGAATCACGGGGTAAAGCTAAAGGCTCAGAAATACCCAAGTGGGGATGTTTATCTTCAGCCTTTCTGTGCCTCTGATACCTAAGGTTGTGTCACACAGAAGGAAGAAGTGCTGCTGCTGTGTCT
Source organism: Tricholaema leucomelas (assembly GCA_013400475.1). Classification (NCBI taxonomy): domain Eukaryota; kingdom Metazoa; phylum Chordata; class Aves; order Piciformes; family Lybiidae; genus Tricholaema lacrymosa; species Tricholaema leucomelas. Next base: position 861,169 of record WAAF01021101.1, read on the forward strand.
GAAAGCAGAAATACAAACCCCAACAGAGCTCCAAACGGGCAACTTAAACACGACAAGGATTTTGCCAGGTTCTAATCCGGCCAACACTAACCCAAACATTTTACTTTTCCAGTTACTCTTCAAGAAGTCTTCAGCATTTCAGTCACAGAGCAGAGGAGAGAGCGCTGGTTATTTTGCTTTAATTTGTCTTCTGATACTGAAGTGATTTTCTAGCACTTAGTAGATGAGCATGAGAAGTCATCAGAAAAGTACCCCCAGTATTATGCAGTTTCTAAAATAATTCTGAATAAAATTTAAGCATAAAGGACAAGGACAAAAAAAAAGGGGGGCAATTATGCCATAAAACGTTGGATGCTTCCCCCCCCCCACCTCAACCAGACGCTCTGAAAACGATAGGCAATGACAGCCTCCTAATTACCCCAATCCCCTATCAATTTTAAACTTCCTCTGAAATGACAAGCAAAATAGCTTTTAAAATTATTTCATTTTCTCAACCACAGATCTTTTAAGATCACACAACACTGACAGCAGAAACTGCTGCTTCTATGGTTTTCCTCACTAAATTGCAGCAGCAGATAGTGGGAATAATTAAGTATGCCAGGGATTTTTTCCTGCAGCAAGGTATTTTCCTATCATGGTCCATCTCTATTACTTATTTAAAAAGACCAATATAAATACAGTGCAGTGCCTTGCAATTGCACCCCTTATGCTTAGAAACATCAAAGTCTTTCAGGCCTTAGCAACAGGAAAAACCCCATTCAAGAGATGAAGATATTTAGGGTTTGGAACATATCCACTACATAACTAAGGCAGGAAAGAGAAGGCTCCAGGGAGACTGTAGAGCAGCCTTCTAGTGCCTTAAGAGTAGCCTTCTAGTACCTACAAGAAAGCTGGAGAGGGATTTCTTACAAGGCCTTGTAATGACAGGAAGAGGAAGCTGATGGATTGAAGCTTGAGGAGCATAGATTTAGACTGCAGAGTAGGAAGGAATTCCTTCCACTGAGGATGGTGGGACACTGGAATAGGTTGCCCAGAAAGGTTATCAATGCCCCTCCCTGGAGGTGCTCAAGACCAGGAAGGATGAGGTCCTGAGCAGCCTGGGCTAGTGGGAAGTGTCCCTGCCCACGGCAGCGGGGTTGGAAGTGGATGATCTTTAAGGTCTTTTCCAACCCAAACCATTCTGTGATTCTATGGAATCTATGAAAAGAAAGTGAAGCTCCTACAGATATTGGACTATCATTTATTTCTTCCTGAGCATCAGGGGCATGATCCTATAGAACCAGACAGGATTATTTCAGTGGGGTTTTAAGAACCTAGTCAGTAACTATCCATTTCCTCTTGTTTTAACACAGGGATGCTGCACAGAAGAGCTAACTGTAGAAATCAGAAGCAAGCTGGCCCATTAGTGGTTGAATGCTGGATCATCTGCTTCACAGAGAATTTTTATTTGACCCCAGGAATGTTGGTTGCTTAAGCAGACTAAACAAATTTGATTCATTTCTGTGTGTTAGGATTGGGGTGTGCAGACCTAAGACAGACTGACGAGGTTTAAGAGCAGTTCACTTACAGAATTACACAGCCAGTCACAGCGCTCTGCCCTGCCCCACCCCAGCCCACTCTGCCAGGAAGAATTCCTGAGCATCTCTAAAGTAAAAGAACAACTCTGGAATACCAATGATTCCTTTAAAGAGAAGGCTGTTGCTAAAGCAGAATTACTGAGGCCTATTATTCAGAAGTCGTATCATCAGCTTTCATCTGGGAGAAAGCATTATGCTGTTGTTTTGTGTTATTAACGGCCTTCTTGACTCTATTCTAGCTTACTCTGATAGTTATCAAGAGGCAGGGACCCATCTGATATCAGCATCTGCAGGAACACAGCCACAGATAAAGCCAGCAGTGATCTGCTTGCCTAGAGACAAAACTTATTTTCCTCTACAGACTGAAGATAGTTGTAAACCACCTGGTTTAGATAAGTTGCTAAAGTTTTCCCTGTCCTGATCTGAACAGCTGCTACTTGAAGATGGAGGGCCAGGAATAGTTAATAACTTTAACTGGAAACACTGTTGAATCATTCGTTTTCCTCCCAACAGATTGCGTAAAGCCTGCTCAGCGTTTCAGCCTAACCAACCTTTTAACTAGAAATAGTAATCCTGGTGGAGATTGTCCTGTCCTGGCACTAGTTTCTCTTAGAAGTGCCCATCTGGCTTCTAGCCAAAGCTGCAAAAGGCATTCATTTAAACCATCTTTGAGAGACAGAGCAAGGGGTGGGAAATTCAAGACAACCACCCAAGCCTGTGTAGGGTTATCTACGAGGCACCAGGGGCTCCTCCTTTCCCAAATTCAGAAGTATCATTTGTCCTCCTCCTGTCTTTCACTTGAATATTTAGTCTCTACAAGAAAAAACACTTGTTCTGTACTGGCTTGTACAGCTGTGACTTTGATGGCTCTCTTTCCATCTCTCCTCAGTGTCTTCATGTCTTCAGTGTCTCAGACCAGATGCCTTCCTTTCACTTATCTACTGTACCAGAAGAGTAAAGTCAATAATCCATGTATTAGGATAAACTTATTTATCAAGTAAATTATTAGATGCTAAAGTCCCTTGTTGATTGGTGATGCTTAAGCCATGACTGCCAGAAGCAGGTAAGTTGTAAAGTGCAACAGGTAGAGTCCCAAGGTAAAGAAGCTTCAATTAGCTTGTTAGATTTTGCATGCCACAGAATCAAGGTTGGAAAAGAACTTTATGTCCTTTGCACAGTCAAAAGATTAGCTGTAAGATTACCAATTTTATTTCACATCTGTAACTTAGATTTTAGCCAAGTGAAAACAACATAACCCAAAGGAAGAATTATTCATCTTGTGCAATCTCTCTCAATAGCCAAAATTAAAGAAAGAGGAATCTAAGCTAAAAAAAAAAAAAAAAAACCACCACCAAAGCTCTTAGGTAATAGAACTATCTAAAAAATTTAGAATATATTCTTGTAAAAAAAAATATCATTAATTATTTTCCATCCTGATGTGTGTGTGCTGGTGAGAGGGTGGTAGAGTTGGCTGCAAACCTGCACCCATGGTTCAGTTGTACTCAGCAGAGGAAAGAATTTAAAAAACACCCACAAAAACAAAACAAGAAAAAAAATTTTACAAGAACAAGCTACAACAAGATTCAAACCCAAGGTTTCTTATTAGCTTCTGGAATTTTCAGTCAGAAGTGGCAGCTGCCAGCTTGTATGGAATCAATTCACCTCCCTAGGTGCTCCTCAGCATTGCCTTCTCTATGTTCTGCTGTCCACAACTCACAAGTTGCATCATTCCAACCACGAATTTAGCAAGATAAAACACATCTCTCCCCAAAAACTGGTCCCCAAACGGCTTGTCAGTTCCTCTCCTCCCATTTTAACCCAGCCAGTTCAACAAAAGGCTATATAGTATTTCTGCTAGCACTGGGCAACAAGTGGTCAGCTGGCAGAACCTTCTCTTCCTTACAGAACTGACCTCTAATTTAGAGCACTTTGGAGTAGGGGGACCCCAGCAGTACTAGAGCGAGTATGGTCAAAGAGGAGTTGGTTACATGAGTGAGTTCAAAGGCAGAAATCCTCACAGCAGCCTACTGATCATGTCAGTAATCAGTGGGGCTTCAAGAAGTAGTCCTGACAAACATGGGGGGCAGGACAAGCAAGGACCTGAAATACAAAGAAGCAGCCTGTGGCTAAGACATGTCATTAAGTTGCAGGAGCTTTGGAGCTGAAGGAGACATTTCACTGTATTCTTGCTCTCCTCTTGCTTCCTTTCCCCAGACATTTGCTAGGTCACTACGGCTGCAGGATACTAAATGGATCTTTGATCCTACCTAATTCTGTCAGATCCATGAACAAATCCTCTCACTCCTGGGGTCTCAAATGCTTGGGCTCAGGCCAACTTTGATGGTGCAATCATCCAAGCATGAAACCAAGAACTGTAAGGAGCCTCAGCAGAGGCTTATCCCCCTTCTGCTGCTCATAGCTTAGGCAGAGCCTAAGGGTCAGAGCCTGCACTTCAGCTACAGATAGGTCTGTGCCCACCTGTACCTGGTACTGTACCTGTCTGCTTCCAATCTTGAGCCACTGACACGGCTTTCTGGCCTGACATCAGTTCTGCTTCATCACCACAGACTTGTCTGGTGGGATGGACTGTTGGCTGGCCACCATCTCCTGAACCATCTGTTCTTGACCAGGTACCGTGGTACTGTGACCCTGTTGGTGAGGCCTCTGCCTGTCTCACTGATTTTCTGCTCCCAGCTGGCATGTGCTCATGGCACATCAGCCTTTCCCATGGTTAGTACCACTGTAGCAGCTTCCTTGTCTCATACAGAGAGAGAAAACAGTAAAACCAAGGTGTTTTAACACGAAATCATGCAGGTATTTCAGAGGGCACAAAGGACAACAAAAATGACAACTCTCCAAAGAAAAAGAAACCAAACCCCACCACCAAACACTACTAACAGACACAATAACAACTGTTGAGGCAAAATCTATTACTTAAAACAGAAGATAAATTTAACACAAGACCCCATCTGCTCACAGTGGTGTCAATAAGGAAAGAATTCACTTGCAGATTTGTCACATTCATTTCCTTAAAACTGGTTATTTTCTTGCTATTACACCACTAAGCTTAATTTCACCCCATCTTAAAACCCAAATGGCATCTGCATTTTGAAATAGTTGGGCTTGTTTATTCTTCCTTGGTTCTAAATGTTGTGGATGCCCCCTGTCTGGAGGTGTTGAAGGCCAGGCTGGATGAGGCCTTGAGCAACCTGAGCTAGTTGAGAGGCTTTCTTGCTCATGGCAGTGTGATTGGAGTGGATGATCTCTAATGTCCCATCCAAACAAAGCTATTCTACGGCGCTGCCCAAATGAGCACCTCACAGATGCCAAAGGCAGGATGCACAAGGAGAAGCATCAAGACCTCGCTTCACAGTGCAGTATGAAGGGCTGCAATGAGCCAACTCCCCAGTGTGTTCCAGATTCCCATGCCCACACACTCTCCATGTGTGCACCTTAATCAGATCAAATACTCATTAATGAGAACAGTCCTGTGGATCTTTCTGAAGATGCTGAGTTGCTGATTGAATCTGAAGCATAGAAGAAGCTTCGTTTCATAGATACTCAGTATATCTGTTTGTGTATGTACAAACACATTCCTCAGCTAACCAAAGTAACTAAAAAAGATCAGCCAGAGGGCTTCTGGTTCCCCAAATGAAAGTATTTAAGCCACGAGCTAAATATCTAAGCAATTCCAGAGAGGAAACACTTGACTGAGCCCAGAGTCAACACCACTTCTGATTAAAACACCTGAGTTTATAATGAAAGCTTTTTTAGAGCTGAAAAGTGTTTTGAATGGGAGTATGGCCTCTGCACAAACGTCCTCTTTCACAAGAGCCTACCACCTACTCCAAAGCTGTACACAGGATAAATGCTCCCCACATTTTATCTGGCAGAATATGCTGAGGGCAGAAAGCTCCATCACAAATTCTTTGGTAAGAGGGTAGTTAGCAGGCAATGAGCAGATAAGCGTCTGGGAGAAGAACAAAGAAAACCACCAAACAAAAATCCAAACCCCCTAAACCCTCCAGGACCATCCAGGCTGCTACCACCCACAGCTTCAGAGCAGTCAGAAACCTTGTGAAATGTCATCTTTGTTTACCTCCCCATGCCAAACTCCTGACAAGAGGTTTGGGAAGAGGTAGAGGGTGTGTGGAAGGATGACAGCTGCAGAGTCTAACTTCGGGAAGGAAAAATTAACAAACCTAAACCACAAAACTGTTCTGGTGCTTGGTTCTCAAAATCATCTGTGTTCCATGAACTGCCATGGAATTTAAATCACAAATAGCTTCCCTTTTCGGGTCGTATCATTTGTAACAGTCTTCCTTCACACTACTGAGTTATTTGCATGCACTTACCTACAAGGCATGCTAGAAGGGATTATCTCTGTCAAACTCTGCTCAACAGTAGACAGCAGACAAAGCAAGGCCAAACGTAGCTAACAGTGACAATATGCACAGATCTACTTGGGCATGCTTCTGCCAACTCACAGATCCTAGCCTGCTTGGGATTGGAAGGGACGTCTGGAGATCATCCAGTCCAACACCCCCTGCTAGAGCAGGGGCACTCACAGCAGTTTGCCCAGGATCACAATGGCCAGGGAGGGTTGGAAGCTCTCCAGAGAAGGAGACTCCACAACCTCTCTGGACAGCCTGCTCGAAGACTCCAGCACCCTCGTTTAGACTGAAATAAAGAAGATATCTGGAAAAAAAAGTTTGTGTCTTTATTTCCATCTGCAGCATTAAATATCAAGAACATTTTCTTGCTTGCTATGGTAATGCCTTTATATTGCAATTTCTGTTTGGCAAAAGTTTGTCCAAGTTCTTCACTTGCAGGGGTGAGGGAGTGCCACCAGGCTGCTGCTGAATTGCTTCTGCTGCTGAACTCAAAGTGACAAGAATTTTGGAGTGGCTGTTTAATCATAACACAGGTTCATGCCTGAGGAGGAAGTTCTTCAGCATGAGAGTGGTGAGAGGCTGGAACGGGTTGCCCAGGGAGGGGGTTGAGGCCCCATCCCTGGAAGTGTTTAAGGCCAGGCTGGATGAGGCTCTGGGCAGCCTGATTTAGGGTAGAGTGTCCCTGCCCATGGCAGAGGGGTTGGAACTGGATGATTTTTGTGGTCCCTTCCAACCCTGATTCTATTATTCTAAGAACAAGAACACAAACATACATAAGGATGCTCTCTGAGCCTCTCTCTGGGCTTTGGGCTGAACTTCTCTTTCTAACCTAACCTGTTGTTTGTGTGACTAATCCATCTGCTTCCTAAACCCCACCCCCCGGCCGACCCTCCAAACCGACTCTATGCTCTGCCAGCACCATCTATTTGATGGCCACAGACACTGCAACTCCATAATAGCACCTCTGAACTTCTAATTATTCTGATTTCCTCTACCACAACCTCAGCTGGATACACTGAAGCTACGGCTGCTGCTTTGTTCCCTGGAGTTCAAGTGAATCAAGCCGTGCCTGAAGTTTCAGTTGTTTTTCCTCCAAGGAGGAAGGTGTTTATTTCCAAAAGTCTCCGAGTGAGACAGTGTAAGGAAACCAGTTCTGCTATTTACAAGAACTGAAGGCAGCTCTGAGTAAACGGGCAGTAAAACCGTTAGCATAAGGATGTACTCAAACCCATCAGAGATGGTACTTCTGCTTTTGTAGGTAAAAAAGATCAAATGCTATATGAACATAATGCCTTTCGAACAGCCTTTCCTGAATGTCAGGCAAGATGACAGAGATTAGTAGAAAATACCTTCAGCCAAGTAAAACTGTGCCTCCATTCACTGAAACTACAGTAACCATCTGCTTTTTGTTGCCTCACTGCTTTTACAATACCATCCAGAATTACAATGTTCAAAGTGAGACATGGAGGGGAATTAAAAAAAAAGGATTATTTACAGCAGTGCTGTAGTCCTCCTTTTGCTCTGATGCTCTATTTAAATATTCTGGCTGCTTCAGCAGCCTAGTAAAACTGCCTTTTGTAGGCTGAAAACAAAAAGCAAACAGGAGAGAAATTCGGCATTTTTCGCCCCTCAGCCAGAGCACATAGAAAAGAATGCAGTGTTTAAGCAAAGGCAGAGAGTCAGCTCATTATCAAGTACACAGCTGCTCCTACCTGGCAGAAAGCAAAGGGGGTGAAAAATGCTATGAGTCATCAAATGCAGCTCCTAAATCTGGAAAACCCTTACAAAAATAAACTTCTGCGAGTAAAGGGTCTGAGCTGCAGAGGAAAACATAATACAGATAAAAAAGATCAGTATTTCAGAACAAAACCAACCAAACTATTTACAGTTTGAAAGGAAGAAGTTCTTTTGGCAAGGCAACACTAAACATGTCAGCTGCTTTAAACTACTTCTCCTCTTGTGGTTTGCTGTGGCAGAATGAGTGAAGAGATCTTCTACAGTGTTCTTTTTATACATCAGATACTGAAAGGGGGTGGGAGGGAGTAATTTCTAACTGAATTCAGACCATTTTTATTCCTTTCCATTATCAGCAGCACTTCTCACCATCCACCTTCACCCACAACTCAGATATTCCAGCAGGAATTCAGCACACCCCAGCCTGCACCACAGCTTCCACACTGTGCCGCGCCACTTGCACCAGCAATCGGCATCCAGTTGGTTCGGCGGTGTCAGTTTTCTGTCCCACTTGAAATGGGGAGAATCATCCCCACTTCCCAATTTTGCAGACATACTCAGTCTTTGTGCATGCCCCCAAGCATACAGAGATCTGTTTGGCTGTGTTTGGGTAGAACAGCAAAGCCCTTGCTTGTGTAATTCCTCATCCATCCTAGCAAACAGCCAATGAGACTCTAAGCCATGAGTAACAACAGCACGAGAGAATTTGTAGTAAAAACAGCCACAGTTTTGCTTCTTCACACAACACACTGCATGCAAGCTTTATTGTTTTCACCTTTGTTGTTAGCTTTACAGTCTCCTCTTGTGTCTTTGGGGACCACTGATAGAATCACAGCCAGTGTTTGAATTGCAGCCATGAATTCATAGAATGGTTTGGGTTGGAACAGACCTGAAAGATCATCCAGCTTCAACCCCCTCTGACATGGCAGAGATACCTCCCACTAGCCCAAGTTGCTCCAGGTCTTAGCTAACCCAGCCTTGAACACCTCCAGGGAGGGGGCATCCACAACCTCCCTGGGCAACCTGTGCCAGTGTCTCACCACCCTCACTGAGACTGGAGATTAGGAAGAAATTCTCTCCAATCTGCCCTCCTCAAGCTCCAATCCATTTCTTCTCATCCTATCACTACAAGGCTTGCACCGTGGTGACCTTACACTTGATGACACTCAAGTTAAAAAGATAATGCAAGTAGTAAAGTTCAAGCCAGGTGTAACTATAGAGTGTGAGGCACTTGCTGATATTGCTGTAACCTTCCTGCATGTTATGTTTAACTAGTTCTCTGAAGTGGTAACTAACCTCTAAAGCACCTACACAACCACTTACACACAGGAGTTGGTGCTGCCAGCACCACCTCAGCAACCCAAAACTGCATTTCCTTCACTTCTCCTAATAAGTATTTTTAACCAAAGTTCAAGCCTTGGAATTAAAACTATTTCTGAGGGGAAATGGACAGGGTTCAAAACCTGATCCCACATGGCACTTCCATTGTAAGCTGCGAATCATCCCCTAGATGTGTTAGAAACACCAGTGGAAAGTCCCCTTTACGCTCAAGTCACCAGATCCCCTTCAAACTCCTGCAAGCCTGAGCTAGTTTATACTCCCACGTTTCTTTAGTCCTGAGAGCAGTTACCAGAATTTTGCTTCAGGTTCATTTTAAGAGGAAGTCATTAGATTCACAATTAACATTCCAAAGTATTTCTTGCTTAACTTTCTCCCAGTGCTAATCATTTACCCGCTCACAAAGCAAGTTCACTGTTTTATAAGCACACAAATCTATGCCTGATAAGTACTCAAGTAAACCAAGCAAGATTCATGGGCTCACAGCACATAGCAGGCACAGAGAAAATGGCCACATTTTACAGGGAGCTTGTCAAGTTCCCAGCTTCCTTCCCAACTGCCCTCATATTTCCAGATCTTGCATTTCCAATCAAAAGTTGTTCAGGTAAAGAAAAAAAAAATTCCTCTAGCTACCTCTTCCCTTGATGTCTGGACAGATTATCAGCAAGAAACAAGTTGCTTCTGCCCTTACTCTAAATGCACTTGGTTGCACAGCATGCTACTAGAGCATCCCACTACAAGAGAATTCCCAGAGTAGGAAAGAGACTGATGCTTACAGAGCATGGAAGAGAGAGGAGGAGGAGCAAAGAAGAGCGAGAAGCAGCAGCAAGGAACTGTGACAAAGTCTGGGGTTCAATATACAAATCACAGTGCCTAATAAATAGGCCACTTGATCTCGGTTATGACAGGTTGAAAGAACTGGGGCTGTTCAGTCTGGAGAAGAGAAGGCTCTGAGGAGACCTTAGAGCTGCACTGCAGTATCTGAAGAGGACCTACAGGAAGGCTGGGGAGGGACTGTTCAGAAGGGCTTGTGGTGACAGGGTGAAAAGCAATGGTTTGAAACTGGACCAGGGGACATTCAGGTTAGACATCATGAGGAAGTTCTGCAAAACAGAACTTCCAGTAGCCTGATCTAGATGCGAGATGCCCCTGGTGACTGTAGGGAGGTTGGACAAGAAGACCTTTGAGGGTCCTTTCCAACCTAATGAAATCTGTGAATCATTCACAGAGCAGTGCCCTGAGACACCTTGCAGACCATGTATTCCTAGCCTTTTAATATTACAAAGCTCCCCAAAAGACAGAATCACAAGCAAGCCTCTCAGAGGGTAGAACCCTAGAGAGGAGGTTTTTACAGAGTCTGAGCTGGGAAAGGTTTGCACACTCACACTGCTACTTCCTGAACATGTTTACTTAGGTTGGTATTTTCCATTACTGTTGCAACTCCTGTCACTTGAAACACTACAAAAACAGCCACACTGAAGTGTCAGTACAAAGTCAGAAAGAAAACAAGATAGAGCTTAGGAAGAACACAGCCAGTTCTGAGATCAGAAGACACCTGCACAAATACTGTTTTCTGAAGAGAGAAGGGGAAAAAAAGGAACCAAAAAAAACAAACAATCAAAACCCCCCAGACTCGAAGAATAACCTCCTAAAAACATCTAGTCTGGTTCACTTTGTTTTAGATGAAAACAAGGAAGCTCAAATGCACTTCCACTGCATAATAAAAGGCCTGGTTTATTTGTTATCTCCAGTGATTTCTCTTAAGACAACATTCACCAAGAGAACAAATATTTAATATTACTCAAAAGCAACAGTCACTGTTTAAAGCTGTTCTGTAAGAGCAAAAAACTCTGTTAAGCAGGCAGTGTTTATAACAAAAACGTGCTTTTTATATCAGACAGTTTGTGCTAACTCTGCAACATTTACAGTTCAGTACACTCTGTACCCATGGTCCTTGCCAGAAATTCAGCACTCCAAAAGCATTTTCCTATTTGTTAACTATTTCTTCCAAAATAAAAGAACTAATCACAGGATTTTGAAACTCTCTTTACAAATATTTAGCCAGGAAGTCATTTGCCTAACAAAAATCCAAGGCAAGACTCATGTAAATACAATAACAACCAAATAATGTAAACTATGCAAATCATTCAATCCAATGGGGTTGTTTTAATCCAGAACAAGATGAAGCCAACCATTACTACTACACTGCTCACAAGATGAAATCCAACAGCCAGTCCTAAAGGCTTCTGTCTTTTAGCAGATAATATCCAAAAGCCCTCTTACATCTTAATTCAGTAGTGGTGCTGGTTTTTTGTTTGGTTTGTTGGGGTTTGTTGGTTGGATCTTTTTTTTCTAGTTGCAATATTGATGAAATGTTGCATTTAGCAACTTTTAAAAAGAGGAAGGTAGTTCAAGGAAGGGGCCAGGACCAGAGACTGTCTCTCCCACACAGGCACAGCACCGATGTTCACACCATTACCTAGACTGGGAAAGGGCTTTTTAAGTCATCGAGTCAAATCAGTCATAGAATCACAGAAAGTTAGAGGTTGAAAGGGACCTGTGGAGATCATCCAGTCTAACCCCCTGCCAAAGCAGGATCACTTAGGACAGGTCACACAGGAATGCATCCAGGTGGGTTTGGAATCTCTGCAGAGAAGGTGACTCCACAACCTCTCTAGGCAGCCTGCTCCAGCCCTCCAGCACCCTCACATCAAACAAGTTTCTGGAACATGTAACTTCCTGGGTTTCAGTTTATCCCCATGGTTCCTGGCATCGGGAAGAAGAGCCTGGCACCTTCATCTTGACACCCACCCCTCAGACATTTACAGACATGGATAAGACCCTGTCTCAGGCCTCTCTTCTCCAGACCAAACAGCCACAGGTCTTTCAGCCTTTCCTCATAGCAGACATGTTCAAATCCCCTCATCAACCTCATAGCTGCCACTAGATTCATCAGTAGATCCCAGTCTCTCTTGATCTGGGGAGCCCCAAACTGGGCACAGTATTGCAGGTCTGATCTCATCAGGTGTGACAGTAGAGGGAAAACCTCCCTCAACCTGCTGGACATACTTTTCATGATGCCCCCCAGGATACCATAAGGACACATTGCAAGCAGAACAGATTGTAGAGCAACATGAAGGAAACAGAGCCAGAAGAACAACCTGCACACCTTCAGCAGCTATATTCTCTCTTCATACCTAGAAAGCATGTCTAGAACATGAGGACCTTCAACATTTGTGTGCAATTTCCAGACCCAAATGCCCACCATAAGCCAACCCTGCAGCAGATCAGAGCAACTCGCATACAATCAATTCAAGGCACCCTGGGGGCCCCAGGTTTACCGTCGAGCAGAGCCCAAGACACAGCAAATCGTACACACTCAAACTAACATAAACAACACAAATCCACATTGTCACGACAATTCATGTCCCCAGGGGAAAAAGCCACCAGGGACTCATGCCAGCCACACATCTACCATAGACAAATCACAAAGCAAATTCTCACATCAGTATTCAGGAAGCACAATGACTGGACAACTCCAATCATCTCTCACTAGGTATCAGCTCTGGTGGGTACAGAACAGATTCCTTTGGGCAGCCATGGAGCTGAAATCAGGATCTCTGTTCCACAGATCTCCAGTAACACATCCCAGCCCTCAAGGAGTCTCAACAGAGGGTGAATGGAAAGGTCACTGTTTAAAATAATTCCAAGCCATGTACAGTGAAGGTTTCAGGGTCAGCTGAAACAAAACCCCGAATTTCATACAGTGTGAGCTTCAGAACCAGCAACCCAACTGCTCTGATCTACTGAACTGTTTTAATTTCAGTGTTCAGCTTTGGGCCCCTTACTGCAAGACGGACATTGAGGGGCTGGGGCAGGTCCAGAGGAGGGCAGTGAAACCAGTGAAGGGTCTGGAGAACACGGTTAGGGAGAAGCAGCTGAGGGAACTGGGGCTGGGTAGGCTAGAGAAGAGGAGCATGAGGGGAGACCTCATTGCTCTATGCAACTCTCTTAGGTGAGGTGGGAGTTGGTTTCTTCTCCTTAGTGTCAGGTGAGGAAATGGCCTGAAATTGGTTAGGTTGGACAGCATGAAAAAAATTCTTTGCTGCAAGAGTGGTCAGGGATTGGAACAGGCTGCCCAGGGAGGTGAAGTCCCCATCCCTGGAGGTGTTGAAGAAGTGTGTAGACATGGCACTCTGGGACATGGTTTGATGGCCACAGTGGTGTTGGGTTGATGGTTGGACTGAATGATCTTAGGAGGCTTTTCCAACACAAACAATTCTATGATTCTTTGACACTGTCTGAGGTTACATAGCTGCAATTTCTGCTTTCAAAAGCTGTGGAGTGGTCTCTGCAAAGGTCTGTACTGTGGCTGAGATCTGCTTTCACTAGGCATGCTCCCAGGGGAGTCCCCAGTCCATTAGTTACATAAACTGCTTCTATCGTCTTACCTCAGTAGGTCACCTAAATATACGCACCAAGATTTGAAAACTGCAGTGCCATCAAAGCACTTTTTCTAGAACAGAAGAGCTGACAATTTATAGGCTATTCACTTTTGCATGCTTTTATCAGGCTAGTTAGTTGAGAGAAAATGCACACATAATTACTTAATCCCATTAAAACAAAGACAAACGACAGGACAAAAGCACAGAGCTCAGCAGTTTGGGCAATGAAAGATTCCCAGCTCACATCATAATGAATCATGCAGCCTTATCAGTGTGCAGCTCCCTCCACATCCCCCTGTTATTTCAGCTAAATCAGCATCATGTTTCTTGTATATACCACTCAGCTCCATAAAATGCTATCTTTAATAATGAATAGCTACCAGAGATTTTCCAATCTAGGACTAATCCAAGGTCTCTGCTTTTTCACTGCAGCCATTACATGTCAGTTAAACTAAGGAACTGAATTCCAGTGGAAATAGAGTCAGTTGCTTCCTCCACAGTTTGAGGAGGACAGGGAAGAATAAGAAAGAGATCTGGAGAGATAAAGTGGTAATTTAGGGCTGCTTTTTTTTCCTTTAATATACCTACCACAACCCCTCTACAGAGTCTGTATTCTGGCCACAGATTTAAGATCACAAAGTTATTTTTAATTCCCACTCAGTGAGTTACCGTAACAGATGAAATGGAAATTATACTCAGAGAGTGAAGAGAGAAAGAAAAAGCCAACCACCATCTTTGCTAGAGAATATATAAACCAGGTTTGCTGCTAAATTTACTACTGGGGAAGAAATAAGTAAAATAGCTGTAAAAAGATCACAAACAGAACTGAAAACTGAGCTCCTGCTGACTCCCATTGAATTGAAAATGTTACTTTCTCTAACACAGTAATGCTTTATACACATCATATACACAGTGTACCCATAAGCAATATGGCCTAGAGGTCAGGTTGTTGACACAATAGTCTAAGCAGTCTCAGAAGGTGCTAAAAGACAGGATCAGCCACGCTGAAAGCTAAGGCACTGTGGCACAAAGCTGAGATTCGTGTCTGGGACACGATGTGCAGCGAGGAGCAAAGAGGGCTTGTGGGCAACGTTTGCTCTCTCTCACACACTTCACAGGCTTACTGAGGAACATTCATGGTAAGGCCAGGCAGGAACCTACACACCAAAGAAAAGAGGAAGGCATTTGAAAGTTGAGTACCATAGAATCAACCAGGTTGGAAGAGACCTCCAAGCTCACCCAGTCCAACCTAACACCCAGCCCTGGCCAATCAACCAGACCATGGCACCAAGTGCCCCATCCAGGCTTTGCCTGAACACCTCCAGGGACAGCCACTCCACCACCTCCCTTGGCAACCCATTCCAATGCCAATCACTCTCTCTGACAACAACTTCCTACTAACATCCAGCCTAGACCTGCCCTGGCACAGCTTGAGGCTGTGTTCCCTTCTTCTGTCCCTGGCTGCCTGGCAGAAGAGACCAACCCCAGCTGGCTACAGCCTCCCTTCAGGGAACTGCAGACAGCAATGAGCTCTGCCCTGAGCCTCCTCTTCTGCAGGCTGCACACCCCCAGCTCCCTCAGCCTCTCCTCACAGGGCTGTGCTCCAGGCCCCTCCCCAGCCTTGCTGCCCTTCTCTCAACNCTCATCCCATTGGCCTCTGCCCACTCATCCAGCCTGCCAAGGTCCCTCTGCAGGGCTTTCCTACCCTCCAGCAGATCCACAGCTGCTCCTAGCTTGGTGTCATCTGCAAACTTATTGATGGATTCAATCCCCTGGTCCAGATCATCAATAAAGACATTGAACTGGACTGGCCCTAGCACTGATCCCTGGGGCACACCGCTAGTGCCAGCTGTCAACTGGATGTGGCACCATTCACCACCACTTTCTTGGCCCGGCCCTCCAGCCAGTTCTTGACCCATTCCAGAGTGAATCTGTCCAAGCCACAAGCTGCCAGCTTAGCCAGAAGGTTGTTGTAGGTTTCTTTTGAATCCAAGCAGTAAGCCTCACAGGCAAAGCATTTTTCTTCCCACTTCCCATGCCTTCAGTGCAGTTTACAGCAAGAGAATTAATAAGTAAGAAGTAGTGCTTCTTATAGTCTGGTTTATTCAGGGAAAAAGCAGGGACTGGGAACAGGACACGACTGAGCAATAATAACTGCACATCCATCTGGGACAGTGGCTATCTGTGTAGATGTTTTACATTTCAGGTAGCTTCTCCAGGTACAACAGCTCTCTAGAGAGACCCCTGAAACAACTGCTCTTTATTACCCTAGGCTTTACCCGCTCTGTTTATTAACTCCTGAACAAATTAGTTCCCAAGGAAGGGGAAAGAGAACAGATGAGCAGGAACTCCTTCCCTTGAACAAGAAAGCTCTTCTGGATAGAAACTCTGGCTCTGAGCTTGTGCAGCTCAGATAGAGGATCTTACTTGAGCTGGAAGCACCAAGAAGCCAGCAGAAAAGCAGCAGCAATATGTTGCCATCGAGATAAAGCTACACATATTTAGTGTGTTCTGTTAACCAGCCCAGCACTTCACTAAGCCAAATCCTTCCTCACATTGCTGAATTACAGCAGCTTACCCCCAGATCTATAGATCCTGCACACACAACATATCTCAATATACTGTAATCTGTGTCAAGAACTATAGCTCCCCACACGAAGCTTACAGAGGTGTTGATGGCCATACACAGCACAAAGGTGACGTGGCACAGAGGTTTCAGTGGCTTGTCAGCCTTCAAACCTGGCTGCACTCCCTTTCCCAGGATGCAGAAGTGCCTCAGTCTCTTCCATTTCGTTTATTTCTTCTGATGTGTGCTTTTTTTTAACCCATAAAAAGGAGCTAACCATCCACATGAGCAATTAAAGAACTGCAGTATATATATTTCTTTCCACTTGCTACTGAAACGTACAAGGAGAAAAGAACCACTTTACTTTCCAGGTGGTGAATAGCTGTATCTTTTCAGCAGTGAAAAAAACCCTCATTTTCATAATTGCTCTTATTATGTTGCAGCAGTGTAAAAAAAAAAAATCTCTTACTTTGCTTTTTAAAGAACAATCAAAATTCCAGTACCCAATTGAAGGTTGCTGAGGACAGCAACAGAATCCCTACCTTGTTTGTAAGTTACACAATATATAATCCAGTGCAAAATAAAAGTAAGATCTTATCTTTCAATAAACCAATTGCATGTTAAAGTAAACCTATAAAACTTGTGTCACCAACACATATTCCTCTTGATGTGCAGTCTTTAAAGTGGCAGGATTCCCAGGCACATTCCAGAATATCACTGAAAAGGAGCAGGATTTTCAGTGAAGCCTTTCACAAATGTACAGATTGCATTGGGTTGGAAAGGATCCTCAAAGGTCATTTTGTCCAACACCCTTGCAGTCATCAGGGACACCTCCAACTAGAGCAGGCTGCCCAGGGCCACGCTGAGCCTGAGTTCACCACTCTATCTTCACCCAGTGTTGTCCAACATCATGTTCACTGCTTACTCAGAGCAAAGAACATCAAATACAGAAACCATCCTTGCTTTGTAGTCACACTGCTTATTATCAGAAACAGCATCCTGTTCATACAGGAGAGAGGAAAAAAAACCTATGGCAAGGGAGACAAAACCCACACTTCCCCATCCCTTGCCTTGGGGGAACATATTCCAGTTGTTGACATATGTTGCACAGAATAAATTGTATTGAACTCCCAAGGGGTCAAGAGAGTTAACTTCCATGTCCCAACTGGTTACCCATAAGCACACAAGTCTGTAAGCCCTCCTGTTCCCCCCTGTAGGCACAGGAATCATTTTCACACTTCCCATCTCTTCAGAGAGCTTAAGGAATACATAGGAAATTCTTCAAGCCAGTCAAGTAAAAAAGCACAGGAATGTGATACTTTCATCAGCTCTGATCTGAGGTTTCCCTTGGCTGTAACAAAGGTATCACGTTTCAGAAAAGACAGAACAAGGAGACTGGTGTGGAGCAAGTGGAACTATAAAAGAAGAAATGTCTTCTTTAAAAGGAGATTTATCTCCTGGAGTGCTGCTTAGAAACGACATCTCCCACCTTCCATTCTTCCTTCTGAGACCATGTCTGTTAATACACACTCAGCACACTTCCGAAATGTCAGGTGCTTACTTAGCCTCATTATTTGTGTAATAAATGGATGGGTGGATAGTAACAAATCAAACCATACATCCCAGGGTGACCTCATGGCTGATTGTCTATTCCAAAGCAAAACAGGCAGCAAGATTTCAAGAACACACCAGTGGGAAACAGCAATAAGGGCTGAAAAGGTTTTTGAACAAGAATGGCTGTTTGAAGGCCACAGCTTTTGCATGCAGAGGCAGAGGCAGGTACCCCAGGCTGCAGCAATGACACACTAAGGGGAACTCCCCAGTTCAACTGGGCTGGGTCACAGAAGTAGCAGTGGCCTCATTCCAAGTCAAAATAATGGGTGGACAAAAGCAAACAGAGAGAGCTGAGGGCTGTGATGCTCCAGACCTTGCCACCAGCTGAAACAGTGACTTATGTCACACCACCCTCTACTTGAACTAAGAGAATACAAAGACAGTTCAAGTGCATTTGAAAGCTAAGGGACACACATCAGGCAATTTTCTGACCTCAGACATGCCAAGCACAGGTAGCTTTGGTATAAGTTATGCTTACACTGCTCAGGTGAAAGCAGAAACATTTAAGTCACACTAGAAGGTGAAGGAGAACACAGAAGTGCTTCAGCAGCCTGCCTTTCCTCTAGCATATGCTTCCTTCAAACCGTGTCAACACTAAATAGAAAAATCAATTAAACACTGTTTCACTGGAAGTTCAAGTTCCAGCTGTCACCACACAAGTGACTGCAACACGGTTTGGGTTTTTAAACAAAGAACTAATATTTAACTAACAGCAAAACTTCCCCCTTTGCTTTGCCTGTCCGAACCCACAATTCTCATGGGCAAAGAGCAACAGTAAAAATCCAACTTCATTTTCAATCATTTCAATTTTTTTGGTGCCTTCTTACCCTCTGTGAGGCTGAGGAACCAGCCAGGTTAATCCAAAATGGATATGACTGAGCAACCTGGTCTAGTGGAAGCTGCCCCTGCCTGTAGCAGGGGCTTTGGATCGGGATGATGTTTAAGGTCCCTTCCAACCCAAACCATTCTATGATTCTTCATCTATCTCACACACTACAGCTCAACTGCTTTACACTTCTCTGAACTCTAGGCAAGAATATATTTTTGTGTGCATATTTACAGCACACTGGTTTGGAAACAACACAGGATAACTTCAGCATGTCCTGTAGTTTGAAACAGACATTAGCAAACAGAGATCATGTTGCAAATCCCTCATTCACAGGGAGCTTTCTGCATACTGCAGAGCTATCCTCAGAGCACTGGAGATCAGTAAAGACAGAGGATCTGGTAGAGTATCACTGTGAATCCACAATGCACCACATGGCTTGGAAACAGCTCGGCTCAGATGAGGCATTTGAAAGACTCTTCCCCGCATGGGGAAAGCACTGGAACAGGTTACCCAGAGGAGCTGTGGAGGCTCCAAGTCTGTTCAAATCCAGGCTGGATGTCATTTTGAGCAGCCTGGTCTATTGGGAGGCATTCCTGTGCATGGCAAGGGGGTTAGAACTGGATGATCTTTAAGGTCCCTTCCCCCTAAACCACTGTGTGATTCTCAAATTTGGCTGATCACTGTCACACTCAATGGCAATTCTCAATGTCTGATCACTGTCACACTGAGCACTCTTCAAATTGCCATCTGTATGTGTTTCCAAGTACCCAATGCACTTTAAACAGAGAGCACTAATGAACCCTTCCAGAAGAGTATCATTCAGTCCACTTCAAATAAAGCTAGGCTCTGAATCAGGGCACAGGGATTTTATACCAAGAGTTACAATCTGTAATAGGGACATTAAAATAAAGCAACTTTCAATAACACTGCTGCTTACAACTACCTGAAGGGAGGCTGTAGCCAGGTGGGGATCAGTCTCTCCTGCCAGGCAAGCAGCAACAGAACAAGGAGACAGAGTCTGAAGTTGTGGCAGGGGAGGTCTAGGCTGGATGTTAGGAGGAAGTTGTTGTCAGAGAGAGTGACTGGCATTAGAATGGGCTGCCCAGGGAGGTGGTGGAGTTTCAGTCCCTGAAGGTGTTCAAGCGAAGCCTGGATGAGGCACTTGGTGCCATGGTCTGTTTGATTGGCTGGGGCTGGGTGCTAGGTTGGACTGGATGAGCTTGGAGGTCTCTTCCAACTTGGTTGATTCTGTGATTGGAAAATATGCCTCTCTCCAGAGAAAGAGTGGGCTAACTCCAGCCACGTCTCTAAGGTTTCTATTTGCAGCCCAGCAGCATGTGTAAGTCACTACAAGTTCATTAACGAGTCTCCAAACAGCATTAGCAGAGCACCATTGTGTTCAACAGGTTTTTTGATTATTGTTCTTTGAAGGTGGCATTTCATCTGCTTTTCAAGATTAAATTTACCACTGGAGCTCAGCCTGTGTTCTTAGGATTACTCACTAGATGAAAATACAAACATCAGTAATGAGCTCTATTAATGCAGATTTCACTTGGAGCTAACTTAAATTTACTTCACACAGTTAAGTGAGTTCATTGCAGTAGGAAAAAAAAGATTCCCTGAAGCAAAAAAAAAAACACCCAACAACTACTGTGGATGATATTGCTCAACACATTGCTGAAAAATAAGTTCTGCTGATTGGATTTTTTTCCTTCATTCCCCCCCCCTTCAAGCAGCACTTCCAAAAATACAATCTTTTAATGATTGTTTAATTTTCATAACTGGAATATAAATCCTTTACATTCTGCTTTGCTGCAGCTGCAGGAGAATGTCTCATTTTTCATGGAAAAAACCTAATTACGTGGTTCACTGAGTTGCCTGTGGTAACACATCAATTTTATTTACATTCAAAAGTTGGACTTCAGTTTGGTCTCAACATTCTAGTTAATTCCAAGCACATTCTATACAATAGTTCTCTCCAGTTGATTAGGAATACCTCACTCTAGCTTTTGCTTGAGAAGGCTTCTGAGCAGTACCAGTCTTTGTTTGGATTTCCAGCACTCTCTGAGCATTCTCCCTTCTGCAGCACCCTTAAATGTACAGGGTTTGCTAGGAGCTCCAGCCTGTGGAAGCAGCAGTTGACAGTCCCTGCAGAATGCAGCCATTAATGTTTCACAGTAGATGCCAACTCATTTTCCCCACAAACACACAACAGAGAAATAGTAACTATTGTGTGGCCAATAAAACTGAAAGATTAATTACTCAGCATTTTAACCATTGATCTAAGCTTCTATTTTGAAAGCAGAAAGATTAAGAGTAGAAAGGACAGCATCCAGTAGAGAATTTCTCAGCTTTACCTTTCATTGGTGTCCTTCCTTCAAACTACTTTCAGGATTTGTTGCAATTAACAGTAAAACCTCCAAATATGAAAACATTTAAGTGTTAGCTGCTGGGAGATTTAGAAAGAAAAAAGAAAGCCTTAGGCTCTCACACACAGCCCTTAGGTAGATTTCTCTTTTTTTGTATGTGTGTTACCTTTTGGACTGAAGCTATTGCAGGCTGTAAAAAGGGACAAAATGCAGCATGTTGGAGTGGTGCATCACTGACTAGAACTGATAATGAATTCATGAGTGCCACATGTATTCATTTGCTACTGCTCTGAGCACTCAGATTCACTGTCACTGAAGAGATAAAACCCACTGAAGAACAGAAGGATTAAGAAAAAGGTAAGAGTAGCCTGACTTGTAGACTCGGGTTTATTTTTTTACAACTCACCCCCTTCTTGCCCATTAGCCTGCAGTAAAAAAGGAAAAGATGTTGGGGTGGTGGGAAGAATATTTACTATAAAAAGAAAACAAAAATAAAATGAAGACATCTTGCCCAGACACAATAAGGCTCTTGTCAACTTGGTGTGTATAAAAGGAGTTGGCATTTTCCCATGAAGCAATTCCTTAATCCCAAATGATGGCATAATAACCTCATTTAATATGCCTCCTTAAAAGAAAAAGTTTATTTGTCTGAGCTGAACTTCAACTGGCAATCACCGGACACCAATTAACAGTGTCAAGTATAAGGGTCACAGAACAATTCTGTGAGCTGAGAAAGTATGAATTCAGTCCCAAACCCTATCTTCCTTCCCAAAGGTTGTCAGAGTTTAACTTTGTTTTCATGGCTTTGCAAATAGTCTATGCTAGGCAATTAAGAAAATGCAAATGACTCATCTTATTGAAAATAATCAACTCCCAAACAGACTTTTCAGGAACTTAATATTCCAATAAAGTCTTCTGTCATATGAACCTACTTGCTAATTCCACTCCTAACTGAAGAACCAGCAATTAACCATTTTCAGATTTCCCTTCAAGTTATTAATAAGTGGTACTCAGCTGCTTGATATTCAGAGCTGCTTCTGCAGCTTTGAAAAAGGCTCCAAACTTCAGCTCCTGGGAGCTTCCTTTCAGTCCTTGCTCACAAACTGCTTTTCCCTGTATTAGGTGGGCTCATTCTAAGTAGCTCTGGGCACAAGAACTGCGATGGGTTTTATGTAGTTATCTAGAGTACATAAAGCAAATTGCTGTAATACACATTCCAGCCTCTACACCCTTCCATTAAACCTACCAAAGCAGGAAACAAGGAGATGGCCTTTTGGTCATTTCAAGAAAGTATCCAAGCTGGCCAGAAGAGCAGCTGGACCAGCAAAATGCTGCCTCCTTCCCCACTTTCATCATCTTGGAACAAAAGATTCAAGAGCCCTTCCATTCCAAGCTCCACCAGGCATCTGTACACCCATTTCACAGGCAGGGGTGCTTACTCTGGCTTTCACACATTGCTTCACACACTTAAAATATGGTTTCTCAACACACAGGAACGTCTTCTCATGCAATAATTAACATTTATCTCCCCACAGCAACTAGGAGTGTACTTTGTGCCTCCTGAGAGAGCATCCAAACCTTTACAGCTACAATACATCACAGAACTTTAGAGGTCGGAAGGGACCTCCAGAGACTGAGTCTAACCTCCCTACCAAGGCAGGAACCTCCCTTCAAGCACAGTAGCTTGAAAGAATCTTCAAGAGATTATTATCTATTTAAATGGAAATGAAAGGACTTTTCACTACTCCTCCCTGATCCTCTATTAGCAGAACCAAAAAACATTGGTTTATTTTCCCTCCAAAATGCAGGTTTTCCATTATTGTTATTTAAATCCCTAAATAACAATAATAATTAATAAATACATAATAACAAGTGCTGAAAACAACCAATATTGCTAGGGGGCAATTTTTACTTCATTAGAAGGCTTAATTGATAGAGTAAGTTTTTAAATATGGAAGTTAACAAGCAAGCATGATGAATCTTTCCTAGCTGTAATAAAGACACCTAAAATGAGCTCTGCCAAGTTATTCCTCTCAGAAAACATCCTTCAAAACACAGCTGGCATGCCCTGTGTTGCCTTGGGTGAAAATCTGCCCATCAGTAATTTGCAGGTAGGGATGCAACAGCAGAAATTAAGTCTGGGCCACAAGTGTATGGTCTGATGTGGATGCTTTAGAAGAAGTCCTTCCCACAGCTAACTTTTGTTCCTCTCCCCATGTATCAGTGCTTGGGGGTAGCCAAATATGCCAGGAATTCATAAGCAGCAGCAAAGTGATGCTCCATGGTTTTTATACTTAACAAGCTGTGACTATCACAAACAATCATCTCTTAGGAAATATTTACCCAATTATTTCAAAATAATCTATTCCTCATAAGAGTATCCATAAGAATCACAGAATTGTTTGGGTTGGAAAAGCCCTCTGAGATTATCAAGTCCAACCAGCAACCCCACACCATCACAACTATTAAACCATGTCCCCAAGTGGTATTGTTTTGAGTTGTCAGATGCAAATGTTCTTTGCAAAAGCAAAGGCAGCAAGGCAGGAAGAGGTGTCACCTGCTTATGATCTGTGTGGAATGCACAGGGAGGAAAGCAAGATCCCAATAGTCAAGTATAACTTCTCTGTGGTGCTCCAGATGGTATTTGGTCACCAAATGCAAATGCCATTGCTCCAACTGCCAATCTACAACTTTCCTGTTGACAGAGCCTGCCAAGAGTAGGGCTCTACCTCCTCTCCTTTCCATTTCTTCTGCTGAATTTACAAAAAAAATAAGTTCTTCTGGGGAAAGGTAGAGCAGCTGTAGCACTTGTCAAACCTCTTCAGGCTGTGCTACCATTAAACAGCGTTTATCCTTGAGAAAACAGAACTTCCACAAACTACAACACTCTCAACTCTTCCAGACTTGTAAAAAAAACACTCTTTTTTTTCTCCCCCCTCCCACTCAGTGACCCCACACAATTAGCTTTTCTCACTTGGGGTAGAATAAAGATCTGTCTGTCTTCAGATTTAAAAGCCAATCATAATAAAACCCAGAAAACAAGAACTGGAACTGGCAGGGAAAACCACTGTAGGAGTAAGTGCTGGAGACACACCTATGCAATTTACAGCTGCCTAGCTGGGCTTAACTCATCTAGAGCTGTTCTGCAAATAGTTGTTTTTACTTAAGCTCCCACGACAGCATTTAATTATCTACACAGTTTTGGAAAGCTACTACATAAACAACTGGTCCTCGTACCTCCTGTTTATAACTGCCAAGTTGTTTTCCCTATGACTATTTGAAATTCTTTGATTAAAGGCAGATTGTTGTTTCCAAAATCATCCACCCTGGATGTTAGAAAGATAAGGCAACCCACACTGTTTCTGTGCACAAAGTGAAGTGTTTCTGAACGAGAAGCCTCAGTTTGGACTTCTTATATTGAATCAAAGCTCCAAATGCCAGACAAAATTGTTTGAGTGACAGTGCTTTTCAGAAATAAATCAGTAATTCTACTCTGGACTTGAATGGATAAAAGGTAAACACTTTAAAAAAAAAATAGAAGCAACTTAATTTTTTTTTTTACCTCTACTGAAAATGTCACTTGTAAAGCACAAGACCTCGGCAGGGAAAGGGAAATCCAAACCATTGAGCAACTTCACACTCGGTAAGAGCTCAGGATCTTGTTAGGAGCCATTATTTCCTACAGTTCATACACTCAAAAGATAGGATCTGTAAAGCTCAAAACGTTTGGGATAGACTCAGTCTCCCATTTGGATGTGCAGTGTCAGATTTCTGACTCGTGCTCCTAACCACGCAAGTACAAACACAAAGCCCTAGCCACTGACCTCGGAGGTACTGACCACAGTGACAACCCAGCCCATAGGAAGAGGATTTGAAGCCAGTGCAGCTTATTTCCTGACTAGGTTATACCAAAACAAAAAGCTTGCTGTAATGGCTCAGCTGACAGGCAAGGAAATGACTGTGCTCCAGGAGCTAACTTCTTTTCTGGTTGTATGGCTCATGCAAAGCCCTTTATATTTTACAGACCATGGAAACTCAGGAAACCCATTTTGGCTACCAAATATTTCATTACTGAGGTCTGCTCGTCATGAAAACCAAAAATAACCTTGTTTCTTCTGCCCTGTTGCTGCGCGCAGCATTGAGCAGTGTCCTTTGTCATACTTCAAAGGTTCCATGTACATGAACACCACATTCTAGCAGAATCTGATGGCCAATATTTTGTCAATACTGATGTTTGAACTCAAAAATTTACTGAAGAGAGCAAGACAGCTCTATCAGCCGTGGAATTTATAGCAGTGGTATAATATGCATCACTGAACAATTAGACAGTAAGCCACCACAAGTATTTCAAGGCAGAACAAGTAAACCTATCATTAGACCATCTACACACGTGACAGAACTCCAAAACCTGCAGTGCAGGAGTGGAAACTGAGTTTACCTTCCTAATTTTTGTAGGCTCCTGACAGTCAATATCAGCATTTTCCTTCTTTCAACTACCAGGGAGTGCATTCCTCTAAGTTACAGAGTCCCTCCTTTCACAGCTTCACCTCTTCACTTCCTTCTGCACAGCCTTTTTCTTTCAGACAATTTAACTTTTATGTGAAAGAGCACTGCCAATAAAGGATCACTCCACGATGCTGCTGTTCTACCAGGGTAGACATCCTCTCAGCACAGCTGGCTGCAGGGCCGTGAAGCACATTGTGCTCAGACTGTTTATCACCAGCATGAGGCTGCTGCTGTCGACATTCAAAACAGTACTCTTTCAGACACTTTTCAGATTCCATTTCGCTCAAACTGTGTTGAAAGCTCCAGCCCAAATGCTTCAGAAAATTTTGGATGAGGCAAAAAACCCCAACCCTGTGTCAAAGTGACTCCGTTCTCTATTTACTCCATTCTGTCCCACACCAGATTTGAGCAGGCTCAGCTATTCATACGTTGAAGTGCTTCCCCACACCATTAGCACTGGAAGCAGCACCTGTATTGTGGCAACCAACACATTAGACATAAACAAGCTGCATGAATTTACACCAGAAACAGACGCTCTCACCTGCATCCCACCTCAAATAAAAAGACACTTAAGTCCCACATACTGCATTTGAAATACTCAATCCAGTTTATTTCACAAAGAGAAATGCATGTATTATTGAAGCTCTGCTGGGTAAGTAGAAATATTACCCATTCCCTCATTCAAAACAGGTGCCTCATCAAAAATTGATGTGAGTGGAATGGCTTGGTGCAGCACTTCTGAGCCAACCCTTTAATTATAGATGATCACATAGCTACCTGCATGGCATTCACCTGAAGACAGCCAGGGTTTAAATCTGTGATTTCACAGGCTATATTGCCAATAAACAATCTGGCCTGCATCAAAGTGTGATGGCTGTAAGGGTCTGAAGACAGGTGGTTACAATAGGGTAACAGGCCAGGATATTAACAGAGCATAAGCCAGGACCAAAAAGCATGGGGCAGAGGAGGGGAGATGAAGGACAGCTGAAGTACATCTGACAAACACAATGTCCTATACACCTGAGCAGGCATACAAACTTTCCTGCCCTATAACCAGGAGCTCTAAAGGCTACCAGGATGAAAGGCTCACAAAACCCAAAGAATTGATCCTTAATATTGGGTTGAGGGGAGGGAGAGATAATTAATATTACTATTCCAAGATTAGTGAACTTTGTTTTCATCCAACACATGAGAGGTTAAAAATAAGAGGCAAGAATTCATGCAGTCTAAGAAAACTCCTTCTAAAAGCTAACACTGTCAGGTAAACTAGGCCTACTCATTGCTGGAAAAGAATTAATTTGTACTGGATAGTCACAGCCAGAAGGGATTGTCATAGATAGAGCGAGCTTTGTTCTACAATTTCAAGGCTACAGATTCTGGAGACACTGAGGGCAATCAAGCTGCATAAAACTTAAATCACACGAACTTATCACTGTCACCTTTGTCCTGCCTTCCCCTTCCTTCCTCATATTACATCCACTTGTTGCAACTTGCCTCTGTTTACACTCTAATCCTGTGGCATGACCAACGTGGCAAGTTCTGACCTTGCAGACTGACCTGTGGTGGCACAGAGCTCACCTAGCTCCAAGCAGAAGTGTTTTCTTCCATCCACCACCACTCTGCACCACAGTTTGTTTTCTTTAGTATTATCAGCCAGACTCGAATTTACTCTCATTTGACAGCACAGCTGAGATTTCACAACCCCCTGTTGGATATAGTTAGGTCCCCAGTTCTTTCAGGTTTGGTTTTGCATTTACATCTGCAGATAGCTTGCAGTTCATAAGCTGCCTTTAGGTCTTAAAACCTTCACATATGGCAGCAAGTTAAAGGCTTCAGTCACAAAGTTCTTTTGACTGGAAAAAAAACCAACAGAATCAAGACAGAAAGCAAGAGAGTCACTTACTGTGCAGCTCCCGATGGATCACATCTACGAGGTTGGGTTCATCTCCCCACCAG
The DNA here is from genome assembly GCA_013400475.1 of Tricholaema leucomelas. Lineage (NCBI taxonomy): Eukaryota > Metazoa > Chordata > Aves > Piciformes > Lybiidae > Tricholaema lacrymosa > Tricholaema leucomelas. The sequence continues at coordinate 888,497 of WAAF01021101.1, forward strand.
AATATCCACAGCTCCTTACAATCCGGTTTGACGTCGCGACGCCACACACACAGCAGGTTGGCCTGCAAGCAGCGGATGAAGCTGAGCAGAATGGGATCATCCTGTGCTGGGGCTGAAATGATGGGGCCACAGTCCCCATGACCTTCAAAATTGTACCTACGCCATTTGATGCCTGTGAGTTCAGCCTATGGGAAACAAAAACAAAAGCCATTAAGTCACTGCTTCAAAACTTCGTCCTAGGAGTAGCTTATTTCCTTCTCACAGTTTAATTCTTAGCAGTTAGCTCCAAGCAGCTGAAGTTAAGAACTCCCATTCCCAGACTCTCCCCTTTTCCCCCTCTAGGTAAAAGCAAACAGCACTGCACAAACCTGGCTTAGCACTGCATTTAGGTTTCTCACCACAACCTGACTCATTTTTCAGTGGTGCCCAGTAATATGACAAGGAATAACAGGACAAGGAACCCAGGAAGTTCCACTTCAACATAAGAAGCTTCTTTGGTGTGAGGGTGCCAGAGCCCTGGAATAGGCTGTCCAGAGAGGTTGTGGAGTCTCCTTCTCTGCAGAGATTCCAACCCCACCTGCATGCATTCCTGTGTGACCTGCCCTAGGTGATCCTGCTCTGGCAGAGGGGTGGGACTCAATTTCTATAATTTCCATCCCATTCATTAATTTCTAACCTTACTGTTCTCTATTTGTAATCCTACAGATGAGAAGGAAAACAAACAAGGCCCATTGGTCAAGAGAGTTCAGTGTCAGCCCAAACTTTGCTCACTTGAAAGCCCCACAGAGAACAGGACTTAAGCCAACAAATGGCTCACTGAAAATGATGAAATACAGTGAAGTGTTGGGATGGTACAGGTTTACAACACACACTACTTTAACTTGATCTAATGAACAAACACAGAATAAGGACAGCTGTCATCTGCTGTCTCCCAACCAGACAGAATTCTCTTACTGACCATCAAGGCAGAACCAAATGAAGAGGAAAATGACTAGTCACATTTTTGGGAAGGATTTTCCCTCTACACATAGTAAAAGTCTTAAGGAGTGTAGGTGTCCCACTGCAGAGCAGTGTAAATAAACAACTGCCAGGAAAGAAGCTGACAAAGCACTGAAACCATTGAAGAATTGGCAGCTTACACCAAGTCATCAAGGCAGTGTTTTGTGTTTTTCCCCCTCTCTTTCCACTTCTAATAACAGATACTCATAGCTGCTACATTCAGCTCCTCCCATCTCTCTAATGTCTAGATTGCTGCTTTTTTACGTGTTTCTGTTACTCTTTCCATCACAAACTTCCTTCCCCTTCTGCTTCGCCCCCGTGACTGGTGCTGCATCCTCCTCTCTCTCTCCACCCTCTTTGCCTCTGAGAGCCTGCCCAGGCCAGGGAGAGTGCTCCTGTGGTTTTTAGCGCAGCTAGCCCGAGTCCCATCACCAACCACCCCAGTGGTACGGATATGCTCTGTTCAGTGTGTTTGGACTCAGGTTTCTCGGACGTGTTGCCACGTTCTCACCGCTGTTCCCACCTCTACTCCACCGACACTATTCACACCCTCACTTCGCAGCTCGGCAGCAGCAGGCATGCTCAGCTCTAAAGTGGTCCTACAGGAAAAGCCAGCCGGGCCACGGCAACAAGCTGCAAAAACTCCAGTACAGCATCTGCACCTTTCACACGGCAGTCATTGCCAGGGAGAAGGGAAAAGGCACAGCAGTGGACACGCTAGCTGCAGCAGTGGGCACCCTTGCTCTTGCCCCCCAGCCCAGCAATAAATTAAGCTGTATCTAAACAATAAACATGCCTTTCTCTGGACAGTACATGTAGGGGGTATCAGGAAGAAAAAGGGTAAGTCTTTACCCCTAAAGAAAACAAAAGACTTGCAAATCCTGTATCCCCCCCATCTTCATCATCTGCACAAGGCCACTTAACCTACTGGCTTACACTGCTCCTCTAAAGCCCACACTACCTGTCACACACTGAAGGCTCTCAGGGATCCTTCAAGCAAGGGCAACAGCATTTTTTCCCAGTAGGGTGCTGCTGCCCTGGAATAGTTCACACATTATGTAATAACTTCAAAGAAAGTGCTTGCAAGTGCTCCTGCAGAACATCTGCATCTGTTGTGTGTGGATCTCCAGCTACAGCTTGGAAAAGAAGGTGCAGAGTTTCAGAAACAGCACCATGAACGTGACTATGAACCCAAAACACCGAAGCTCAGTGCCAGCATAGGCACTTAGGAAAAGAATGTTAAATGTTTACTCCTCATAAGCCACCAGCAGCATATGGTAAATCACAAAAAAAAAGATGGAACAGGAGGATGACAAAACCCAAAAAAACCCAAACAAAAGGTGACTCAACAGCACCACTCACTTTATAAACACAGCAAGAACTGTTTGAAGCAGCAGAGAAGCTCTTGCAGCATTCTGGTAGCTCAACCTGTAACATCCCATCCATACTACAGGTGAAATGGAGTTAAGAGAAGCACTCAGAAGCGGGGAGAGCTGCAACCAATTTAATTCCACACAAACTAACTTTTGGAATGGTTCTATAGGAGCTAAGGAATGACAAGGATCACCAGTGACCACATACACAAAGTGACTCCCAAGGAAAGTAGCACCTGAGTACTGAGGGTTCTGGGTCTTAGTTCCAGCATAAAAGGACATTTCCTGGCTGCAGGGACGTAGCTCAGTGCAGTCATTTTAATGTGTCTGATTGAGTTCACATTTTCAGTAGGTAACTATCAATACTAATCCCTCAGAACATCTAAACTTCATTCAAAACAGGATCTGAACCCAGAAGTAGCATACATGAGAAGATTGCACCAGAAACACTTCAGATATTCTACACCTTTGCAGAAAGGAAATGGCCTGAAATTGTGCCAGGGGAGGGTCAGGATGGAGAGGAGGGAAAATTTCTTTGCTGTAAGAGTGGTCAGGGATCGGAACAGGTGTCCGGGGGATGGAGGAGTCACATCCCTGGAGGTGTTGAAGAAATGTGGCACTGTGGGACATGGTTTAAATGGCCATGGTGGTATTGGGTTGATGGTTGGACTGGATGATCTTAGAGGGCTTTTCCAACCCAAACAATCCTATGACTATGCAGCATGTTCTGTGTAATGCATTTAGCACAATGTAGGGAGAATTTCCTCACCCACATCTATTTTTTTTAGATTAATTTACACAAACATCACCAGATTTAAAAGGCCTCCCTCTGTAGTTAGAAGCCAGTGGCCTGTGTTTCTGGTGGTTCTGTTAAAGACCTAAGCATGGTTTCACTCATGCTTCATCAGCAGTGACCACAGGCTGCTACCAAAATGGCAGCCTCTTCCTCATCCCCAGACACCCAGGCTGATGCTGAACCTTGTGATCATGTAATATTTGGGTGAATGAAATCACTTCAACAAATGAAAGATGAACAACAAAAAGCAGAGAAAAGCGTTTATCAGCTCATCAGTGTGACAGCGTCCCCTGCAGCCACATCAGGACCAGAGCAGGAGGGAGAACACCCAGCTGAGAGCAGCAGCAGAGTGGGATCTCCTCTTTCAGTGACAGCTCCAATCAGATAAGACACTACCTTACACTGCACACACAGGCTGCTGTTGATGTGCACCTTAAACCAACACAAGCAAGCACTGGTGCCAAAAGCAGTGCTGGCCTGGCCTGCCTTCCCTGCACCAGTCATCTGCTGCTGACTTCACTGCTTCATGGCAGTGCTGCTCCTTCAATAGATTCATACTGAGGACAACTGACTAAAAAAGTAAGTATTATATAAAAGAGGTATTCTTCCCTCTGCTCTGCTCATATTCAATTCATCTGAGCAGCCAGAGACACTTGTAGCAGTGAGACAGAGGACGGCAAAGCAGGTCAGAGAGAGCAGAGCTGTTTTTTTACTTTAGTAAGCCTGCTGAGTTTACAGCACCTGAAGTACTCACTGAGACAGAACCCAAGATTGCCAGCCTGAGGACAGAACTGTGAGAAAGCTGGTTTGACTCACAACTGCTTAGAAATGAATGCAGGACAAAGCCAAAGTCTTGTCAGGTGATGTCATCCATTGTGGTTCTTGTATCCCTGCCCATATGTGCAGGCTTGGCTTACTATGGCTGCTACAATCTCCTAACACTAAAAAGCCTGACAAAGAGGAACTTACAAACCCTTACTACTAAATGCTATGGTAGTAAATCTTGCATTATGCAAGAGACTTTTTGCTTTGGTTTATGAAGGAGTATGTGTTTTAGAGGACTGAGCTGTGGAGGAGGAGGAGTCACCACCATCCCTGGAGGTGTTCAAGAAAAGACTGGATGAGGCACTTAGTGCCATGGTCTAGTTGACTGGATAGGGCTGGGTGCTAAGTTGGACTGGATGATCTTGAAGGTCTCTTCCAACCTGGTTGATTCTATTCTATATCTGGACTGAGCTGTGGAGGGATCAGCTCCCCACACAAGAGGGGTTTGCTATGACATTTTCTGTCTGAAGTTAGTGAACTGCAATTGGACACAATAAAGTGTTTGTAAGATGCCTGCTCTAACTGCACTCAGCCAAGCCTGTGAGAAATCAGACCCCTATGTCCAACATCCAAAATCTTGCAGGAGAGGAAATGCCCTTAAGTTACACCAGGGGAGGTTGAGGTTGGACACTTGAATAAACTTCTTCACTGGAAAGGTTCTCAACCACTGCAGCAGGCTCCCCAGGGAGGTGTTTGAATTCCCATCTCTGGAGGTGGTTTAAGACACAACGATGTGGTGGTGAGGGCTGTGGTTTAGCACCAGTTAGAGAAGGGCTGGACTTGACCTCAATAAAGGTCTTCTCCAACCAAAACAATTCCATGATTCTATGGAACTTTTTACAGTACAATTCCCAAGGCACACAAAGAGCTGCTTTTGGATGCATCAGATACCAGGGTAGAAGAGCACATTCAAACTCAAAATTCCATGCAGGCATCCAAACCCAACCAAAACATACTCAAAAATTAGGCATTAAACACAGCTACATCTATGCTGTCATTAAAGATGGCCACAGAAAAGGATGTCCTTTGACAAGGAGTGCAAGCAGAGGTTTTCCTCCTCCTATGTGACTCTCTTACCTCTGCAGACTGAAAAGGCTTAAGGAGAAATGAACCAAGAGTATTTGAGGCCCTGATGTCCCCTACACACACACAAGGAAGCAGGAGAGACAGAGAAAGCAAATCAGCACTTCCTCCCACAACCATTAGTCTGCTGTCCTAAATACACTTTCCCATCTCAGCTTCAACAGCTGAGGGCTGGAGCCATTTTAACTTCAGGACACCATCCACAACTAAATTCCTAGCAGAGATAAAACCTAGGCTCCAATTCTCTTTCTCCCCTCAGGCTTAAATTAGAGTAGCAGAGGCAGGAAGGGTCTTCTACTGATCTCATAGCACTCCACTCAGCTTGGCAGAGCTGAGGTTGCTAGAAATCACAACATCCCAGTAACATTTCACACTGCACAACCTGATTCTGGCATGCTACCAGCAGCCCTGAAGATATAATTAGTGCTGTGTAGCCACTGTGACTATTTCCCTCTTCTGCAGTCCTTGCAGATGGATTGCAAACAAAACACATCTTCCACCTCCTCTCTAGCAAGAGCTTTTTGGACTATATATGTAGTGTGAGAAATGGACAGATCAATTCTAAATGGACTTCTGCATTACACTTGAGTAATTCCACCCATTTTAATACACAAAGCTCCCTTGGAGAGATTATACAAGAATGCAGACACAGCAGAAGCAGGAAAAGGCAGAGCATCACAAGTCTGAGAAATTCAATGGCTAAAATTGTATAACCAGGCTGGTTTTCTTTCCTATTTCATAGACTACAGAAAGGTGAGAAAAGCTAAGGCAAGTTCAGGCCCCAGAGGGCAGAGAATCAGTACCTAAGTACTTCTAAAATAGGAAGGATGTACCTGAAAATGAGATGAAGATCAACAGGAAAGGCTTGAAGGGTCTTACGAGCCTAAGAAGTGGGTATCTGTTATTATTCAGGGCCCCAGCTCCAACTCTGACTTTCAGCATGGCACTGCTCAAGCCATTTTATCTAAGTTCTCCTATGTAAAACACACAAAAGCACTCCATCAAAACAAAACCCAGGTACAAAAATCCCTCCCAAACATCTGTCCAAAAGTTGCTCCTCAACCCAATTTAAGGTTGATCTAGATGATCCTTGAAGTCCCTTCCAACCTGGCATTCTATGAAGCTATGAAAAAAAAATCAGGTCTCCACAGTGCTTCAAATCATAGAATCAAGCAGGTTGGAAGAGACCTCCAAGCTCATCCAGTCCAACCTAGCACCCAGCCCTGGCCAATCATCCAGACCATGGCACTAAGTGCCCCAGCCAGGCTTTGCTTCAGCACCTCCAGGGACGGCAACTCCATCACTTCCCCAGGCAGCCCATTCCAATGGCAAATGACTCTCTCTGGCAAGAATTTCCTCCTCACATCCAGCCTATACTTCCTCTGGCACAACTCTCTGATTTTCTGAGGGAAAAAAGGGAATGTGAAAAACCAAACCAAACCTCACCATTACATCAGGTGCTTCTACAAACAAGTCTCAGTTAACCAAAAGGAGCATTAACGAAAAGCCTCTTTCACCACATGCCCTTCTAAGCAAGGGGAAGATGTTTAGCTGCCCCAGGTACCTCAACCTGCTGTATTTAGCAGCTTCTGAAGTCAGGCACAATCTAAACAAATTCTCTTATCTATTTTTGTTTGCTTCTGTGTAGGATACTGTAGCTGCCAAGTCTCTTTAGTCTACAATTTATGCTTCAAATTGGAACATAAAAAAATGTAAGCACCATATATATATTTGCCAGTTTTATTAGAGTCTCATCTTAGAGAGCTTCATTCAAGTAAGTAGGTATTCTGAAGCCACTAAAGACCCATATTAAGGACTACTCACAGGAGTGAAAATCTGCCTAAGAAAGTCCTTAGTTCATAGTCCAAGAATTTGAACTGTAGTTAAAGGTGTCACGGGAATTACACCACCATTTTAATTAAATGCTATAAGATCTTGCAGACAGATTCAAGATTAGCACCATCTGTTTTGGTTTCAGTGTTTCATTTCACTACATCATCCTCACACAGCAACAAAATATCATTTCACACTCTGCTCGAGCCATTTAAATACCAGATAGAATTTATGTCATCTCGATACACTTCACTAGGAAGGAAGGACAAAAGGACAGAGACAGGAGGACTGAAAACCACTCTGTAGCAACGCGTGCCTGTGGGGGAGGCAAACATAGGCTGACAAGAACTCTTGTCCCTCACTCCCACTCAAATCAAATATTTAGTAACATCTGCCTAAGTCCCCATCAAGTGAAGCAAAAGAACAGAGGCAAGAAACACATCAAGGAAGAAAGGAAATTGCTTAATTAAAAAAATATATAATCATTTTCTTCATAGCTGTGCATTAGTTCTGCAGTCTCAGAAAGATTCCTCTCTGGATAGCACAGCTTCCCATGGCAAGGCTGAAGCAGCACAAGCACTTGTACACGGATATTGTCTCGTCTGGGGGCTGTATCTCTCTTGCTTTAAGTTAAACAAAGCCAACAAAACTATCTCAGCTCTCTGTAGTCTCCCGAAATCAGATCATTTACTAAACAGCACATTAACACTCCGCTCTTGATCCTACCCACTTGAAAACAGCAGGGAATGGTTTGTGTTCCCTTCCCCCAGGGCTTATCCCCTCTGCCCCCCAGAGAAGGCGGCAGCATACGGCAGCCCCCAGAGGCTTTAGCCGGCACCCGCCCAGTTCAGCAGGACCTTTCTGCTGGGACAAGCCCCTGGCAGACGACATGGCAGGAGCCCTGCGAACTTTTTTATGCTCCAAACTCAGGAACGGTAAAGACAATGCATTAGAAAGAAAATCCAATTTTGAGATGGGCCCCACACAACCAACAGCAAACCTGTGCCCTGCTTAAGGATCAGCTGAGCTTCATTCCTCTTAATATGCAACCAATCAACAGCTGAACGACACGGCTGACTTTAATCCTTGTCCTCTACAAGCACAGAGACAAGTGGCTGGACAGAAAGGATAATGGACAGCCACTGACAACCTTAAAAATGAAGGATGAGAAAAAACTGACCCAGGTTTGTTGTTTTCATCTGCCCTTGAAAGCAGGAAGAACCTGAGCATGCAGCCGCATGCAGCACGTGTGGCCAGAAGGGCTCTGTGCTGGATAAATCTTTTCATACCAGGCTGCCCTCTTCCTTCATACCCCCCTGGAACAGATTATCTAAATGCTACTACTTCAGAGCTGTTTGTGACAAGCAACAGTGTCAGGGCATTTCTATGTCAACTTTTATCATTGCCAAGGCTCAGTGAAGGTTTTAGCCGTAACCAAAATCCTCTTATCAGATATCTTCCTGATGAACCTCTGCACCTGGGGACATCTGAGATACTATAGCATAGATTTGAGGAGCAGAAAACCCAAGGTACTTCTAAAATGAAAGAGCCCACATACACTTGGCTGGAACCAAGTTCATTAAACAGAGCTGGAGAAGGACAATGTGCTAAGCATGTCTGGAAGCCAAAAGGCTGTGATTTAGCCATTACTTTAAGAGATGTTTTCAAGGCAAAAATATTAAAGAGGCAAAAAAACAAAAGGAATCTGAAAGATGGCAGTGATGTCTCAGGCCAGCAGACAGATGAATCTCAGAGGCGAGCACCACCACACACTGGTGCTGAGCTGCTTTGTGCACCAACATCAAGACACCGAATGGGAAGCTGTCCTGCTAGAGTCTGACGACCACCACCATGAGAAAGGGAAATGGAAAAGCCAATCTGAACAATTGAACAGGTACTGGGCAGGTAGGAATCTGGGCTCAGAATACCTCTCTATGTCCCCGGAGAATACATCACCCTAGAAAGCCAAGGCAGGTGGAAGCATTTCAAAATAAGACATGTAGGGGTTTGATCTGAGGCAGTTTTATGGGGAAGAGGGGAAGAAGTGGAGTGAAGTTTACCCATGTCAGAACCTGGAGGCAAAATGCCACCTCCAAGACAGAAGACAGAAGCAAGTAAAGACATTCTTCTCATTGTAGCAAACCCTAGGCTTCAGTAGTGACCTCCCCTGCCAGTTAGCTTACAGACACTGTTTTACAGAGCAGACTAAAAGGTGTCTCTGAGTTCAGCAACACTTCAGCCAGTTTCTTTTAGAAAGAGAATCAGTTACACTTTAACTTCTGAGTAGGTGGTTAAGAAGGGACAGTAAAATGCAAACTACCACTGCACACTTCAGGTAACATGCAAAAGCAACCCAATAAGCAGCTTGCTAGCCAAAGAATCCCTTCCTTATTCGCAGACAGTACATGATCAAGTTTGCAAGTCCCTTCAAAAAGGGTATCAAAGCTCTGTAATGAACCATTTTCCAAATAAATACATACATAAAGCTCCTTACAGAAAAGTAGCCCAATATATGAAAAGAGAGATTACAAATACATGGCACCAGCCAGCGAGCCACAGCATAACCAAATCCACAAGTAAATGAAGGAATCTTCTCTCTCTCTTTCTCCAACTGTAGTTTTTTCAGGGTTTTTTTAAAGCTGAAGGAGGAAGGAAATGTCAAACATCAGAGTCATACAATGGACTATCAGATGTTTCCCAAACCAAGTAATCTGACATATGGGCAGAAAAAAAAAGCAGGGGGCGGGCTGGAGGAAGTAAGAAGGCAGGCAGAGTAAACTTCGGCATAGTGAGTTAAAGAAGGCAGCTCCTTTTCTTCCCTTACACAAAAACCTGCATCTGAGAGCTGGGTACTAGAAAAGTTTCATGCAGCACATCTAAGCAGAACTGCTTACTGAATATTAACAGCTTGGGCAGTCGTGTTACACTTGTCCATCACTGACCTGCAAAGCAAACCCTGCCGCCTGCCCAAATGTGCCCTGGCCCAGCCACCTGGCACCGGGCTAGGAAGGTGGGAGCAGTGCAAAAGCACTCGAATACTGCATCCACTTCTGGTATTCCCAGAATAAGGAGGACACACAGCTACTGGAGTGAGCCCAGAGGAGGGCCACAAAGATGTTCCAAGGGCTGGAACATCTCTGCTATGACAACAGGCAGAGGGAACTGGGGTTGTTCAGCCTGGAGAAGACTCTGGACATGGAAGGAGAATGAAGGCATATGGAAGAAAAAAAATATGGAGAAAAACATTCAGACCTTTTAGTCTGTAATTCATAATCTTCTTTGCATAAAGAAGAACATGGGATTGTAACAGTGTCTGCCTAAAGAAAGCAGAGACGCCAGACAGAAAGAAGTGTGTTAGAGCCCAGACTAAAAATCAATTTCAGAAGGCTGTTGATTTTGCTCCATTGTGATAAGCTGATCGTTGTGGACATTTGAGCTCATCTGTGTCAGTCACATAAATGTAAATATTGCCTAGGGGCACATTATACAAGGGCAACACACTGTAACATTTCCTGCCTCAGAGAAACAAAGACAGAACACCACCAAAAGCTCAAGTCAACATTTCCATATGCATTGCTGCCATTCTGCTCAGGGAAGTGAATCCAGCCCCACATGACTCAGCGAGAAAGAACATTTTTTAAGCAGACTGAGGTAAGAAGTGAGAGTCAGGGTTTATCAAAATTAATCCAAATTCCCAGCACAAGCCAAAGGAAAGAACGCATAAACCCTTCGCGTCTGCGAGACGCTGGAAAACAGGCATCATCTTACTTAGTAGAAGGCTAAGAACCCTCCTGATCTGTACGGTATCAAAGTAGTTCCTGTTCAACCGTCGTTATCACTTCAGAGTACAGCCATCACAGCAAGGCAAGGCTGCGGAGCTGGCTGGAGCCACAGCAGGGAGTGCTGCAGGCTGTCATTCCCAGCATCGAAGCCCTGTTATCCCTCTGCTATGATGCACTTTCCAACCCTGTGCAGGGGGAACCTAACAAGAAGGGGTAGTTGGATTTTGAGGTCTGTTAGAGCAGAATATTTTTATTAGCTGGTTTCTCTTTGAAACTAGCAGCTGGTGTTGGGGAACTCAGGGGAAGAGAATCTATTTTTAAAGCAATACTTAGAGCTTCAAAGGAAAGCAGTATAAAAGTTTGGCCTGAGGAAGAAGGATGCCCCCATGTAAATACATGCTCCATAGAAACAAATCTGGATTTATTTGGGATCCTCTCTTGAAAACATTCATGCACTTTAAAACTGGCAAGTCAATACTAAAATGAGCACACTTCTAGTCAGAGCACTGCTTTTTTTTCCCTTTCTTGTTGGTGCCATAGTAACACAAATATTAAGTTGCAAATTCCACAGAGTCATCAACCCACTTCTGAAGCAGGGCAAGTTGACTGAACATCTCTCCACCCCTAACTCCTTGCAAATCTGGGCCCTTACTCTTCAAACTCACACCCTACAGACACCATTAAACTGTCAAATACTCTGACAGGACATCATAAAAACCTGCTGCTGGAGGGATTTAAAACCCGAGAGCGTCTTTTATTAGCACGAAGTGAGCAAGCTCTCTAATGTCACTTTGCTTCTACTATCTTGTTACCTAATAAAATTTAGGACAAAGATAAGTAAAGGCTCAAATACTTGTGGAGAACTTGAGAGGTTAATTCCACTTCTTAAATGTATCCACATGCAAATTGACACCTACAGAGAAGTGAGGCAAGCAAGGTATGTAGCATGTAGTGATGTAACATCCTGCATGCCAAAGCACCTGCCGACTGCTTGGAGCACTGCATTTATGAGCACACAACAAGCAAGAACAACTACTGGTTCATTTACTACTAAAGGATTTGGTTGGGCAATCAACCATTTACTATGAAGTCCTTAACTGATAATCACGCAAGACCAAAGAGCGCCTCATCGGCAGCCTCCGCACTCTTCACTTTGCGGTGTCATCAGAAACCTTGAGGAGAACAGCTTCAATGCCGTCTCGGATTTCCTTGGCTCCTTTCAGTTTGCTACACACAGCAACAAATCTCACTGACGGAAGGCAACAACTCCTGTTCCTGTTTGGGATCTGGAGAAAGCAACAGCAGCACTGCCCTTTACAGTTTTTGCATTTGCCTTTGCATAGTAAGTGGAACAGAGAAGCAATCCCTGCTTCCCGGACCCTCCTGGCAGCAGTTCCTGCAAGAACACAACATCTCCCATACCAGCTGCTATAAAGCCCTCTAAAAATAGGCCTTACTTTCCAAGAACACGATCTTGTCTTTTCCAGGATGAAGACTCCTACAGCACTCAATCTTACACTACACAAAAGCTACTCCAAGTTTCAGGTCGCTCCTGACACCCTTTGCTGCGCTCCTTTTCCACCTCCGGCACACCAAACGTTATGCAACTTCATCCCAGTTTTCAGAGACTGACTTATGCCTGTGGATCCATCCCAGGCAGTTGAGGAGACATTCCCATACTTCACCCAGGCCCTCACTGTCATATGATTAACCCTTAGTCACAGGAAAAGTCAAATTAATTTCAGTAAAGCTACTCTTATGGTTAAGGATTATTCACAGGAAGGCTGTTTGCCAGCTGGGTCTGAAGATTTAATACAAAGTCTATTACCTCAGAACATTTTGTCTCTAAATAGTTATTAGACAACTCTTAATTAGTATTTAAATAAACTGGCCCTTAACAATTGCTTAGTAAATGTTGTTTTGATAAACAGGCATTCCTTTGCAGAAGCAACAGCAGACATTTTGACTACTGCAGAGAGAGTTAGGAAAAACAGAATTCCTTCTACTGCTGTGCTAGGAACAGCAATGGTTTTTCTAGTGACCAAGACTATTAATCTGCTGTGCATGCCACCAGGAACAAGCTTCTATCTGACCTGCATTCTGATGACAAATAAGCAAACTGCCTCTTGCATCATTTTACTAAAAACTGCTTTACATTTAGAGCAGACTTGAAATTTCTTTGTGTAGGTTATCCGTGGGGTTTTCTGCCTGACAGAGCACACAAACATTATTAACCCATTTTCCAGAGCAGCGCTGCATCTCTGCTTCACTATAGAGAAATACCCAGCAGGGACAAGAACCCTTCACGTCACTAAGGCCATATACCTCATGAAGCCCAGGTATGCAAATCTGAGATCACACTCAGCATCTGGACTCAGAGTTTAAAGCCTTTATTTAAGGCTGTGGCTTCCCCTTAGGTGAACTGTTCTGAACTCTGCACTTTCCGAGCATAGCTGGTAAAATATGAACCAAATATGAAAGAGCTTTTAGAAAATATCTGATGTCAAAAGATCCAAAAGAAAGTGGTGTCCAACCTCTCTACAGGCTGTCTACAGCTGACAGAAAAATAAGCTAGCAATCATGAATTGTTAAAGCCACCCAAATCCTTTACAGCAAGCAGACAGTCAGCACAGAGCTCTGGTTTCCCTGGGCTGGGGAAAGAGCATTCTTCTTAAACACCACAAATGTTAGTGGGAAGAAACAGTATTTAAAGCCAAATGAAGGGGATCACACAAGATTAGAACAATTTCAGAACTCCAGTTCCCCACTCAAGACAATTTCTTTGTGATTCACATCCAAAACAAAGCCTGCAATGAACAAAGTTGTCGACTTCTAATAGCAGAATCAATCTGAAAAAAAGCTTTACAATGCAGCTCCCTCCTAAAGAAGGGCAAAATTCCCATCCACAGCTGATTTAGTTTGTGCATGGTTTTGTTCTGTTACACTGAAAAAGGAAATGATTAGCAAAAGCCTCTCTAATTGGTAATCCAGACTACTGTAGCTGTAACACTTCATAAATTTTGAAATGAATATGACAATTTGAGGTGAAAGGGTCACTGGTGTTGGCCACATATTTCCAGTATTTCCTTTCTCCATAGCTTTCACTGACATATAACCCCCAACAAATTCTAACATCACATAAAATAAACCACCCTAATACTTTCCATATATGTTATACTTTAAAAAATAATACTATTTTATTGCCTTTTTTTTTTTTTTTGCAACCAGAGCCAGAAAACAATAAAAAATTACAGTTTAATACACAGCAGCACATTACAGGTATGGAAACCTCCCACAAAATTACAGGGGAGATTAAAGGGTTGCACATTAAACTCATTACTATTATTAAACTCACTTGCAAAAGAATTCTGCTAAACCCATTTTGGTGATACTACACACCCACGTAGAATTTAACATCTCCCTAGTCTAGTAAGGGGACACACACACACACACACCAAAGACCAAGCCACACTAACGATGGAATAACTTCACTTGATAATTTATGCTAATTGCACACCAACACTTACTGCTACCAAGGACAGTTTTGCAGATTGCAGCTACGTGAAAAGTTAAGCTTTTCAAAATCAGGCTACTCAGTTCTCCATTAATAAACGGAGCCTTCACAACTCTCTTCTGCAAAGGACAAACCATTCACCACTACCTTGCTCTTACAATCAGATCCAATTGTCTCCATCACGCTCACTGCTTGATTTTTCTGACTGGGTAAGAGCAACGCAGTCAAAACCACTGTAACAATTCCTGCATCTCCATACCCACAGCCCTGCTAGATATTTATAAATATTAGAACACACCATCAAACAGAAGCACAGAATCAAGCTCAAAGAATGGAACAGTTCCCTAACAAGCCAAAGAACTGCGTTTATTCTCCAGGAAGAATCTCTAGCTGTGTGCCTATGGCTCTTGCCCCAAATTCTTAAAAGCTGTGAGCAAAATAAAACCCAAACACAGAGACATGACAAAGAGAGGCAAAATAGCAAACGTACAACAATAAAAGGTAAAAACATGAAACAAAGACCTCGATCACTGTCACTTTTCATTATTTTTCCTTAATTTCTACAAGGAGCTAAAAATTCCTGTAAAAAAAAAAGCACAACACATGCACCCAACCTCCAGTTTTGGCAGAGCTCTGATGCGAGGAGGGGGAATCTACCATAAATCGTTCCTCATACTAGCCCCAAACTTGCATTACTCGCTGGAACTACACCACACCGTCCACTACAGTACCTCCTTTCCCTCAGCATGATCCCTGTCAGCACTAGAAGGCTCTTGATGATCAAACAGTCCTCTCTCACCCAGCTGTTGCCCAGCCAGAAAGGATAATGGTCACGCATATACCAGGTAAAATAAAGCCAGGTCTTTGCAAACGGCTTTGACCTTACACACAAACTGTTTTCTTAGTTACAAACCTGTAGCTAGACAGAGCTGATACCACAATTTCTGCCACATTAAACCACGGGTAGGAAGTTGTCAATTCCCAGTGAGGTGGGCAGACAGCATCTATGCAAATGACCTATCCCGCGTACCGCCTTTGCAGCCAGTTTTCTCTTCAGTGAAGAACGAAACTACAGGTTCGGGGTTTTTTTTACCTCTTGCCCTCAAGCACGATCTATGGCAAGCGAAGCCCACGCTGTAACAACAGCTGACGTGCAGTCACAAGAGCCCAGCGCCCAAGTCCGACAGGCTATCACCCTACATGACTGCTGGCTGCTTCTGCCGAAATGACGTTTGTCATTGCGAACGGAGAGGAAAAACCACACAGCTCGGCAGGCACAAAGCAGCAGGGCACGGACTGCTAAGGGAGCCGGCGAGAGGAGACTGTTTACCGGCGAAAATAGTCGTGCAGGCAGGCAGGGGACACAGCATCTGTCGCCTCTGCCCTCTCTTCTGGAGAGCAGAGCAGCCGGGAGCTCCAGCCACGCACTCGCAGCAAACCACGTTAAAGAGCAAAATAAACACGGGGAGCCGGGCCGGGGGAGGGGCCAGCGCAGGAGCAGCCCCACGGGCCCCGACTATAAAGCCCCTGGCAGCTGCACCCAACCGGCAAACTTGCTGCGCGCCGGAGCGCCCGGTTAAGTAGCGGCCACCGCCGCCGTTTCCCCACCCCCGGGGCACTCACCAGGGAGAAGAGGTTGGAGTGACAGTCCTCCAGGCTGGCCCCGTTCGCCACCCAGTTCGCCGCCGCAGTCATGATCCTCGGCGAGCCCGGCCGCCAGAGTGGGGCATGTCTGAGGAGCCGGGCGCGGCGTGAGGGATAGAGACAGCGGGCACCACTCGGTGGTGGCCGCGGGCCGGCCCCTCGCCGCGGAGCGGGAGAGCGCGGCCGGCAGGGGGCGCGCTGCGGGCGGGGGGCGGGAGCGCTCCTCTCTAGCCGGCCCGGCGAGCCTCAGCCCGCGCGGCCCGCTCCGGCGGCGCCCCTCGGCGAGAGCCCCTCAGCACGCAGCGCGGGTGGAAGCCTCCTCTGGTCCTCCAGGCCGCCTCAGTGCCGCCGAGGCGAAGAGAAGAAGGGGGGGGGGGCCCGGGGCCTTCCTTCCGCGTCCAGGTTTGGCCCCCCCCCGGCCAGGGCACACGTTGAGACGAAGGCCGGAGAGGTAGGAGAGGGGAGGGTCTTCTCCTCCTCCTCCTCCCGCGGCCCGGCGGCGGCCCCTTCGGGACACGGGCCGGGCGGGGCGGGGGAGGGTCCCGGCCCCGGGCAGTGGCGGTGGCGGCGGGCGGGGGGCGCTGTCTGGCGTGCCGGCGGAGGCCGTGTCCCCTCCCCTCCCCGCCCGGCCGCCCCTCGCTGCTGCCGCCGCTGGCTGTGGGTGGATGGTGTTTTCCTCCTTCTGCTGTTGCCGCTGCCGCTGCTTGCCGCCGCCTTGTTTACGCTCCGTGCGGGACTCCCGGTGTTGCGGGCGGCGGGCGGCAGCCCCGGCCCAGAGAGGGAGCACTGTCCCTGCCCGTCCTCGCCCCGCTCTGCCTGGCGCTGCCCGCCCAGCGGCCCCGCTCACCCGCACCTCCTCACACACTCGCCTCTGCCTCTCTCCACTCTGACAGCAATGGCGGCCGCCAGCCGCAGCTCGCCTCGCCATTGGACGGCGGCGCCCCACGTGACGCACGCCAGAGGGCGGGGGCGCCGGCGCTGGGGCTCCCCCCAGCCCCTCCCTCCGTCGCCGCGGCGCCCGCCGGGCCGCTGGGGGCGCGCTGGAGCGGGGAGCGGCGGCGCCGGGGGAGGCCAGGGCGGGAGTGGACTGGCGGCGGGGGCCAGGCTGGGGTCGTGTCGCTGCTCGAGAGCGGGTCCTGCCTTCCGTCTCCCGGTACCGAACAGACTTTCCTCTTGCTGGCGCTGCTAGAACGGCGGCCCGGGGAGTCCTGGGCGGTCTCGGCCGAGGGGTTTCTCGCCGCCAGAAAACGCTATTTAAAAGAAGTTGTGCGGGACGGAGCTGCCGACCCTGCTCCCGTCTGTTGCTCCGCACCTCACCCCCGCGACAGGCATCCCGCAGCACCTGAGGCTTGTCGCTGTAATTTCAAACCATACTCGCTCCGGTCTCCACATCAGGGCGCATCCCCTCAGAGTGAGCCCCGAGAAAAGTCAAGTTCAGTTCCAAGATCTGCAGAGCCCTGAGCCGCAGCTCCTCTGGAATCCGAAGCGGCCATACGCTCCTCGCACCGGGAACAGCTTTAAGCACCGGCAGCGGTTATTTCCTAATTACATCAAGTCGAAAATACCCGAGTTAAACAAATGGAATCAGATCCTGTAAGAGTCCTTCCCTGGAGCAGAAGAACGGATCGACACAAATAACAGATACTAAATATCTTGTTTAAAATATATACTTTGTAACCAATTATTTTGTTACTGTTTTTAATGCCCCTTTGATTCCAAACAGCAGGAGAGGATCTGCTCAGGCAGATTACAGCTCCCCTGCCTGAGCTCCTCACTGCCAGCAGTGTTCCACAGGTGACAGAAAGCAAAAGTCGTCGTTCAAAAGGTGAAGATTATTTAGCAGTTCTGCTGTAAGACAGAAATGTAGCAATTCAGCAGAAGCTCTAGCACAGAAGTGTCACACCTCTTCGCTGACCTGATTCAGTGGAAAAAGTTCTCACTCTGTGCTCAGTGGCAGCTTTCCTTATCATGATTTTAATCTGATTTTTTGCAATTTACTTTTCTCGGTACTAGGTGCAGATTAGCATCTGTTCTAATGACTGAATGGAGTTTGTTTGGACTTACCTCAGAGTGCCAAATCTAACGTCAAACAAGCAGCACAGCCATTCCATTCACCTCAATTACGTACATGGAGAGATTGAATTCAGGCCAGCAGAACGTTTCCGCCAGGACCAGGCTTCTGACCACGTCTGTTCTTCATCTGACACATCTGACCCGCCATGCCCTGTTCCCATCACTGTCACCCCAAACAGCAGTTCTGCCTTGCAAAACTTTGGCCTCTGGTACTGAGAAGGAAAGTGCTTTCCAGTGCAGATAAAATAGTCAGTTCCATTACAACAGCAGTGGGGTTTGTTGTTGGTTGCGTTGGCTTGGGTTTTACACCTGTTAGTCAGCCAAATAAAGCCTAGACTCAGTTCAGGAAGAGACTTTTGTCCTCCTTCAGTTCATCAAGGAGAACCAAAGGGACACAAAGGTACCATAAAAGCCCCAAATTCTTGAGGAGCAGAGCTGACAAAGTAGCCCAGCTGTCATAGTCTACAAGTTGCATGCTACAGCCTGGCAATCCAGAATCAGGCCAGTACTCTGGGCCATCCAGGACCCATTTAGCACCTCTTCCTTTTATCGATCAGTCTTACAGAGCACAATCTGACAGTGCTAAAGATGTCAAGCAACATGTATTAACCAACTAAAAAACACATCACTCCACATTAAAATAGTGCAGCTGTCTGTAAAGACACTACAGCATCCCTAAATAGCACCTAGAGTGCAACAAACCCTTTGAGGAAGTACTTATTCTATTGCTGGAATAAAAGAACATCCCTTACCATAAAAAAATGTGATTTTCTTATTACAGAAATATTTTGAAGCTGAGAAACACATAATTGCTTAGCCCAAGAAAGCTAACAATGCTGCACAGAACTCATCTTTCTTCCATATGCTGCTTCCCCTCCAAATGGTATTTCCAGTTGTCAGCATTCCTCTCCTGGATCTTCCAAGTCAAGATCACAGAATCATAGAATCATAGAATGATTTAGGTTGGAAGGGACCTCAAGGATCATCCAGCTCCAACCCCCTGCCATAGGCAGGGACACCTCCCACTAGAACAGGCTGCTCAAGGCCTCATCCAGCCTGGCCTTAAACGCCTCCAGGGAGGAAGCATCCACAACCTCCCTGGGCAACCTGTGCCAGTGTCCTACCACCCTCACTGTAAAGAACTTCCTCCTAACATCCAGTCGGAATCTCCCCTCTGCCAGCTTAAACCCATTCCCCCTCGTCCTGACATTACCAGACCTTGTAAATAGTCCCTCCCCAGCCTTCCTGTAGGCTCCCTTCAGATACTGGAAAGATGTCTTATTGTGCTGGGTTTTCTCAGGAAGATGTGGGGTCTAACACATGATTCCTGGGCAGAGATGTTGATACACTCACACTATGTTGCTCTGGCCGTTTTTCTGGATTCTTATGGACATTGTTAATTCCTCCTTAAATTAATAAATCTTCCAGTAGAATTAAACCACTCACAGTAGGTCAATGTGAGGAGAGGCTGAGGGACCTGGGGCTTTTTAGTCTGGAGAAGACTGAGGGGGAATTTAATCAATGTCTATAACTTTCTGAGGGCTGGGGGTCAGGAGGGGGGGACAGGCTCTGCTCACTGCTGCCTGGCCTAGGACGAGGAGCAATGGATGGAAGCTGCAGCACAGGAGGTTCCACCTCAACACATGGGGGAACTTCTTGACTGGAAGGATCTCAGAGCACTGGCACAGGCTGCCCAGAGAGATTGTGGAGTCTCCTTCTCTGGAGCCTTTCCAGGCCTGTTTGGATGTGTTCCTGTGCGACCTGAGCTAGATTAGATGGCCCTGCTCTGGCAGGGGGGTTGGACTCAGTGATCCCTTTGGGTCCCTTCCAACCCCTGACATCCTGTGAGCCTGTAATCCTGTGAATGGTCTGAAGCTGAGGGGTTGCTGCTCACATTAGTAAAAGGCTACTGGTCAAATATTTTGACCACGTCCCCAGGTGTCAAAGTTCATTTTGTTTCAGGTCTGAATACAGGCAGCATCTTCTTCAGTCTCTTGTCAGTCACTTGAGCTTACATTGTGTGCAAAGAAATCATTACAGTCTAATCACTCGCTGCACAGCCCCAAACTTGCAAAGTTCCCTGGCTGTCTTCTGACAATAGTGTGACTGAAAACAGAAATTGTTCCCCTTACAGATATCATATGCAAGTGACACTTGCTCATGTGTAATTATCCTGGATGGTATGTGGTGGAACATGTTTCCCAGCTCTCAGTATTCATGTTTTATTCCCTGGGATTTTTCCCTTTCTTTTTAAAAACCAGTCAATGAACACCAACAATAACACTGGGGCTTCTGCTGCAGCAAAAGAGCAGCAAGACACAGGAACCCCTCGCTGCATTCTGGTGTATCAATTTGCAAGCTGCAGTTGCAACACTCAGAAGCAGAGAGGAGTTTCCATGTTCCTGGAGATCAGCTGGGTCATGCTTAGCCCTTACCCTACAGAGCTGGTAAGCACTCTGTGAAGGAGCCAGGTACCTGCCCTTACAAAATCAGCCCAAATAGTAATAGGCAAGCTTATTTTATTCTAGATCAACTTACCCACAGCTCACAATAATGATCAAGCCTGTTCTTCCAGGAGGATGGCTCAGCAGTTTCGTAGACTTTGTTTTTCACCAGCAGGTGTTGCTTATGCTTCAAACTAAACATGGAGGAAGAAACAAAGATGTCAGGAGGCTAAAAGAAAGCCAGGATGTCAAACAGTTGCTTGGGTTTCGTTTGCATTAATGTACAACCACTCTGCTGTACTTTCAAGTACCTCCAACCCAAGGAAGGATCATTTACATGCAGAATACAACTGACTTGAGTGGTGATTTCAGACAGGGCTTTCCCCAGCTGGGTATGGAGAGTTTGGCCTTTACCTACACCAGTGGCAGAACTGGAGTTCAGCCAAGTTTTGTCAGTGTCAAAAAGAAGCAGTGTTTGATGTTTCATGTCAAGCACAACTCCTTTCTAGGTAAAAAGCATTTTTCCACGTGTTTGAGTTAGACACGATGGTTATTCAGCAGCACAAACTCCCACCCCAGAAGTGTAAGGAATGATTGTCTCATGTCTAATTTACTCAAGTGCCATTTTCACTGTTTTCTAATTTTGCCTCTCCAGCTGCCTGCAATCCCAGTAATGGAAAGGACAGGAGGGGAAAAATGATGTGAGACCCAAATCATGGACTTCATGCAAGCAAATAGTCTTTAACCATTCTACATATCAAAAAGCAACAAAGAAAATATTTTTGTTTCCCTTTGCTCTTGAGCTGCACTTAGACAAATTCTCCTCAGGTTACTCCTTTCATTGGTGCTTACTAAAACTCAATGAAATTTAGAAGTGCTTTCTGCATGGTTTCTGTGGTTTGCTATTGAATGTTCTTCTAGCAAGCACAGCACAGAATAGCCTCGTTCCAGGTATGTTTCTGATGGTGTCATTAGCTGCTTTTCATAAGGTTGCTTTATCTTAAGTGTTTTTTAATCTGTCCATTAAATACATTTTTCTGTTCAAGTGTTTATAAATAGAACCTCATGATGCTTTGGCATTTAAACCAAGAACCTTTCCTTCCACTATCTGAAGACTTAGAAGTAGTGGGGGGGAGGGGAAACACCATGAACCAACCAACAACTAAAACTAAAGCAAACCCCCAAATGAAACCAACCAAACTGTTTCCCTGTCATAAAGAGATTAAGATCATTTAATTTCACCATCAAACATAATGAAACAAAAAAAAAAATAGATCCTAAAGAAATTTGTGTGTGTGTGTGGTTTTGTTTTCTTTAAGCACTGACAATCTACAGAGTTTTGTGTTAATTCAATTAAGATACAGGAATGGCTACATTAATATTTTTATTCATTCCTAGTAAAGGTGGAGAAAAAAAAACCCACCACCTGAATTTTAAATCAAGATATAGATTTTCTGAAGGGGTGAATACTTCTGTCTAAGAAGAAAACAAACAGGTAAGCAAAACATTTGTTTGTTCATGAAGTCCATGGTTTTAGTCCTGCTAGAGATTAGAGTGTGGTCTGTGAACCAATTTTCCTTGCTTGGTGGTGTCAGTAGATAACTGCCAGACAGATCTGTGTAGTCTGCTTCCAACTATCCCTACCTACAGCAATAGCTAGAGAGACTAGGTATTTTTTAATCTAAACTAATCACATGGACCATTCTATAGAGCACAAAAGCAAGCCTAACACAGTCCATAGGACTCCAAACCTTCCCAGCTGAGATTTTTACAGTGCTACCATTCATCAGTGCCTCGGCACTGTCTTCTGACAACCAGCAGCAGCAGGGACAGTCTGCTGGGACCTCACAGAGTTTCTGTTTCTTTTTTCTTTTCCAAGATGAAGAAAAGACCAAATGTAGACTACTGCCAGATGTGATGCTGGAACCCCACAGTAGTTATACTGCAGGGATTTTGCAAATGCCTTTCACAAATAAATAGCTTCAGTTGACTAAATCTGTTGATGTCCTTGGGATCCACTTACATGAACAAGCTTCTCACAAGGCACAACTGTTTCAAGGTCGGGACTGTGAGAGGGTTCAAAAAAGCACACCCATGACAGAGGTCAGTGCAACATCCCTCTTGAGAATTATACACAGAAAAATTCCCTGATAATTACTTTATTTTCTCAGGTGGATTCTGTTCTAGGAACAATTTGAGGAAAGATTAATGAAAGCCAATTTTGGGAGGTTTTCCCACCTACAAGATAATGTTGAAAGAAATCTGCAAACTGTTGTAGAGGACTTAGATTAACTGAAGGTCATATCATTAGGAAAGAGAAAGCAGATGAAGTTCAAGCTAATAGGTGAGTCATAATGACAAGAACAAGACATTTAAGCTTACTCTGGTGAAGCAGACATGAAGCTGTACATGGAGTTAAAAGAAAGTGCTCCTGTGTTTGTATCAAAAACCAGAGCAATTATCTTAGCAGCTCCTTGTTCTCTGGATTGTAAAAGGTAGGAGAGAGGCAGGAAAAGAAGCAGTGGCAGGCAAGAGGAGTCTAGACAAGGTCTTTTACTGTCTAGAAAGAGAAAAGGTCATCTCTTGCTGTTATGGATGAAGTAGCAGCAGGAGCTGAGTGAGAGTGGTGAAGAGTGGGATGGGCAGAGGGACGAACAGGGGAAGAAAGGAAGGCGTCAAAGTGCCTGAATCATTATAAAGAGCCAACTAGAGGCACGGTGCCTTGCTAGTGGTGAGAGCATTATGGAGTCAGGAAAATAGGACAGCTACATTTGGTCATGTGAAGTTCAAACTGCCAGCAACTGATTCGAGAGAAGACAAGGAGGGTGTCTAGAAATGTGCCTTTGGGTTGAAGGATAAAAGCAGCTCAGCAGCAAAGCAGTAGATTGATTTCTTTCCTACATCATGGTGATATTTAGATGACATTTCAGGTATAACTGGAAGGGGGGAGGCAAACAGCAAAATGCAAACCGTTACTTTCAGGAAGATATAATGCTAAAAATAAAAGTTGTTGAAAATAGTCATAGGTAAGATTAAACTCCAGAGCTCCAGGCAGTCCCAGATATGATGTCCCATTTGACAGTCAAAACGCTGTCGCCGTGGTAGCAAGTTTTCACTTGCTGATTTCAAACAGGAATGAGAATGCTCTGTGTGTGACAGGGTCCTTGCAGAACTGTGGGTGTCAGTGGTCTGAGTTTCGGTGCAGGGTGAACCGGCCAGAGAAACCTTGCAACGGCAGCTACCAAAGAAAGGCAAAGGAATGTGTTTATTTTCACTTGGGATGAGGAGCAGTTTTGTGCACCAGCATGCCCTGTTGGTTTCTGTGAGACACAGCTGTAAATTCTCATTTAAATATTCTGTAGAGCCAAAGCAAATGAGCTGCTTGGAAAAACAGAAAGAAGCAAAATGACAACTGAAACTCTTCAGGAATAAAAGGGGAGCATGATTTAGTCGGAGCAAAATGGCAAATGCTTTTTAATTGTAAATTATTTTTGCACTCAAAAGAGAATTGTGATGTTGGCTAGATACCTTGCATTATGAATAAACATACCTGAGTTTCCAAAGGGTTTAATAATCAAACATGAAGCTCCTACTAGCCCTCCAGGCAAAGGATGGGCCTGTTGGGTCATGGTTTCATACCATCAAAGAGATAGATTTCATCTTTCAGATGTTGTTGTGCTCGCTTGGTAAGAATTCAGCTTATTAAAAGGTGTTAAATAAGATACAGGATAAAAATACTACAAGAGTTAAAAAAAAAAAAACATAAAGGATTTGAGGCTAAAAGGCAAAGCAAATATGGAAATAACATTTGGCAAACACATTCTGAGAACAAAACTCTACGTTTATTTATTGGAGTAGATTGTAGGGTGGCTCTGGATGGGCGCTGGAGCTTGGTGTGCTCTGAGCCTATTGCACATGTGGAATGTGCAGCTTTTGGCACGGGAGCTCAAATACTAAAATCTAAGTACAGCTTTCAGTGTTTAAGAATCTTATTTTGTCTGGATTGAAGTTCTCTGCCCCCTTGGCATTAGAAGGTGTTTATGGCTATAAAAACAAGAATTGCAAACTGTTGCCCTGAAATATATGTGAGCTTCTCCTGCCAAGCTCACAAGGTTTACTTTGCAGCTTAAAATTAAACCAGGAAGAAAATCTGCCAGGGGCAGTGTGGCCTTTCTAGCCAAAGTCTGGGCAAGTGACACATCAAGTAAGTCTACCATTCCAAACATTATTTTGTAATTCTAAAAAATCATTTTGCTTTACCGTGGCAGGAAAATATAAGGTAAAGGTTTTCTTGTAAGTCCTAAGAAACCTTTAGGTTTCGTTTGGTTTCATCATTGTTTTTTGTTTGTTTGCTTGTTAATGGTTTTATTGTTTTAAAGTCATGCTCAGGTTCTGCCACAGAAAGGTGAATGCAAACTATGGCTTATGGGCTGTGATCACTGACCACACTGGAGCCTGGGCTGATGTAGTTCTAGCTCTCTCTTTTGCCTTCTGCTACCTTGCTTCTCATCTCCCTTCAAATATTCATTCTTTCTTTCCCAGAGTTATTGTTCCTCTTGCTGCAACCTCTGCAGTTTCCAGGCTGTGGTTTTAAATTCACCTGATGAGTTCCACCATCCTTCTGCAAAGTGAAGCACTACAATGAAGTTCTGATAAACCCCCAGCTAGATTGGAATTTAAATGGTTATGTTAACCAGTGTGACCTAGGAAAAAATGGAGCTGATAACTCTCATTTGCAGGTGATTTTGGTGTTATACAGATGACATTAAATTATACTTGGGGCCTGATCCTACAGCTGTAAGTGAATAAAAGCTCATTAAGAGTTGGCTTTAGTAAATTCTTACAGTTGTTTGGCTTTTTCCTGTTGTACTTAGGTGTAAACACTTTCACCCTCTTTTGGAAGATAAGCAACCAGGATCCCTCAGGAGACGGAAGGGAGTATCCACGCTAGCAAGGCTGCGGCTAGAGCTGTTCTATGTGGATGCATGGAAACAGTTACCACCATCTGGACACTCCTTTTAAGTGACAGCTCTAGAACTTCAGGCCTTCAGCAACCGGTGTGCACACTCTTTGTGTGGCATAGTTTTTCATATTTCATTGTGCAGACATCTGCCTTTCACAGCCAGCTCCTTATAGACACTATTAAATTTGCTTTTTTTCTTACCAATAAAAGTATATCATACTGGTGCACTCCCACACTTTGTACTTCTAGATATCCCAGGCTAAAAAGTTCAGTTAGAAAGTGACAAGAGAAAAAAACCCTAACCGAGTTTTGGATCTGCAAAGGGTTGCACAGCATTTCCTGCTGTATCCTGAATAGAACAAACAGTCAGCATTTTATGAGATGAGCAGAAACCAATTTGCAGTAGATGCCTTTGCCATGGATTTCACCATTTAGAGAGAAAGCAAGGTGCAGACTCACATTGCTGAAAATTATTCATCTGAAAACCAAAGGAGCTGGTCAGTCCCAGGTGCAGTGACAGAAATGCAAAGGCCATGCCTGTGCAGCTCCCCCCGAGCAGGCACACTCGTTTCAGTGTGTGTTATCACGGCTGTATTATTCACACTTGATGCCTGCTCTCCCTTCTGTCTTTGCTTCCTCCCACCCTATTCCAAAGTGGGAGTCAGAACAACTAGTGAGGACCCACTGCAGGCTCATCAGTAATAATAAGAGTGAATAAAAAATGTTCTGGTTTACATTCTGTTACCACCCTGACCTCATTAAGGCTCTTTTGTTCTGGAACCTCAGTATCAGGTCTTCCCTTCGGCCACAAAGCTGTCAGGTTCACTTACAGCTCACTTCTAAGAACTGTAAATCAAAGCAAACAGTGAGCTATGGCTAAATTCTGCCTTTAAAACACAGAAACTGTATTTTTATAGGAAATAAAACATACAGAAGGTGAAGCTTGCTCTGTCAAAGATCCAGCCATTAAAATAATGTACTGAATATCTTTGATGTTCATTTTCTTCGCTTGTAAGCATTCAGTGATCCATCATCTGCAGATAAATGTTGTGCTGAAAGCTTTTGCTGAAATTATGAGAAGGAATAGAAGAATTAGAGATGTAAGACTTCCATGGATGCCCTGTGTTGACATCCCTGCTTCCAAGCCCTATGAAATGAAACATGTAATTTCTCTGGTATTTTAAGGTTTCACAAGCCCTAATTTCAAAAGGAATTACAGAGCAAATCCTATTTTACTACCACTCCTCCTACCAAAGACTAAAACATTTGCCTTATAAGAAATTATGTTCCTATACAATAAAATATTTCAACTGCTTTTAATTTAATCAGGTGCTTTCTTGATTACTCAAGAAACCAGCCATGGCTTGAACTGTTTGTTTAAAGAGAAACTATCCTCCAGCCTGCTGGGCAAGCTTTGAGCTATCTGTTCAGCCTTCTGCTTCTCTGCAGCCCAGTGAATGTTGCTGTTTGGGATTTCTCTGACACTCACTTCAGGAAGAATCTGAAATGCTTGTCTTTGCTTGACACACAAAGAAGGGAATTACACAGGGATATTTATTGTTCAGCTGTGTAGGGGCTGCAGCCTCCTGGCCTCGTTGAAGACATACAACATAATTCATACCTGCATTTCACCCCAGCTGATCATTAGTGCTGAAAAGCCTTTGACTGAGGTTTTATGCAGAAGAGCAGTTGAAAATTCCAATGGATTTGCAAACCCAGGTGGGGAGAATAACAATGACCTGGTCAAAACAGGAGTGTGCTTTCTGCTCTTGCCTTCCACTGCCCACTTTGTCTAAGAGGCAGCAGTTCACATCAGCAACTGTATTTCTGATCCTGCTCTAGTCTAATCAAGGATGACCTTCAGCTTTCTGGCACATGGACCTAACATGGGCAAAGATCAACTCTGCTGATTCAAACAAACCCTTCTATTCATATTAGGAAACAAGTCATGTTTGTACTTGCTGGTTATTCCACATTTATTTGGGCTTTATGGATACAAACTTAGTTGTGGAAAGTGGGGGGGTTAGGTAGAAGAAGAGGGAGTGTTGCTAGCAGAGATGGATTTAAATGATTGACAAAGCTACAAGACCCTGCAAGGTCTAAATTCCATTCAAGAAATTTAAACTAATATAGTGACAAAATTTCTGTTCTAATTTTGCATTTGGGGGAAATATTTTGGTGTAAAATATAAACTAAAATCTGAGCTTAATAGTTGGAGTGAAATGAAGAAAACTTTGGTACAATAATTCTACTGAATGTCTAGTTTGGTCTCCACATGAAGCTGGCATGATGGAGTGTGTGAATGTGCAGAAATCCTTATTTTGCTGTTGTTTACCACGGGAAATGCACTAAATCTTGAATCAGATTGAACAGGATGCAGACCAGTGAGTTGCAGGCTCAGCACATTCCCAGTCTGCAGTTTGGGGTTGTAATTATCTGCAGCTGAGGAGTCAGGCACACCAGTCATGCCCACTTGTGGCACCTGCCAAAAGGGGAGACTCCCATCCTGCTTCTGTGTGCAATCTGCTCCTTTTCTGGGGAAGAAGAGGCTCAGGGGAGACCTTCTCATTCCCTACAATTCCCTGCAAGGTGACTGGAGTCAGGTGGAGGATGGTCTCTTCTTCCAAGTAGTAAGTGGCAGGATGAGAGGAAACAGCCTCAGCTTGCACCAGAGGATGTTTAGGCTGGGCATCAGGAACAATTTCTTCCCCAAAAGAATTGTCAAGACTTGAAACAGTTTGCCCAGGGCAGTGGTGGCATCCCCATCCCTGGATGTGTTTAGAAACTGTGTAGATGTGGTTCTGAGGAGCATGGTTTAGCAGCAGAGCTGGCAGTGCTGGGTTAATGGTTGGGCTTGATACTCTCAAACATCTTTTCTAGCCCAAACTACTCTGTGATTCTAGGACCCTATGACCACTTATCAGAAGATTAAAAGCTTGAAAGATATCAAAGACGAAGAAAGGAATTGGGAGCAGGAGAGGTAGAAAACATTTCCTGCATTAACCTCACTGCACTTTGTGGTTTCAGGTGAGCCAACTGGCCTCTAGATGACTGTCTGTAACACAGGTCAAGTCTTTCAGGTAACACTCCAGATCTGAAGTGCAGGGTTATATTATTACCATACAAAATTACTCCAGAACACTATTTTTGAAGTATTTATACCATTTACAAGCTGAAATCCAACTTGGAACTTTGTAGCAGGGATTCCTCTCAACTAGACTTAGATGCTCAAGATCTCATCCAACCTGGCCTTGAACACCTCCAAGGAGAGGGCACTCCAAGCCTCCCTGGGCAACCCATTCCAGAATCTCACCATGCTGATCATAGAATCAAGTAGGTTGGAAAAGACCTCCAAGATCATCAAGTCCAATCTATCACCCAGCACCTAGCCAATGAACCAGACCATGGCACTCAGTGCCCCATTCAGACTTGTCTTGGACATCTCCAGGGATGGCAACTTCACCATCTCCCTGGGCAGCCCATTCCAATGCCAATCACTCTCTCTGCCAACAACTTCCTCCTAACATCCAGCCTAGACCTGCCCTGGCACAACTTGAGACTGTGTCCCCTTGTTCTGTTGTTGGTTCCCTGGCAGAAGATACCAACCCCACCTGGCTACAACCTCCCTTCAGCTAGTTGCAGACAGCAATAAGGTCACCCCTGAGCCTTCTCTTCTCCAGACTAAACACCCCCAGCTCCCTCAACCTCTCCTCACAGGACTGTGCTCCAGGCCTCTCACCAGCTTCATTGCTCTTCTCTGGACACGCTCCAGTATCAAAACATCTCTCTTGAATTGAGGAGCCTAGCACTGGACACAGTACTCAAGGTAATGTTCCACCTCACTGAAAGAGAACCCATTTGCATGGTTCCATCACTGCAGAGTTCTCATGTTCTCTTGATACACAGCACAGCAGCTCAAGTCAAAAGCATTGTATATATTATACCAAGTAGTTCACAGTCTCACAGTATCACCAAGGTTGGAAGAGACCTCACAGATCATCAAGTCCAACCCTTTACCACAGAGCTCAAGGCTAGACCATGGCACCAAGTGCCACGTCCAACCTTGCCTTGAACAGCCCCAGGGACGGCGCCTCCACCACCTCCCCGGGCAGCCCATTCCAGTGTCCTACTCAACAGCATTCCTTCAGCTCCTTGTCTTTGAGCAGTGGTCAGCTAGATGGGCAGTGTTGAAATAACTCCAGGACTGTGTGATCTGGACCTTTCCTGTCTCTTGTAATTACTTCTACTGAGAGATGTCTGCCAAATTCTCCCCACTGGACATATGGCCTCAGCAGGTATGAACAGGCCAAAAGTGCTTTCCTTGCACTGACGTCAGTGGGGGAAGCATGACTGAATTCAGCTCCCATGGAAGTTAACTAGAACCTGACTGCTGCCTTTTTTTTTTTTTGGAGGAGCAGAGTAGCCTGACCTAGCTCCTGCCACAGCTTCTTGAGAAATCTTCATACCTATCCTTCTAAACAGAAAGTGTCTTTGCAGTTAATTAGAAGATAATAGCAGGCAGCTTCTGCTAATTGTTTGTATTTTTGCTTAACGCTTATAAATCTCCTTGTTCAGGTATTATTACAAGCTAATATTTGTTTTGTAACACACATTAGTCATCACAATTAGCAAGCAGAAATAGATTAGTCATGCGCAAACAATCTTGTAAATGAAGTATTTATGCCCCCAGTGGGGATGGAAAGGGAGGTAATTGGAGCCCTTGATGACTGTCAAGGGAACCTGACTTGTCTTTTCTCTTCAAAACATTGTTTCAAGATTTCTTTTGGGGTAACTCACTGTATGTGGGCTGCCTCTGGAGTCCAGTCCCACCAGAGAATTCATGAAACCCAGTAGGCATCACCAGGAGAAGAGCGACTTGAGAGGAGATCTTCCCAATGCTCAGCAAGATATAAAGGGTGGGGGACAAGAGCATGGGGGCAGACTCTTGTCAGTGGTGCTCAGGGACAGAACAAGGGACAATGGGCATGAACTGGAACCCAGCAGGTTCCATCTGAAGAGGAGGAGAAACTCGTTTGGTGTGAGGGTGCTGGAGGTCTGGAGCAGGCTGCCCAGAGAGGTTGTGGAGTCTCCTTCTCTGGAGAAATTCCAAACCTACCTGGACATGGTGATCCTGGGCAGGCTGCTGTGGGTGTCTCTGCTTTAGTAGGGAGGTTGAACTGGATGATGTCCAGAAGTTAAAACTGCACAAGTGAACTGCACACTGTTTGCTCGGATGGAGCCCAGGTTACTGCACTGCTACTAACTGTAACACAACATCCCATTGCCACCCATTCCGTCTGTGTTCTCATCACTATCCTCTTGAAGCTTGAGGAGGGAAGATTTAGACTGGAGATTAGGAAGAAATTCTTTTCAGTGAGGGCAGTAAGACACTGAAATGGATTGCCCAGGGAAGTGTGAATGCCCCTTCCCTGGAGGTGTTCAAGGCCAAGTTGGGTGAGCTCTTGAGCAACCTGAGCTAGTGGGAGGTGTCCCTGTCCATGGCAGGAGGGTTGGAACTGGATGATCTTTCAGATAAATTCCAACCTAAACCATTCCATGAATCTATGAATCTTTCCTTTGCTCTACTACTTGCAATGAGGAATCACAGAACTCACAGCTCTTCCTCAAGGAAACATTTTCTCCAACTGAAGAAGTTGTCAAAGCTTCCTGAAGGAAGCATGGAAAAAAAGGAATAGTTGTTGCTGTGTTTAGCACAGAAATAGGTCACATATTGTTTCTGAAAGAAATGGATCACCAGCACACAGCCCCCCCCCCCCAGCTCATCCTGGTCTCCTCCCTCCACCCCCGTACACAGCACTTGAAGCACTCCAATATCCTTGCCAAATTCCCTCACAAATACTTTAATTCTTTACGTGCATGTCTCATTCCATCTGTTCCACATGCTCTTTCTGCCATTTACATTCATTGGCAGAGCCTGTGAGTTGACACCACACATTATAAATGGGCCGTGTTTAAAGAGGCTGAGGTAGTGTGGAGGGGAGATGAGGAGTAGCTCAGGGTCTGGGCTTTTCTCCTGCAGAGCTGGGTTTGATTCGGCTACAGGGCAAACTGCACGGGATTGTCACCAGCAGGTTTTCAGATCAGTGAGGCTCTGGCTGTGAAATACGACACTGCCTTCATGTTCAGCAGGCAAAAAGGCTCTCCTTTGCAGGCTTTATGAAGTGGCTGCACGTGTTAGAGACCCTGTGCCCAAATAAAGCACAGAGGAAAGGCAAAGGTGATGTAAGGGAGGAGTAAAGCGAAGTAGTGCTCCGTGGGAAGGGTGTTGTTAGGTATGTGCTTCAGTATCACCAGTGGAGCAAATGCTACCTGTCTGATCCCTCACCAAAGGGCACACCACAAAACCAGGCCCACAAGCCAGAAGTCTCCAGGCTCTGCCTTTGGGAGATAAGCAGTTGGTTTGGGGTCATCCCAGCCCACCACCAGCTGCAAGTCTGCCTTGGGCTACATGGAGGAGCTGCTGCAAACATCTGTTGGATATAGATTTAAGAGCAGTTTCCAGGAAAAGAATAGGAGGAAAACAAATTCTCTTCAGATTTCAGTACAGGGACATTTGTCTAACCAAAACACAGATCAGTTGTGTGTTTGGCCGTGTGCCTTCGACTCCTTGAAGAAACCTCAAGCCATGACATGCCAATTATGTCCTGAGTTCTGGACACCAGATCTTTTCTTTCACATCCATAAGATTACCTCAGACAAAAGCAGCATGCATTTGAGGGACACATACGGGTCCAACAGAGATCCAGCTAAAAGGACCATGAAATCTGAAGCTCAGGCATGGCCTGCCCTGCAGAAGAAAGCTGTGTGGTACCTGCAGTACCCTGCAATACAGAGTTAGGATGTATACAGGTAGTAACAACAGAGTTGTAGAAATCAGTGTTGGAAGTATCCATTCCCCAGCTCATTATGCAGTATAACTACTTTACTACTCTTATTAAGGTGTTGTGAAAATACAGACTGTATTTCATCAGAGGGCAGTCAACAGCTCGAACCTTCCCTTCTTCCAAAGCGAGACAGCACAGCCTGCTTACCTGGCAAGACAGATTTCTCAATCTTTACCTGCCTATTTTTTCCACATTCCTTTCCTCATCTAATTTTTCCTGTTTAGCTTGTGTGCTCTACTCAATACCCTGTTATCTTCTAGCCCATCTCTCTCGCGCTTCCCTGCCTGTTGTTACTACATTGTCTTTAATGTTCTCCCGCTCCCCTTCGTCGCCAAGCTATGGTTTTCCACTGCTGTGAAAATGTTTGATTCATACAGTTCATTGTTTCTCCTGCAAAGAGAGAAAATAAAAAAGCCTCTCAAATGACCTGCATGTGCTTG
The DNA here is from genome assembly GCA_013400475.1 of Tricholaema leucomelas. NCBI lineage: Eukaryota > Metazoa > Chordata > Aves > Piciformes > Lybiidae > Tricholaema lacrymosa > Tricholaema leucomelas. Next base: position 921,171 of record WAAF01021101.1, read on the forward strand.
AGTAAAAGCAGGAAAGGAAGGAGTGTCCTTCTCTGCCTGCTCTCAGTTTGAATTCTTGTAGGCTATTGCATAGCAAATGAGAAATAGGAAAGATAAACAATTGCCACTGTCTTGAGTGGGAAGGGAACTTGGGGAGGTCTTTGCAATGTGGCAATGGATTTTTGTTCCAGATGTTTTCATGTGCAGGAAAAATGAAATCTAGGTCCTTCTTTACCCACATCCTCTATCCTTTAGACAAGTCAACATAGAATGGCTTCAATTCCTGACCACTTCGTGCCTTCTTGGTAAAAAGCAGAGTGAGATCAAGATCTTGAGGTGATGGCACAAATTCAACACCATATTTAGGAGGGTTTCTCTAAACTTGGATGCTGTCAGAGGTGCTAATCTGACAAGGCAAAAAAATAGGGATAGATTTACAAGGCACTTGGGCTGCTACATCATCTTGTCCAAAGGAAGGTGCTGTTCTCCAGAATGATGTGCGGCTGATGCATTTGGTTCCTCCGCAAGACAGCCAGAGAAGACAACATCTCAGCCAGTGGAAAATACTGAAACAAGGCACATGGACGAAGGGTCTTCCTCAGCAAGACTGTAAACCTCTTGGTTCTCAGGTACTAACTGCTGACCTACATGGCCACCTTTACTCACCTCTAACAGAACTGGATTCCCAGCCAAGAACATTCTCCTCAAGTTTAGGTACCTAAGGTCATTGGTTCAGAAATGGTTCTCTTAAGCTGCTGGGGTAATGTCCTCTTTTAATACAGTAACAAGAAAGCGAGAGAGGCCTGCCAAAGGAGCTTCAAACCCACATCTGCTGTGAAAATGACCTAACTACTAAATTGCAGGGTGTTCTAGGTGGAGGATTCTCCACCCACCCTTTGATGATAGGCCACTATGTAGTAGCATGAAAGACACTTTGGGCAAAAGAGGAAGAGAATTATTAAAGCCTGATGATGAAGTCACAGCCTTATTTTGCTTTGTTTTACCACTTACTGCCCTACCTAATGGCATGGGATGCAAAAAACCTGCTCTTTGATCCACTAAAGCTTCAGTGAATTTGCTCATCTCATGTATTTCACTTACTTACACATTAATTTCCTTTATAACGCTGTAATTCCACCTTTTGGGTTTTCTTCTCTTTTTTAGCTGCCTATTGTCTTTGCTAATTGCTGCCTTATCTTCAGTTTGAACATCTCATCCTTAGCATTTGTGCTGCTTGCACAATGGTAGAGAGAAAGGAATCCTGTCATCAGTTCATTTAGTGTACCCTTGGGGGAAAGAAAACCAGGAGGATGGGATACAACGAATGATCCAACTCAGTAAAGCCACCCAGGTAAGCATGTCCTGCTGGCTCCATTGCATCAAATTTAAGCTATTCCACATCTCTGGAGGTTCTCTCCTTTTGCATTCTGCCTTCTTCCCAGGCAGACTTGAAATTTTCACTTCTTCACATCACAAAGTACTCCAGACTCACACATTACACATGGTTCATATAATTTATGGCTTCTTATACTACTTTGGTGACCTTTCACTTGAGAATGACAACCATGAGAACTATTTCCTATTCTCCATCTATATATGCCAAGCCTATCCACAGGGAAGGACAGGTAAGAAAACCTCCTACTGCAAATGTGCCCACAAAATCCCAGTCACTACAGCTCAAACTGCCATGTTTGGTGCACTGCCCTTGTTGTAAATGTGATGATATGGAAACAAAGTGCCTGCTTTTGTTCTGAGCATGGAATGGCTTAGATTGGAAGAGACTTCAGAGATCATCTACTCTAACCTCTCCATCATGGGCAGAGACATTTCTCAGTTTGACTCAGATGCGCAAGGCCTCATCTAACCTGGCCTTTAACACCCCCCGGGAGGAGGCATCCACAGTGTCCCTGGGCAACTGTTTCAGTCTCTCATGACTCCAGTACTTCGGAAATTCTTCCTAAGCTCCAGTCTAAACTCAATCTCTCTCAGCTTCAAACCATTCCCCCTTGTCCTGTCTCTAGACATCCTTAGGAAAAGTCCCTCTGCAGCCTTCCTGTAGGATCTCTTCAGATATTGGAAGGCAGCTCTAAGGTTCCTCCAGTCTTCTCCAGGCTGAACAACCCCAGCCTCCTCATCCTATTCTCACAGTAGAATTGCTCCAGCCCTCAGATCATCTTTGTGCCCCTCTGCTGGACTTCCACCAACAGCTCTGCATCTTATACTGGATGCATTATTCAAGGTAAGCTCTCAGAAGAGCAGAGTGAAGGGCCAGAATCACCTTTCCAAGCTTTTTTTAAACAGGAAGAAATCTTCATTTAAAAAGTTACGTTTCCTCTAAGCAATTCTAATGAAAAGATAAATATGGAATGAAATCACTACTCAAAGAGCTTCTTCTAAGTTCATCAATGTTTTTTCTTGTACAAGAGAAACTGCATGAGTGAGGACACTGGAAACAGCAGGAGTTGTTACCTTTATTGCTTTAGGGTAGAGCTCAACATCCCCTGTGTTTCAGGGAATTAAAAAGAAAGTCATCTAAATGGTGGGGGAGAACTGGATATGTGCACCGTACGCAGAGCAGGAACAAGAGTAGTCAGCTGAGACAGGAAGAGAAGCTGCAGCGTGGAGAAACCTCAGTGTGTGCTCACGTGAAGCACCAGGCACGCAGCTCACTGAATAAAGTAATTCCCAGTAGTAATCCCAGTGGGACTTGGGCCAAAAGGGTGAAAGGAAGGCAACACATTTCAGTTGTGATTCAAGAAGTCCTGGAATCCTTCCTGACCCGCTGGGTTGGAATTTCTGACTTGACGCCCTGCTTTGACTCAGAATAGGAAACTGTATCCTAACTGCAGGTTTCTTTTTATAGAGCAAACTTCATTGCCAACTTCCTTTGGAGCAGAAGTTTATTCCTCATGGTCTTTAAGCCCCACACCAATCACAGGACACAAGTGCAAGAAAATGTGATCTCCCTCCCTCAATTACAACACAACACCTTTATGCAAAAGGCAAACACCAGAACCAGAGCTGGGCTTCATTACTCATCTCACTAAACCCAGTGTGCAGTGCTGGCTTTTAAAAGCAGCTGGCTAATCTTTCTCCTCCTCCTTCTCCCCCGTTAAACTTGGCCAACATGAAAGGACAGTGATGTGGTCCAAGAAATGCTTGCCAGGATTAGAGGCTAAATTGGAGATTTCTTGTGTAATGCAGTAACAGGCAGGGGATGGGAGAACGAGCACTAGGACAAGGATTGCACTATGTTTATTACCAGGCAGGTAATGAGACAGGACAACTCCAAGCTGATCTAGGGGAACTGAAGCTGATAACTTTGCAAACTCGAGATGTGTTCTAGCACTGGTGTTGATTACATCTTTAAAAGGGAACAGTTCGAAATATCACTTTGGCTTTCATGTTATTTTGTGATTAAAAAGGATAATTTGATTCTGTCAGCACTTCCACAGAATGGAATAGATCAATAATGCATTCATAGAAAAAATAGGTAGAAATCAGGTAAGCAGAGCAGTAGCTCTCACAATAATTTGAGGCTGAGACAGCATCTCCTCTAAAATTATCCACTTGACATATTTAAATCAGCGTCGGCCACTTAATCCCATTGTATCTTACACACAATTTATTGAGTGATTAATGCCAGAACAAGGGATCTTAATTAATCTTTCCACTTCCTCCTTACTGAGGCTTCTCTTGAAGTCTATGGAGGGAGTAAAACTAACAGGCAGGTTCCAGCTCTTGGCATCCAGTCTAGGTTTGAATGAAGTACAGGTAGTAAGAGACTTGCCCAGGGTTATGGAAAAAATTATGGAGGAGAAACCAAACACAGAAGCCATAGAACCAAGTCAAGCACTTAAACTGAAAGTCTTTTCATCCCACCCAAGACATTAAAAAAACCCATTCCTATAAAGACCAAAATTCCAGACCAAGGTCTATGGGATATTGTATTTTGTGTTCTATAAAGGAAATAGGTTTCAAATAGGCAGAAATGTAAGTAGTGAGTAATAAAATGCAGACAAAGTCTTCCTATTCTTCCTCTCAAACAGAAATGTGATGGCTTTCTGTCACAATAGCTCTTCTCCAAAAGCATTTTCATTCTTCTCAATCTCACCCAATGTCATTGCTGTGTGCAGCTGCCCTCATTGCAATTTGGTGAGAGAATCTTCTCTTACAGCACTGCAGCACAGGTGGGATGTATCCATTTTGCTTTTGTACTTTCTACTTCAGTGTTAAGATCACCAAATCAAGTGGCTGGATCTGCAGAGACAATGATCTTGTTCATGCTCTCAAAGAAGTCAGAGGAGACTAAAGTGTACAAAACTGACAGAAGACTGAGATCTTGTGACTGGAAAAATGCAGCCAGTTGGGCTGCCTCAAGAAGAGTGTGTCAAGCAGGTCAAGAAAGGTTCTTCTCCCCATCTGCTCTGTCATGGTGAGACCACACCTGGAATACTCTGTCCAATTTTGGGCTCCTCAGACTGAGACATACAGGGAGCTACTGGAGAGAGCCCAACAGAGAGCTAAGAGAATGATGAAGGCACTGCTATGGAGAAAGGCTGAGAGACCTAGGGCTGGTTAGTCTGGAGAGGAGAAGGCTGAGAGGGGACCTTATCCCCTCTGTCTGTAAATATCTGAGGAGTGGATGGCAAGGCAAAGGTGCCAGGCTCTTCTTGGTGGTGCCCAGTGACAGGACAAGGAATAACAGGGATAAGCTGGAAGCCAGAAAGTTCCACATCAACATGAGGAGAAACTTGTTTGGTGTGAGAGTGCTGGAGCCCAGGAGCAGGCTGCCCAAAGCGATTGTGGAGTCTCCTTCTCTGTAGACTTTCTAAACCTACCTGGATGTGTGGCCTGCCCTAGGTGACCCTGCTTTGACAGGAGGGTTGCACTGGATAATCTCTAAAGGTCTCTTCCAACCCCTACTATTATGAATTGTACCCAGCCACCATTTGCAGCACTAGTTCACTATGCCCTTCCTTCTGTTTGCAGAGTGTGAAGAGCTGTTTTGTGAGCTCCCCTGAATCACCTTCAGTCCTTCCAACAGGGGAAATACCATTTCAGAACTACTGAAAGACTTGGACTGATGCGTCCAAGCCCCACTTGTGCTCAGCAGGACTGCTCAGGTGCTCAGGTCTCATTTAAACAACAAGTAGTTTTCCAGTTTTCCCTCTGTGTCTTTAATTACTTGCCACATCTGGCATGGAAAGCTTGACTGGATGATTGTCTTCTCCCCCTTCTCTTTTTCTCAAATACAGTCTTTTAGGGAGGAAAAAGAAATGGATTTGAACATGGTTGAGTAAATTTTTCTGATGGAAATTTCTACCAAAATACATTTTCACTGGTGTCTCTGATTTTTTCCTTGCCTTTTCACACTTCCTTAGGCAAGGACACACATACAGAAATGGATCTGTATGACTCTTTACAGACAAAAAAATACAGAAAAAGAAATCAAGATAGGTCTAGGTGAGGTTTGGGGCTTTATTTCAATTAATATTCACTGCTGCTCTTTCCTTAGATTTATTCATTCTAATTAGCAGTGATTTAAAGAGAAAATCCTGCTTGCATTGCCTGAAGGCACACAGAAACTGCAACTGGTACTGGCTTTAACACATTCTTCCTACACAGGGGAGGGAACCTTCCCCTGTACAAACACTGAGAGGATTCACATCCACTCCATCCTGAGGGTCTCCTCCCTGCAGAGTTTTTGCACGTTATCTTGGGCATGTGGCAGAAGGGAAGGGTTGGAGGGATGGTGGTAGATTCACCAGCCAAGCACTCCAGCATAGCTGCTAATGGAAGGAGACACAGACATCTTGAAGGCAGCACTGTAGGGAAATTAATTCTTCCTGCGTGCTGGTAGCAGCCCTGCACATAGCAGAGACTGCAATGATTTGTTTTCAATGGCAAATTTTCGCTGGGAGGTTTGCAGAGCTATCACCTCTCCTCGATTCAGAGAAACTAGTCACAGAGCTGTGCCAACCCTCACCACCATATCAGCTTCCCCAACAGACCGCAGCCTGTTCTCAGCTCTTCCAAGAACATTTGTGGAGCCTGTAAGACCCATCTCTAAAATGGTGGCTACCAGCACCTCAGTCCTTGTCCTTTGGTCCTGGGCACTTAAGGTAAACCAGGGAAACGTTCCTCCCCCTGGCCTGTTCTGTGAGGTCTGAGCAGAGCCTGGGCATGAAGCGACCACAGCCCTCAGTGGAAGGTTTGTGGATGGAAGGAAGGCAGAGCAGCAGTGGAAATCTGCTCTGCAGCGAAGGCATCTGCATTGCAGATTGGAGAGGAAAATTTTGCCCTAAGTGCCAAATCACATCTTTTAAGAGTGAAACTATTTTTGCTTTGTACAAGTGCAGAAAATGATCATTTGGGTAATATGGAACTGAGTAGTGCAAAAGTGAGATAGGGCTTGGGGAAACCCAGTAACCTTCCTGCCATTTTAAAGGTGGTTTTAAAACATTTCTTTCTTTAATTCCTTTTTAAAGCATTTTTGCTCCCACAGCTTTGCAAGGTTGACAATAACAGCACAGAACATTACAGATTGATTTTCTTTGCTAATTAATCAAGCAACTTGGAAAACTTCAAAGAATGTGTAGGGATAACTACTCACCGGTGATGTGATGACTGTCTAGGAACTAATCTAACCCAGGATATTAGCAGAGATTTTATTTTGATAGGAGCAATCTGGAGTCATCTCAGTAGAGATGTATCTCCTGGCAGTGTAGGACAAGAAGAAAAGAATGTCATGAAAAACTGCCATGTTGGAATTACAGGCAAGAACTGAGATGTGGGTAAGAACATTCTTCCTCCCTCAAATCTTGGGATGGATTTCAGATTTAACACCTTTGGTCAAGACTATCATAGAGGCCATGGGACATTTTGTTCCCTCTTTATTGCAGCCACCATTGTTTGAGAAATGAGCAATGGGGAAATAAAAAGCTTCCTTTCTCCTTTATTCATACACCAGACAATGCTTTTCCCTTCTCTCCCTCTCTGCCCCCCTTAATGATAAGTCCAACGTGCAATTTTCTGCCATTTCAAAGCCGAGTTTAAGTACAGGTTTAACAAACACTTACAAAGAGCAGGTACATTTACTGATACACCTGATGAGCTGAAAAATAGGTACTCAGGCTTACAAAGTAAGTGTAGTGGGAGCTTTGTATTGTATTTCACCTGGAAATGGCTTTCTTCAGTAGAAATACATTTTGTAGCAAGGGACTACAATGAAGAGTGTAGTGACAGAACAGTAAACCAGGCAGGTTTGGCAGTTTCAATGATTGCAGGACCCAAGAAAAACTTACTTTGGCAGGTGAACTAGAGTGTAGTGAGCCTGTGCAAGAGGCTTTACCCTCAACTACAAAATCAAACAAGATTTGAGAAGAGTGACAAAATACAGCCTGGTTTATGTCCACAGGACAACATTTCAAGCAGTGCTGCTGCTCTCATTGCATGGGTTTGAATATGGCAATGGCTTCAGCCATGATATGATTTACTTATTTGTGAGATCCCCCATGAGCACTGCTCCTCTAATGGACATCCAGAAATCACAGCTGGTTTTTATACAGGTAGCTAAGTCTGTGAATTGCAGCTTATTTTGGAATCTATTCAGCAATCCAGAGTGCTCAGCAAAGGAGCAAACAAGACCACAGACCCAAATTATGTTGCTTTATATTAGTTCTCAATGACACTGCTTTCCTTTCTCTGTTGCTATATGAGTACTTTAAGTAGATCTTCCTGCCAGCAACCCCTATATTAATCCAGACTGGCTCTGCTGCCTTGGATGAAGTAGATAATGACTTAATCTGAGATTTGATGTAACAGTAAATGAAATTTGGTCCTGACATCAAAAGCATTTCAGGGAAGAGACACGGTCTCAATTATTGCCTGCAAACAATCCATCTGTTTCCCTGCAGAAAGGGCTTTAGAAAGTGTTCAGCATACAATTTGACAAGCTGGAGTCCTGTAATGTTTTCTCTTGGAGATGGCTCTTCATCATTCCTCCTGTGATTGTCCCTGTCATATATACTGTCAGCTGTCAATTAAAGAGCAAATGAGTAAGACCCACCTATCAGCCAGGAACTGGCTGTGCCCTTCCATCCAAAGGAGCAATTGCCTCACTATCTGCTTCAGAAAATGAAATGAAGGAAAAAGCCTGAGCCTTTCCTGCCATCCTTGTTTTGAACAGTGTGTGTATTTCTCTCCTCCTGTATCAATACAGTTAGATCATGCTCTTTTTTCATCAGGCTACAGTACATTTCACTCTGTCAGCATGATATAATTTGCAACAGAGGTGATCTATCTCCCTTGCTGAAATAAGGGATCTTCTCCCACAACTTAACAAAGATCTGATTCTAATCACATCCATCCCTGTTTGGTTCTGAAACATGCTGGAGTATTTACATTAAGTAAAGCAAAGTGATCCAAACAGGCAGTCTGAAGGGAAATAAAAGCGTTCAAGATCAAGAAAGTAGCTACAAGCAAACCTCTCTCAGAAAAGGATCTGGTAGAACCTTAGAATTTGGTATTTTAACTCTTTATTTGTGGTAATCTGAAAGAGTTAGCAAGGCAAAAAGGTTTGAAAGAGACAAATCAAATTCTAATTATGGTGAAATTACTTCAGAAGAAGATACTCAGAGTTCATTCTGTCCAGGAATAAAGGGGGCATTATATGAACTGCGATTCATGAGTGAGACAATGAATAAGGAGGTGTGGGAGGCTCTTCTTTCAGTTAATAGCAATTAATGTTTTGAATGGGCTCACTGCACACCTTTCTTAAACAGGAATATTCCTATTTTGGAGCCAAGATAATTCAGGGAGTGTGTCCTAGCAAATAATGGTCAAATCTGCCAACCCTGATGCCTGTGGTTGTTACCTACATTCTGGAAGGAAACTGATCTGTGGACGTCATCCATGCACTTGTGAATTCATTCACATGCAGAAGAGAAGGCTGAGGAGAACCTCATTGCTCTCTACAGCTACCTGAAAGGAGCTTGCAGTGAAGTGGGTGTTGGGCTCTTCTCCCTAGGATGAGGTGATAGAAGGAGAGGCAAGGGCCTGAAACTGTTTCAGGGGAGGGTTAGGTTGAACACTAGGAAAAAGGTCTTTCCCGAGGGAGTGGTCAGACATTGGAACATGCTCCCAGAGAGGTGGTGGGATTGAACCTTCCCAGAGGTGTTCAAGAGGTGGTGCTTCAGAATACAGTTTAGTAGTCAGGGTGGTGGTTACAGTTGGACCCAGTGATCTTGGAGGTCTTTTCCAACCTTAATGAGTCTATGACTTTGAATGCTATAATAATGCTTTTCCTGTAAAACAGTCCTTCAGGTCTTTACAAGCACCAATTATCTTATGGCATAGAGCCTCTTGTCTTCTTTTCACAAGCACAGGGATTGAAGAGCAAAGCCACACAAGGGCCTGCATGACAGAAGTCGGATTAACTAGTCCTCTTCAGCTCAGAGAAGAGAAAGAAATCCTCAGAGTTATGGATAACACGGATCAAATATTATTTACTGTTCCACACATTGCAAGGATTAAGAATCCAGAGTGAAGAAATCTGATAACTTAGTTTAAAACCAGACAAAACTAAGATTTTTCTCTGTAATTGAAGCTGTGACATTCATTGATGCAGGATGTTAGTGAGGAAAGGGGATTTGAATGGACTTAAACTATTTCATGGAGGACTGATCCACTGATAGCCCTTAAATATGATGGCTTATAGGTGTCCCTCATGTAAGGATACACCAGAAACCAGGAATTGCTGAGGCAAGAGAATATAAAAGCAGGAACTCAGCCTGTACACAGCTCTAGTTTACCCACCATGACAGTTACTGGGAAGAAGGAATGAACATCACAGAGCTGTCTGGAAACTTCCCAGTACGTAGAATCTGCACATCTAATTGTAGACAGGTAGGAAGTTTTTCCTTCCCAATCTCTGCTCTGAAGAACTTCATTCTTCAGTGAGGGAGGCAGACAGCAGGTTCCAGGGAAGAAACGGTTCTGCAAACTTTGCATTTTTTATCAGCCCAGCTGATGGCTATGCCCCACTTAGGAGAAGTTCTCCTCCCAGTAGCCCTTCAGAGAGAACACATCGTGTCCAGCACTCAGAAGAAACTCTCTGACTGCACTCCTTAGCTCACTCTGAACTTTTGACCCCACTGTATACTCTGATTACTGGAACTAGCAGGATTATTTCCACGACCTACTTTCTAGTATGTTTTCCTACTGCAGAGTGATATGGCCCAAGTGCTGCTTGATACTGCAGTTGTAATGTGGCAGGAACTATTCAAGTGCCACATTAAAAGCTGTGTGTGAGGAAAGGGTTCTTGTGAGCTCTGTACAGGTACATGGGTATTATTTCCAACAAAACAGCCATCATGAAGGAGGTTCTCTGTTGCTGGAAGGTCCCAAGAAGTTGCAGTAACAGTCAGAAAAAAAGAGAACAAAGCCAAAGAGCCTTTTCCTCATGGCTGTATTACTTAGCCAGCAGGCATGTGCCCTCCTCCAGAAGGCAACCCTTGATGGTATTCTATCTAACTGCCAGAATCATGGCTACCTCCACAGCAAGGTATCCTCCATCCTACCTGCTTCAGAGACATACTCTAATCCTTCCTGTTGGCTATGGGTACACCTCTTTAAATTGAAGATGTCCTCAAATTGACCTGGCCTCTCAAATTCATTGTTTCAGACATCTCAACCACTCTAATGCTCTGAGTGGATGCATTGACTGTGGTCCTGCCTTTGGCAATGCCTAGGTGTGAAACTGCTGCAATTGCTCTTTGTACAGCTGCCCTTAGCCAGTAAGACATACTGCACAGAAGGTGATGGTTTCACCCTGCTGGATTGCTTTGCTTCTGCCAGCCTCAGCTCTTGAATTCCTTTCACAATCCAGACTGTAAATAATAGATTGTGTCAAAAATCCCAGTGAAAGGTTACCAAAGCTTCTCCTGATTCAAAGCCTACCAACACTTTACAACATAACCCATGGCCAGACGTGACTAGGAAATTGAGTGGAGCTACCTGTGCCACAGGGTAAGAATAGAGTTGGAGTCAACAGCAGCCCTGCTGGAACTCCAGGAGCTGTACTGGCAGAATGAGAAAGAGCAGGCACAAAATGCTTTACGTGAGGGTTTGCTTTGATTATGTTATGCAGGGAGCAGATTCTTCTCAACACAGCCATCTCTTTATTATATAAATACGTAATTATAGGTCTGGCTGAATCTTGAAGTCAAGGGAGGCAGGAGCTGGCCCAGCAGAGCTGAGAGCTGCCATCTGACTGGCAGCTCTGAACTGACATCTCTTCTATTTTAAGTTTCTTTTTGATATCAGTACAGCTGAGTTTTCCCTTGTAATTCTCAGTATAGTTTTAATGAGTGCCTGAACAGCTTCCATCTAGCAGCTTATCTGCATTACTGCTGCTTGACATGACTGTAAAAGTAGAGATAAAGCAAGTAGCAGGAGGTCCACTGTCTTAACGGCCATTGGCCTCAGCAATTAACAAGCAGGGAAAAGGAAAATAAATACTGAGCACTAGGCCAGGCTGAGGACTCCCTGTGCAGGGACATCTCACTCAGAGCAGCAGCAGCATCACATAGTTTTCATCTTGTTTTATAGGATGTCTCTTTCTACCTCAGAAGTCTCTTCTGTTTCTAACATGACATAGTCCCTGCATCTCCTGATGGACTTCCAAACCCCTCTCATCCCAGCTTGAACCCCTTGCCACCATCTTTTAGCCCATGCTCTTCCTCCAGTGCTTTCTTCTGCCATGTTGCTCAGAAGCACTGACATTCAGTCCCTGCAATCCCACCACTGTCACAACTGTTCTCCATCTCTGTCCACTTGGAACCAAAAATTCATCTGTGTTCCTCTTCACAGTAGAATAAGTAGTCCTAGCATCTTTTAAAATGGCAAGTGTCATGTGGAGATACCCAAACAATTAGATGTACATTTAAAATAACATTATAAATGATTGAAAGATTTGGGGGTGTGCATGGGCAGTAACTTTTTGTCTCTTTGGTTATGAGTTGGATAATTGCTTGAAGCACTGCAGAGTTAGAGAAAACTTGGCAATTTCTATGGAATATTCCTTAAGAGAAGTAAAGAAGTTAGATAATTGTTGGACTCAATGACCTTAAAGGTCTTTTCCAACCTAAATGATTCTATGGATCTATGATTGTGTGAAAGAAGCAAAGAGAAGCTCTATAAGAAAGCCCTGAATAAGGCAAATCTCTCGAGGTTATGGTAAAATCAAAATGACTGCCAAGTGAAATTCATCCCTTAGTTTTCACTGAGCTCTCTGCATCCTCCAAGCATAAGGACAGGAACCACCTTCTGTAGCACCTTCTGAAGGTACAATGCAACCCTAACACACTTCTTCCACGGACCAGGTGTGAAAGCTTTCAGCTCAGCTGTCCCCCAGGCCTCTGAACCAGCAGATGAGCTCGTTGGTGAATAACCCTGAAGCACAACACTAGTTTAAGCCCAAAGATTTACATGTTTGCAGAGTGGACAGGCAAAAGAGCTTCCAAGCCTGCCTCACCTCCATGGTCACGATGTTTGGAAGCAAGTAAGTCTGAATGCTGAAGCCCTGCTGTACTCCTTGGCCCAATGCTAAGACAAGTGCCCCTTGTGAGACTCTGCAAGACCACAGGTGTACCAGCGGGGACTGGAGGGATTCCCCAGCTAGTTTGCATCCACACAAACACTAACACAAGAGCAAGATGCAACAGCATCCAGAAAGTGAAACTAATCTAAGCAGTATGAAGCAACACTGTAAACATTTTCGAGCCCTTCTACCAGGAAACACAGTAGCAGAAGCTGTTTGTTCTTCCCTGGTAAACATCTCCACTGTGGAAATCCATAACAAACACTCCCCAAAGAGCTATTGCCCTGAGTACTCTAGATGGCACTGGGCCAGTATCACTTACTCTGTAGGAAGCCTCTTTGGAAACATATTTGGAACTAGCCTTGACTGACTGACGCTCATCTTCCTCCCTCCTGCTATAAACAGTAAGAGTTTATCTGCCTGGGTGTTGTTTTAAAAGGAGCTGCTCTTGACAGTGCTATGGAGGCAAATGAAATGTACACATTATTAATAAGCCATTGGAAATAAGGCAATGGAACTGGAGTGTCTGCACCTCAGGATTTTCATAGCCAAAAGGGAAATACTGAAGCAGCTGTTTTATTGCCAGCTAGGAAATGTTGTAATTAGACACCAAATTTTGATTTGTGGTGTTCTTCCTCAAATACATCTCAAAAAATCATTCACACGGTTATGTTCTAGAGGCAGAGCATGATCTGAACACAGACTCTGAACAGCAGCAGACTGGAGAGGCTGCCTTAGCACAGAGAAGTGCCTTGGTGGAGCTTAGGATAAGATGGTGGATTGCCTTTCTTGGAAGTCTTACCTCTCTAACTCTGCTCTTCAAGCCACTCCATCACCAAATATTCACCTGTACAAGGCTGCTCCCTTGTTTGTGAAGCTGATGATAAGTCACAGAAGTTCTTGTAATGTCATACTTGTGGTTCTTCCTTTGTCATCTAAAACAACAGTAGTATTCTCAGGACCCAGAAACTGGGCAAATGTGTCATGAATTAAATGTTTGGGCTTTTTAAAAGCACTCTCTCCCTATTAAACTGTTGCTGTATGTCAGGTTTATGGTATATAAAATTAAGTTGTGCTGTAAGTCCGTTGAGTGCTGTAATAAACACATGGCTGCCAGGCTTGTTACTTCTACTCCAGCCATAGCTGAACTCAGAAGTAGCCATTTCTGCATCAATGATGGGACATCTTCAGAGTCTGAAGGGGGCAGAAGCATCTGAACAGAGCCAACCACCGTAGAGATCACAGTGCAGACAGATCAGTGTTCAGAGATCTGTCATGGGTCCAAACCCAATGTTCAGAGCAAAACACTGCCAAGCAGGAGTGGGCATAAGAAAGCAATGAAGAAAGAACTCTGAGCTGGATCACAAACTTCGGGAGTGATAGAAGTGGGTGCATGTAGGTCCTAAACATTTCAGTAAAACACCCATGAAATATGTCTCCTTGAAATGCATTTCTCTTTGCTGGGCCATAGATAGACTCCTCTTACCATGACAAGACTTTCCTTACTGAATATAAAGAGCAAGTATTTCCTCTGCTTCCCACTAGAGAGGTGTTTTCTTTCTCAGCATTAGCTCTGTGTGCTGGAGAGTCATTCCCAGGGTTGGAGAACTCAAGGGAAGGACATGCAAGGCAAGGATGGTAGGGGATAGAGAGCTGCATGGATCTCTCATTGCCCAGAGCAACTCTTAGAGAAGTTTCGAATCAGCTAACAGTCTCCAGTGGATTCTCTTTTCTCTGTGCACAGCCACTTTTAGGCCTGAAAATATTACTGTGCAACTAGACTGGCCTACAAAGAACAAGAGATTTGGAAACACCTGAGCCAAATGCCTATCCAGGAGTCAAACAACATTTTCTGAGGGAGGAAAAAGGAAGAAAGGAAGGAAGGAAGGAAGGAAGGAAGGAAGGAAGGAAGGAAGGAAGAAAGAAATAAATAAATAAATAAATAAAGAAAGAAAGAAAGAAAGAAAGAAAGAAAGGAAGAAAGAAAGAGAGAAAGGGAGAAAGAAAGAAAAAAGAGAGAAAGAAAGAAAGAGAAAGAAAGAAAGAAAGAAAGAAAGAAAGAAAGAAAGAAAGAAAGAGAAAGAGAGAAAGAAAGAGAGAAAGAAAGAAAGAAAGAAAGAAAGAAAGAAAGAAAGAAAGAAAGAAAGAAAGAAAGAAAGAAAGAGAGAAAGAAAGAGAGAAAGAAAGAACTAAAACCCCCAAACAAACCTAGTTTTCCTGTATCTTCTTCCATTCCTCTAGGAACAGGAAATCCACCACAATGCTACCTTTTCCCTAAGCTGCTGACATCAGGTTTTTGCTCCTCTAGCTTCTACTGACATTTTCATCATTCAAGAGAAGTTAATTTATCCACCACAAATTTACTTTCTCTCAGAGACAGCAGTTTCAGCAGGCAGGGCTTAGAGCTCAGCACTACCTCCAACACTGCCATTGGTCTGCTGTGACCTCAGGCAAGTTATTTAACCTCTGACTGTCTCAGTTTGCCAGCCTGATGAATGGTGATGAAAACTACTTCATGAGAGTAGGCTTTCAAAAAAAAAAAAAAAAAAAAGAGAAGTCATTAAATACTTTGCAATTACTGGGGAAAGATTATTCTTAGCCCTTCAACACAACTCCATCTCTTACTAGATATTCAAAGTAGCTATTGTCCAAGCTTGGTGCCTAGCCACTTTTGAAGTGACAGGTTGATTTTCTTAGCAGAAACAACACCTTGTGCACATGTCTGAGCTGTGTGTTCTCCTTTCCCAGGCACATGGACTTTTCTGCATTTATTTCAGCACACTGAAACACCCATTTCTGGCTGCTCAGCCAGACAGTGCTAGTTTCTAGGTCAACCAACCATGACAGCTTATTTGAAATGGGAATAAAAAGAAGAATTGGTGTATTTATTTTTTTTTACATACTAGTGTTTCATTCAGTCTCTCTTTCCAATCATTCACCTCCAAGAATCAGCTTTGGTTCCACTTGCTCTTGTGTAATGCTCAAATTACCACCAGCTGATCAAATAGCAGTGACCCCAAATTCTTGCAGAACCACAGAAGACACAGAAATGTGACCTGACCTGCTTAACCCTGTCTGACCTTCCTTGCCACACAGTCTGACCTGACCTCACTCCTTTTATTCCTCCCAACACACGTTAATAGAATCCACCAAAGGAAAGCAGCAGGGGGAGAAGGAGTCAGACTGACTTAACATCTTATTTCAGAGAAGTGTTTCCTTAACTAAACAATCTAACCCTCAACAGTGATTTCTAAATTGCTGGAACATTACCTCCCACCCAGCCACTGTAATCAGTTTTTTACTTGGTACATATTCAAGAGTAGTCTTGAGCCACCATGCTTCTGCCAGCAGCACCTTAGAGCAAACAGAACACATTCCTGAGGGAGAATTCCTTGATACTGCAAAAGGCTTCCTTATTCTGTAGATAAGAGGGATGGGGAGTTCACCAGTCTGACAGTTACAAGTTAACAAGTTACCCATGGCACAGCAATGTGCCCTTGTGGCCAAGAGGGCCAATGGGATCCTGGGGTGTGTTAGGAAGAGTGTGTCCAGCAAATCAAGGGAGGTTCTCCTCCCCCTCTACTCTGCCCTGCTGAGGCCTCATCTTGAATACTGTGTTCAGTTTTGGGCTCCTCAGTTTAAGAGGGACAGGGATCTGCTGGAGAGAGTCCAGCAAAGGGCTACAAGGATGATTAGGGGACTGGAGGGCACGGCTTAGGAGGAAGGGCTGAGGGACCTGGGGCTGCTTAGTCTGGAGAATAGAAGACTTAGAGGGGATTTGATAAATGTCTATAAGTATCTGAGGGCTGGCCAGGAATGGGGGACAGGCACTGCTCACTGCTCCCTGGGATAGGACAAGGAGCAATGGATGAAAGCTGCAACAAAAGAGGTTCCGCCACAACACAAGGGGGAACTTCTTTACTGTAAGGGTCCCAGAGCACTGGCACAGGCTGCTCAGAGAGGTTGTGGAGTCTCCTTCTCTGGAGACTTTCAAGGCCTGTCTGGATGTGTTCCTCTGTGATCTGTATTAGATAGAATTGTCCTGCTCTGGCAGGGAGGTTGGATGGGATGATCTCCTTGGGTCCCTTGCAACCCCTAATATCCTGTGATCCTGTGAGCCTGTGACAGACACTGCCACTCTGCTTAGATTTCTTGAGAAAGGATGATGAGTTTTAGTCTGTCTCACACTTTGCTGCTATATAATCTCCATCATAGTAAGATAATAATTAATCATAAATCCTTGGAAAAGTAGAGCCAGAAGCAGCTATAACCACACCATTGGATGTTAGCCAGTGACTCGAGCATGATTTGGGGACTTGAGCATATCTGCCCTGAAGAAAGACTGAGAGACCTGGGGCTGTTTAGTGTGGAGAAGAGAAGGCTGAGAAGGGATCTTCTCAATGTCTATAAATACCTGAGGGGTGGGTGCTGAGGTGAAGGTGCCAGGCTCTTTTCAATGGTGCACAGTGACAAGACAAGGAACAATGGGGATAAGCTGTAACCCAAGAACTTCCACCTCAGCCTGAGGAGAAATTTCTTTGGTGTGAGGTGCTGGAGTCCTAGAGCAGGCTGCCCAGAGAGACTGTGGAGTCTCCTTCTCTGGAGACATTCCAAACCCACCTGGGCGCATTCCTGTGTGGCCTGCCCTGGGTCATCCTGCTTTGTCAGGGGGGTTGGGCTCAATGATCTCCAGAAGTCCCTTCCAACCCCTAAGCGATTCTGTGACTCCTCATCACCTTCTCCCCTCATTGGTTCAAAGGCACAGAGATACTTCTGCCTTTCCAGGAGCCCTCTATTTGCAGGCAAGCTTGAACACTCAGAGACATAACAGATGTCTCCCTCCCCTTTACATTTTTGCTTTTCTCTCCACTTACATAATGCTAATTAATTTGGGCAGAAGATAGCTGAAATCTCTCTTCTCCCTTGCTTCCACAGCACACATTGCAGACTTGCTGCTCTCATAAGCAGTCTGATCAGCACCACACTGCACGCTCCTGCCAAATTCAGAGCACTCTCTTAACTAAGCTCGATGTCTCCCCTTGCCCTCAGAACATGAAATATCTCTGCTTTTGAATGGCTGTAGTGTAGCAATAATCACTCACACCGAGAGGTATGGCTTGTTTTCCAGAGATACATTCAAAAGCAATTCCCAATTACTGCAAAGAAACTCTTCCCCCTTTTTTTTAAAGCAGAAAGATCTTAAAACCCAGGCAAACACAGGAGGGAAATAAACCCAACGAAACAGAAGGAGCCAAGGCCAAGGAGATCCTATGTATGGAAATTCAGCCATGTGATGCAGTTCTAGCAAAGAGTGGAGAGGAACTCACGGGAATATCAAACATTTCATCCAGAAAATGCATTATCTCATGACACTGTGCTAATCTGGAAAGTGGGATGATTTGGTAATTTTGGCATGACATGATATGTGGGGTGAGCTGGCAACTTCATAGAGTGAGTTGAGTAGGAAGGGACCTTCAAGATTATCTAGTTCCAACCCCCCTGCCATGGGAAGGGACACCTTTCACCAGACCAGGTTGCTTGAGGCTGAAGGCCAACCTGCCCTTGAACACCTGCAAGAAGGGGGGCAACCACAACCTCCCTGGGCAACCTGTTCTAGTGTCTCACTACCCTCACTGGAAAGAATTTCCCCCTAATCTCCAGCCATCCAGCCAAATCTTTATCCCTTGAGTGCTCCACTCCTCAAGTCCATGCTTGTCCTGTTTGGTGACCAGAATGTTGTGCAGGGCAGTGTCAAATGCTTTGCACAAGTCCAGGTAGATGAGAATAGTTGCTCTTTCCTTGTCCACTGATGCTGTAAGTCCATCATAACAGGCCACCAAGTTCCTCAGGCAGGATTTGCCCTTGGTGAAGCCAGGCTGGCTGCCACCAATCACTTCTTAGCAAGGCCTTCAGGAGAATCTGCTCTATGTCTTTTCCTACCTCTGAGTCACTTTCAGAGGCTTTCTACTCCTCAAAAATTCATAAACAATGCATTTTGCTGCCATTGCCTTCCTTGATCACTTTATTTTTAACCCTTTATCTTCTCCTCTACTGTTAAGTTCCTTCCACCCAGTGGGCCCCATTTTGGAGTGCTCAGGTCCCTTCATATTTGATTGATTAAATACATTCTCAGCACTTCAGCTGTTAACAACAGAGGGAAATCCTGTTTGAGACTTCAGGAAGACAGCTTGGCTACCCTTGACCATAGATCTGTCTAGTTTGATTGCTCCTAGTTCCACTTCCCTACTTCTATACTCTGCCTTTTAAAACCATTTTCTAAAAACAAAAGCTGGAGCAAGTATTTCCTGAAGATATTTGCTTTCTCTGCTTCAGTGTCTTGCTTGGCACTTCATTACCTCCTCTGTAAAATATTTTTTTTCCTATTCACTCCTGCTTTCCAAAACTATAAAAAGCCTTTCCTCTATTTCCCTTTACTCTGTCAAAAAACAGCCTAAGTTCCTAAATCTCAGCTTTCCAGTGTGGGATAAATTTGTCCTGATCCAGGCATCTAAGTCAGGATAACAGAAAAAAGTCATCCAAAAGAGATCAGCTGTCTCTGGAATTGCTCTCTAGTCTTCCCAGGCTGCAGGTGGGAGCCCAGGATTATTGCTCAGGATGGCTGCCAGAAGCCTGAGTTACCCAAGCACTCACCTCCTCAGCAAGCCAAAAAAAAAGAGCTGCCTAGTGCCAGTCAGCAGTGGACAGTGAGGATATGGACTCTGCCCTTCTGTTAGTGGTCATGTCTCTGGTTCTGACTTGGAGCTGAGGAAAGGCACTTGCAGAACTTGGAACTTCTTTTCTGGGCAGGGTCTCTCAGACACTTCTTTTTTTTTTTAATGGGGCAGAGATGATTCTTACTCAGGACCAGTTCTCAGTAGCTCCAACAGGTGCTACTCACTTTTCATAGAGTAGCCTTTCTCTGCTGGGCTGAAATAATTGGAGATTTTTTTGGCCAGAAAAGGACAGCCTGTTTGTGCATCCCAGCCATTGCGACACACACTTGGAAGAAGGAGTTCTGGGCTCTGATCCCTGCTTCCAGGACTGTTCTCCAAGTTCATATTAATCAGTTAGTGAATAAAATCTATTATCCTATCTAGCCCTAAGGAACAAATTCACACAGCCTCTGCTTTACTGAAGCGCCTGCACTTACTGATCCTTAAGCTATCTTTAGACAGTTGTTCACCCAGAGCCTCCAGACCTTTGCAGCCTTCTCAGCAGTGCTTGGCTCCTTACACTAGATAGACATGGGGGCTCAAACAAATGTTAAACTGAATCATTGAATGATTTGGCCCCAAAAGCCCTGGAGACAGCCTCCTTCCACAGGAATGGTATCCAAAGCTGGCGGCAAGGGCACAACTACACCTTCCTAATAACTAGAAGGGAGAAATTTGTTCCTTGTTTGGGACCATTATCATCCTTGCCTCAAAAGGCAGACATTGCCTCAGACTGCAGGCAAAGACACTGTGGGAAGAGAGGAGAAATGTTCCCTGTCCATCACCCGTTGTTTTCACACATGTATAGCTTCACAGAGAGAAGACTGTTCTGTGCAGTACATCCGTTCTGGAGTGGCAAGTGTAGCCATACAAAGTCACTGTAGCCTACTAACAGAGACGAAATTGGTCAGGATAATGAGGGGAGGGCACTCAGTGTACCTGAAATTGCAGAAGGAAGCTCAGCAGGCAAAATAGAAGAAGTTAGTGCAGGTTGGAATCTGGCCAGCTACCGAATTTCTCATCCTTTGCAGAAAGTGCTAGCATGCAATGGGAGGTCAGAGCTGCAGCCTTCAGTCTCGTTAGCAAACAAACGGCACTCAGCAGAGCAAGATCTCCTAACACCCCAGTAAGAAGTGCTGCCTGTCTGGTCCCATTATCCATTTCCTCCTGCTCTTTTGCTTTGCCACCGTAGCTCCCACACCGTAACAGCACAGACTGCTGGCACCAGCTGAGTTTAGCTCCAGCCTTCGCGGGCTCCTGCGGTGTTCCCAGCACAGAGCAGAGGCTCCAAGCGCAGCGCTGCGGCGCTCGGCGGCGGTTTGGCAGCAGGCATAGGCTGGGCTGAATCCATCCTCTGCACATCAGATGAATAATTACAGCGAAGGGCTTGAGGCGGTTCACAAAGAATCTAGTGCGTGAGGCTTTGTTCAAAGATGAAATTTCCTCCTTACCAAAGCTCATAAATATCTTTCAAGCCTTAAGCAAATAAATTTGCCATTTCCCTCGCAGTACAGAACCAGGTTTTCTCAGGGCAAAGCTACGGTGGCTCAGCTCATGCAAGAATCCTGGGCTGGCACTGCTCTGACGCCTGGGTGCCGATGGGGAAAGAGGAGAACACACAACTTCTGCTGGCAGCCTGGCTCGCTTCTGCTGTGCCTGTACTGCAGCTGAGGTTATTTAGTCTGGAGAAGAGGAGGCTGAGGAGGGATCTCATTTCTCTCTACAACTCCCCGAAAGGAGGTTGCAATGAGGTGGGGTTGGTCTTTTCCCCCCGGGATCAGGTGATAATATGAGAGGAAATGGCCTGAAATTGTGCCAGGGGAGGGTTAGGTTGGAAATTAAGAAAAACGTCTTTGCTGCAGGAGTGGTCAGGCAGTGGAACAGGCTGCCCAGGGAGGTGGTGGAGTCACCATCCCAGGAGATGTTGAAGAAATGTGTGGCCATGGCACTCTGGGACATGGTTTAATGGGCGTGGCAGTGTTAAGTCAATGGCTGGACTTGACGCTTTTAGAGGGTTGTTTCCAACCAAACAACTCCATGGTTCTATGATTTTTGATCTCTAGGACAGCTTTCTGAACAGTCTGACAGGCAGAGTTCTTCTCAGTCCCATGAGAGGAGCTACTAAAGCTCATTGGTGATAACCTGACAGCTGCTTTCACAAAAGCATTAAGGCAGATGGAGGTGATACTTCCAGCTCTGTGCTCAGCCATTCAGGAAGCACAGATCAGAGCTGGGAACTGATCCTGGATCACACAGCAGCCTCAGACAGCAGCCAGAGCATCCTTCTCCCAGTTTCCCACAAAGCACTTACTGTATACTCACAAAATAAATTAAAAAAATGAATTATTAAAAAGCAAAACATGTCTTAGAGAGTTTAACAGCTACAAGGGAGAATGTTCAGCCATGAAAGGTATGTTTTTAATAATTAATTGCTGCTTTATTTAGCACAAAGCAACTGTCTTAGATCAAAATTAAATCCTTGCCAAGTGAGTTTCTTGACAATGGCCGCTCAAAAGAAAAAGAGAATAAAAAAGTGGGATGAAAACTTGGTCACAAAAAGAAGATTAAAAAAAATATAGAGCCCTATAAAGGCCTAACCTGAATAGAGTGTTGGAAAAGTGCCTTTTCTCTATAAATAGATAAACCATAAGAATTTTCTTCAGGTTCCATCTACTGAATGCTGAACCTCACAGATTTATTCCACTCACCATGCCACCAGTTCCATCACCCTGCTGAAATTTCACTCACTGGGCTGGCAGCACTGGAGGAGGAAGCCTCACAACTACAGAGCCCTCACTAACTACCCTACTCCTCACATCACAGAATCACAGAATGGAAGGTGTTGGAAAGGACCTCTGCAGAACATTGAGTCCAATCCTCATGCCAAGGTAGGCTCACCTAGAGAAGGTCATACAGAAACACACCCAGGTGGGTTTTTAATGTCTCCAGAGATGAAGACTCCACCACCTATCTGGGTAGCTTGCTCCAGGGCTCCATCACTCTAAAATTAAATGAGTTCCTTCTCATATTTAGATGGAGCTTCTGACGTTCATGTTTGTGCCCATTACCCCTTGTCCTGTCACTGAGCACCACTTCAGAAAGACTGGCCCCATCCTCCTGACACTCACTCTTTAAGCACGGACCAACATTGATGAGATTCCACCTCAGTACTCTCCTCTGCAGACTATTCTGTCTTTCCTTACAAGAATCAGCCCATAGTTCAGAACACCACAGCAGACCCATCCACTCAGCCACCAACAGGTACATAACAGGTAGCAGAGAAACAGGAAAAATCTTCATTTTTCTTGATGCTCTCCAATGCATTAACAAAACCTAATTATTTTGTGTACTCCTGAGAAAAGTAACGTCTCAGATGGTTTGCAATCCAGTTACCATAACGCTCTACTGGTGGCATGGAAAGTGAAAAGGGGCTGGAAGCCTAATCCTGCTTTCTAGTTCCCTTACCCCATTCACAGGCTCAGCCTCATGATTACAAAGGAGAAATAAAAAGCTTTAGGTACAGATTTCTGTGAACGATTTCACTTTTATAACCATTTGTAACATGGCTACAACTTTGCAGTGTCTGTTTCTGAGTTCTATACCTTTTTAGATGCTAAGAAGTTTGGCTGGGCATGGAGGCACAAAAACCTTTTTGGAGGAGACATATACATGGCAGTCTCACATGGACACATGGTGCATTTTCACTGCACTCTATACAAAACTAAAATGTAAAATGCATTCTGTAAGCAGCTTAGCCTTTGTGCCCCCGACAATGAGAGAGAAAGACCAAGAAGTTAAATATCACTTTCAGCAGTGAGTCACCTAGGAATGATTCCCTCACTCCTGAGCTTGGAAAAAACTGCTGACCTTCATGCTTAAGGATGTTAATTCAGGAGTGGAGTCACAAAGTGGGATTTACAGCCCAGCCCAGGGACGTCTTTTCCTTACAGTCCAGCCCAGGGACATCCTTTCCAAAGTGCAATTTAACTTAAGCGATCATTGAAATGGTTTAATGGCATTTTTGAGTCATTTTATTTGCTTAACCAATCTTCAGAATCTCAATTTGCTGTGTGTTTTCCACTAGGTTTTCTATTATCTTGCAGTCCTCACTGCACATCACTTGCTGCACTCTCAAAACCAATTCAAAAGTCAATAGAGGCAGCAATGAAGGGGGAAAAAAGTATGGGAAAAATAAAGATGCCCCTCAACACTGGAAGATTGAAGGCCTAGAACTATGTGAAAAGCATTAGCATTGGCTACTTCCTCTCTCTGCTGCTCTTTCTCAAGAGAAGTTCAGTAGCTGATATAAAAGGCATGTTGCAAATCAAGCTCAAGCTGCACATGACAGACGTGGGACTGGAATAACAAGGATATCACAGTCTAAGATTCAGATATAAAAGCAGAAGCTGTATGAGAAACATCATCTGGGATGATAAGGAATGAAATATGTTTGCAGAATTGCAGGCAGCATTGCATGGAGAATTCCTGCTTGCAAAGGGACAATCAGAGAGCTTCAGCTGAAGCACTGGAGCAACGTGAGGAGTTTGTGTGCTGCAGCCTTTCTGTTTCAGCAGTTAACAGTAAATAGGATTATCCTAATCTTTTCTTTTGATGGGTCACCTCATTTGTGGCAGTTGTAAAAGAGGAGGCAGGACTGGCTGCAGAGGGAGGAGTTTTGCTTATGAGATAATTCTGCTCATGAGAAATAAATGAGAACCATTTGGAAAACAGGGTGTGTAAGTTATTACTGCCTGAGGGCAGCAGGAAATTATGAGAATAATAGTGCATGCATGTCTTTTGCTATTATTTACCTTGGCATTCAATAAGCCATGTGGAGTTGCCAGAGCAACTTCCACATCACATCCTACAAAAGCTACAAGTTGCTCCCTCACAGACAGACACAAACCCACACACACTCCCCCCAAAAACTTGAACTAACAGAACAATTCTTTATAAGAAACCCTGGAAGCAGTCAGTCTCTGGAGGGGTATTTAGCTTTTTTGGGGGGGAGGAGTGGCATAAATAAATACCTTCAAGAAATTCTGCTAGCTGAAAAGTGGATCACTTCAGATCCCAGTGATGAATACTAGGAGGTGCTGGGGAGATTCCCATTGAGCTCCAGAAGAAAACATTTCACCATGAAAACAGTTGGACTTGGGAATAATGTCCCAAGGGAAGCAGTAGATTTCCCTGTGCTGGTTAGTTTTAAGACTAAGTGGACAGGGTGCTGGGCCAGCTCATTTCAACTCAATAGTACCTAGAAAGGTTGGACCAAATGATCCTCGAGGTCCCTTCCAACCTGGCATTTATAATTCTGTGTCTTTAGCCTGGGCAATGCCATGGTGCCACAGGACAGCTGCTTTCTCATAGTCTGTTAGCAAGTATTTTTCCAGCAGTACTTGTCACAAGTGAATCCTATCCTGAGTACAGAACCCTCAGTAAATCAGATTTCAGCTCAGATGTCCCCTGATTCCTCTGCTCTCAGCTGTTGACCACTGAAGCATTTTCAAAGTCCAAATCAGAAAAGCTAATGAAAATCAGAAAGAAGGCACGAAACACAGCAGCCAAGGCTAGAGGCAGACCCAAACTGAGCTGCCCCAGATTTACACTCTGTTCCAGGCACCAAAGCTCCTGGCACCCTCACACCAAAGAGCAGCAGATGTGTCTTAACTTGAGATAGTAACCAAAGGGCTGAAGGTGAGACTCAGAACTTGATTAATTTCTCATTAACTTATTTTGCAAAGTTACAGACAAGAGAAACATCAGGATGTAGACAGGAGATAGTTCCCAAACTTAGAAGTTTCATACACAACAAAAGTTTTGTCTCCATAATTAGGGACCTTGAGAGTTCATCAACAAACTGCTTTTGCAGGACAAGGCCACCCTGCAGATCGGCTTTGGAAAACAAAGGCAAAACCAAGAGAAGATCTTGAAAATTAAGTGGGATGCATCAGAAAGCCAAAAGGAAAAGAAAGAGCCAACAAAGTTGGATGCTAGAAATGGAGCAGAGTTTCACATGCACTAACTGTGTGGGGTTTCGAGATGGCCTTAGGACAAGAAAATGCTTTAAACTGTGAATGGGTTTATGGCTGTGGATTGAATATGGAACAATGCTCAGTGGGAGAACACTGCTGTGCAAGGGCAGACCAACAATTGCAGGGCTGCAGCCACTCTGCTTGTTTACTCTACCATTTACAGAGCTGTGGGTTAACACACATGGCAAGCATGCAGAGCAGATGTTTGTGGAAGAGCAGCACAAGAGCAAAGCTCCAGAACCTGCAATGACAGTGAGTTGAGTTGCAAGTCTCACTGCAGGGTGAGTGCACTATGGAGTGCACAGGAAGAAGAAATGCCAGGGCAGTCCAGAAAAGAGTCACAGGATGGTTTGGGTTAGAAGAGACTTAACGATAATTTAGTTCTGCTCCTTCTACCATGGGCAGCAACACCTTCTACTAGACCAGCTTGCTCACCAGCTTGCCTGAACACTTACAGCCTTGGAGCCTTCACAGCTCCTCTGTTTCACTGCCTCACCACCCTCATGGGGGAGGATTTCTCTTAACATCATATTTAAATCCAGCTTCTTCCAGTTTGAAGCCGTTACCACTCATCTCATCACTCCATGTCTTTGTCTAAAGTCCCTCTCAAGCTCTTCTAGAGACCCCATTCAAATACTGGAAAGTTGCTGTAAAGTATCCCTGAAGCCTTCTTTTCTCCAGGCTGAACAACTCTGATTCTCTCAGACTGTCTTCACAGGAGACAGAGACAAACAGTTCCCAAATCTCAGAGCTTCAAGTGACAGCATGGTGCCAACACTGCTGCAGGGCCAACGTCATGCATGTGGCCTCCTGGAAAAATGACCAGCTTAATAAAGCTAGGATGAAACCAAAACATGGCAAATTTATATCCACTGGACAAAAATCTCTTCCGCTTTGCTTGTAAATAATACCACAGAGCAAGGTTATCCTCAGAGTCACATCATTTGTTCTAATAAAAATGCTCAGACTCTGAAAAGAAAACAGGACACAATGTTAAGAAAAGCTCAGCGAAGGAGATAAATCAGCTGTTGCCAGCATTTCTCATTCATTATTCTCATAGACAGTAAACTCCACTTTCCCCAGACTCTTGGAACTTCATTTATTTGATACTTGGCCCTAGGATCATAAAGTTGTTTAGAAAAATTAGCCAGTGAGAAAGCAGCTGAAGGACAAGAATGCAGAATCACAGAATTAACCAGGTTGGAAAAGACCTTTGAGATCATCAAACCCAACCTATTACCCAGCACCATCTAATCCACCAAACCATGGCACTAAGTATCACATGCAGTCTTTTAGAAAACATTTCCAGGGATGGGGACTCCACCACCTCCCAGGGCAGTCCATTCCAAAGCCAATCACACCTTCTGTGAAGATTTTTTTCCTAACATCTAGCCTTTTTTTTTTTTTTTTTCTTTTTTTAATTGGGTTGGGTTCTGCTTTTGTTTGTGGTGTTGTGGAGGTTTTAAACATGGTGCATTTTCTCCTGAACATTCATGATGGGTAGTAATTCTTGTTCTTTTCTTGTCTTCCACAAGAGCTCTTGTGTTGTTGGAGTGAGTGCTAGAGCTTTGTCCACTCTCAGGAAACACTCACTACAGGAAAGACTTTGAGTTGCTGGAGCAGGTCCAGAGAAGAGCAACAAAGTTGATGAAGGGTCTGGAGAGAAGGGCTGGGGAGGAGCAGCTGAAGAAACTGGGGTTGGTTAGTCTGCAGAAAAGGAGGCTGAGGGGAGATCTCATTGCTCTCTACAGCTCCCTGAAGGGAGGTTGCAGTGAGGTGAAGGATGGGCTCTTCTCCCTAGTATCAGCTGATAGGATGAGAGGAAATGGCCTGAAATTGTGCAAGGGGAGGGTTAGGTTGGAGATTATGAAAATTTTTTTTGCTGCAAGAGTGGTCAGGGATTGGAAGAGGCTGCCCAGGGAGGTGAGGGAGTCTCTATTCCTGGAGGTGATCAATAAACCTGTGGCCATGGCAGTCTTGGTTTGAAGGTTGGACTCAATGATCTTAGAAGTCTTTTTCAACCCAAACAATTCTATGATTCTAGTATAGAATAGAATAGAATCAACCAGGTTGGAAGAGACCTCCAAGATCATCCAGTCCAACCTATTTACCCAGCCCTATCCAGTCAACTAGACCATGGCACTAAGTGCCTCATCCAGTCTTTTCCTGAACACCCCCAGGGATGGTGACTCCACCACCTCCCTGGGCAGCCCATTCCAATGGCAAATTTCTCTTCTAAAATGTTTTCTTGAAGTCCTAGTTTCTGTGGGGCACTGACCATCTGGAACCTTTGTTTTAGGAAAATGAAAAAGCAATTTTCTTAGATTTTTTTTTCTTTTGTGGAGAACAGTTAGAACAGCAAAAACAAAAGAATCACAGTTTCATTAATCCCATGGGGGAGTGTTAATTATTTTTTAAAATGTCCTTGCACCATAATCCAGTTTAAAAGGTATCACTCAGGAAGCAGACATAATGTTGTGGAACTGAGGTGGCCAAATGAAGTACAATACAAGAACAAATTAGCATTTCACTAAATCTGGCAGTGAATGGAGAGAGCAATAGCAGGATTTAGTTCTCAAGGGAGAGACAAACCTGCAAAAAACAATTCTGTAAGCTGAGAGACTTCTGGAGTGACTCCGTGGCAACTTCAGATCAGCTAAGGAACAGCACAAACAACATTTGTTGACCTCAGCTTAGAGTACCGGAGCACTCAGAACCCTTCAGCTGGGTTTGTCAGCATGTAAATTTGGCACCACATAGGTGACCTCCAATGGTCTTGAAGTCTCACCTTCCTCTTTAAAAGATGTGGGATCTCTTTCCTGATAGATTGTGATTCTTAGACCCAGACCACCAGCTGTCAGCTGGGAAGGACAAAAATGAGATATGAGACATCCTTCGTCTTCCCCTGCAGGAATGTGCAGCCTCATGGGCCTGTGTAACGGAGCCTCTCTGCCACAGATAAACCACTCTGTGACTGTTTGTTCCCTTAAAAAGTGAAGACAGTAAATTGTGACTTCACAGCACTCCCAGCATAATCCTAGAGCAGTTCTAACATCTTCTCAGAGGGATATTATAGTCTCAAGAGGGCAGTCCCACTCTCTCCCTTTCCAGAGTGAATATTTTCTTGTTCCAGACTCCCTCTCTTGAGCTCCTTCTAGAAAAGGCTCTTAAAAGGTGACCACAGAGGATTATGCTAAGAAAATCACCTGCTCTTTTACACCATCTGAGCAGATGCTCTCCTGAGCTGCTTCTATGCATTTCCAATGAAAGTGATGCTTTCATTTCTCAGACTGAGTCTCTGGTAGAACCAGAGTCAGGGGTTGGCAGCCAGAGTCTGAGCAAAGGCAGCTGGAAGAAGCCTCCTGTTAACACTCCTGTTCCATCAAGATTTCAGGATGCCTTTGGGCACATGTAGTTTCTGAAGAGGCCATTTCCACGTGGGCTGGGGATAAGGGTGGGTGGATGTGAACCCTGCAAAAGACCCAGAGGCATCACATACAGCTTCTGTGGCTTAACTGATACACCCAACGTGCTTGTTTGCATTCTTCTGCTTGCATCTCTACACTTCATTGATACATATAATAAAGAATTGTGTCAAGAGAGCAGAAGAATTGAAGGCTCACATTTGGATTTACGGTCTAACAACAGGCTCGTTAAAACGAGGCAGTTTTGAAGCAAAGTCAAGCTGACAGCCTCTCTTGAAGGACCTGAGTAGCAGGAATCTGACATGCAGCTGGCTCTTCCCAAGCTGGAGCAACATTGTGTGGCTCCTGAGCTCTCCGAGGTACAAATTACCCTCCCTGCAGCCTGCAAAATCAATGGAAATGCTGCGGGGGACTGGGACTCCCAGCTGAGAAACACTCAGGAGTGCTATTTACTGACAGAAAGGGGACATTTTTCTGCCTCTAACCTGCAACTAGGAGACAGGCAGGGCTGCTGCCAGGGCCACCTGTGTAGAAATGGCAGCACGAGGGGAGGGAGCACGAAGTCAGCTCTTGAGCTCTTTGTGCACAGGATAAAGACGTTTACCTGCCAGCACAACTCCTGTTAAAAGCAAGTGGGGAAGGAACAGCTAAGCTAAAAAATGGACTCGATGCTCACCTCA
Organism: Tricholaema leucomelas; assembly: GCA_013400475.1. NCBI lineage: Eukaryota > Metazoa > Chordata > Aves > Piciformes > Lybiidae > Tricholaema lacrymosa > Tricholaema leucomelas. The sequence goes on from WAAF01021101.1 coordinate 950,607, forward strand.
AATGGCAATGGCACCTTTGTAAGGCAAATACAGAGTCACTCCTGTTTGATTGAGGAGAGATCAAGCTTAGTGGGGAGTGCTGGAGGGCTCTGACTGAGGATTGTGTTTAGCAGCAGGTCAGCCCTGGAAATATTTTCTTCTCACATGCATTGCAAAGCTTTTGAGCAGATTCCTTGAAAATACCCACGAAGGGCAGGATTCAACTTTTGGATGGAATTAAGGGAAAACCTGATGTTGTCTGGTGGGTTGAAGTGAATCTAATGCAACTGTTTGCAGCCAAATCTGGATCCTAAAGCAGTGTGTCTGGAAGAGCTTTCTCTCTCCTGTGCTTTCTGGTTTTACCCTTCTCTGTGCTGAGCAAGATCTGTTTCCTCTCCTTATTTTAAAGCAGTGTTTGGTGATCATACACGTTACAGACCAGCAGACAGAAGTGAGGAGTAGGCAGGCACTGGTAAGCTTCCCACAGACTTCTGGTCTGATTCATGTTCCTATACTCTGACCTGGAAATCCCAGTATTCATTCCCCTTTCACAGGAGAAGAGAAGCACTAAGAGAGGAAAAAAAAAAAGTCAAAACTAATTTTACCCAAATTAAATCTAAGGGAAGACTTCCACTGCACCATCCTTGTGCTTTCCACTCTAGACCTATGTCATTCTGATTACTGTTATAAGGAAAAAGTCTTATTTTGAATGTGTAAAAGTGAGATTGTGGCGAAGGATTTAAAGTAGAGCAAAGAGAACAAATTCCTATTTAAACCAGTTCAGAACACATCAGACTACAACAGCCAGGGTGGTTGCAACCTAGATACATGCAAACATCACCTTTCATTTCTGGTTGGTCTTACAGTTTTGGGTAGTTTTGGCAGAGATCCAGCCCCTGGAATCAAGAAATGACATACCAGTCTTCCCAGACAATTAGAAGTAAAGCCTGGAAGGCTGAATCCAGCAAGTAAAAGGAAGCTAGAACAATCTCTTTGTTTCTGGGATCTATTTTGTCCACTTTGAATGGTCCACAGTCATACAAAGAAATTAGGTTGTTCTTCCACTCCTTGAAAATCTGGCCATGAATCAGTACGAAGGAGTGAAACTGAAATGTTCTAGGTTTATCCTGCAGAAGCTTTAAGCTAAAATGTTCAGCACTTTCCACAAATCATTCCTACATGCACACAGGGTCCATAAGGACAGGCTGAGAGAGTTGGGGCTCTTCAGCCTGGAGAAGAGAAGGCTTCGAGGAGACCTTATAGTGGCTTTCCAGTATCTGAAGGGAGCCTACAGGAAAGCTGGGGAGGGACTATTTACACGGTCTAGTAATGTTAGGACGCAGGGGAATGGGTTTAAGCTGGCAGAGGGGAGATTTAGACTGGATGTTAGGAGGAAGTTCTTTACAGTGAGGGTGGTAAGACACTGGCACAGGTTGCCCAGGGAGGTTGTGGATGCTTCCTCCCTGGAGGTGTTTAGGATGAGGCCTTGAGCAGCCTGCTCTAGTGGGAGGTGTCCCTGCCTATGGCAGGGGGTTGGAGTTGGATGATCCTTGAGGTCCCTTCCAACCTAAACCATTCTGTGATTCTATGATTCTATAAACCTCCTTCTTCCTGTTTCTAGACATGCTGAGTTGAAACTCTCAGCTGAAAATCTAGAAACACTGAAGCTCAGTCAATATTACTGTATTTTAATTACACTGCTAGCTCCAGGACACAGATAACCCAATCCTAACAGCTTTATTAGCTGCCATTGGAAATCCTGCACCTGAACATCCACCCATTATCAAGCAAAGCACCATGAGAATGAAGATTTATAACATTCTCACAAAAACAAGGCAAGAAACAACAGCATTAGGAGCTAATCATTTAGATTGGTTCACCATGAAATTTTGCAGGACTAATGAAGACAAAATGCTTAACTTGAAAACAATGTCAGTGATGCTCTTCTCCAGGCATTCCTTTGTCTCCTCACCCCATATGAACCACTGCATATAGCAGAACCCCCCTGTCCTCTAACAGCATTCCTGCCTTCCATCTTGCTTCAGCCCACAAATCCATTGTGTCCTATCCCTCTCCATGTCTCAGGGCTGTAGCAGGCCTAAATCTTTTCTTCTTGCACCTACATCCATAGCAGTTCTCTTTAACAAAAAAACCCAGGCCAGGGTTCGAGGGCTGCATCTCAGTGATTCCAAATGATCAGACACAACCTTCCCTTCTATGAGCTGTCAGTGAGCTCTTGCAGCACGGAAAGTCAACCAGAGCCTGAACTGCAGCAAGAGAAGTGTGGGCGGCATGTGGAGGGAAGTGATCCTCCCCCTCTACTCTGCACTGGTGAGACCCTACCTGCAGTACTGCATCTAGTTCTGGAACCACTGTTACAAAAGGGCTATGGATGTGCTGGAAAGTGTCCAGAGAGGGGCCGTGAGGATGAGCAGAGGGTTGGAGCTGCTCTGCTGTGAGGAGAGACTGAGAGAGTTGGGAGGATGTTTAGTCTGGAGAGGAGAAGGCTCTGAAGTGACCTTATTGTGGCCTCTCAGTATCTTAAGAGGGCCTACAAGAAAGCTGGAGAAGGACTTCTTAGGCTCTCAGGTAGTGATAGGACTGGGGAGAATGGAACAAAGCTGGAAATGGGTAGATTCAGACTGGATGTTGGGAAGAAGTTCTTCATCATGAGGATGGTGAGACCCTGGAATGGGTTGCCCAGGGAGGTGGTGGAAGCCTCATCCCTGGAGGTGTTTAAGGCCAGGCTGGATAAGGCTCTGGACAGCCTGAATTAGTGTGAGGTGTCCCTGTCCATGGCAGGGGGGGTGGAACTAGATGATCCTTGTGGTGCCTTCCAACCCTGACTGATTCTATGATTCTCAGGAGAACCAAAGGACTACATTGGTGCTAGCCCTGAAGAGAGAGGAAAGGAAAGCCAGTCAGAGGGCACCGAGGGCTTGACTCATCCCAGTTGTTCTCCAATTCCAAGAGGAAAGTTTTTAAATCTTTCTTTTCTTAGAATGGTGGCAAAAATGATGGCACACAGCCAGTGGGCTGAGAATTGCTGCCCCACCCCAGAGATGAAAAGCAGGAACATTTACCTCCAGTTTCCTTCTTCATCAAACTAACTTTGGTGTGGAAGGCAGGGAACTTAAAATGAGTTCCCTGAGGTTGTCTTAGGCAACCTTGTCCTTTGAACAGCAGGGAGATCAATCTGCAGTGCAATGCACAGACATTGAGAAGGGACTAAGCACTTTCCATACCATTCACTCTTCTCAATGGCAAGTGTTAGTTTCAGTCCTCGTCTGATTCTGACAAATCTTCATCTGCCAGTCACACTTATGCATGGGGGAAAGAGGGATGGACTTCACTGTAGGGATTTGGTAGGCAAAGAGCAGAACTTGCTGTATCTACTAATGCTAATGTGTAGCTGTGGGGCAAGTACAGGGCTGCTCATGGTGTGAATTCCTGGGATGAACTGGAATACAGGCATAGGAGTAGCTCTTTCTCATCTTTACATTTAATGCTGACATTTAAACCATAGCCACTTCTGGTGACATCCTGAAAATAATTTGCTACAATAGGAGCACAGCAGAAGATCAAGAAGTCCACTAAATGCAGCCCTGGAATTTTGCTTTGGACTCAGAGTCTGGAGGACAGGTCTTATGAGGAGCAGCTGAGGGAATTGGGGTTGTTTGGCCTGAAGAAAAGGAGGCTGAGGGGAGGCCTTCCTGGCTATCTACAACTCCCTGAAAGGAGGTTAGAGCCAGGTGGGTGTCAATCTGCTCTTCTCAGTAACAATTGATATGATAAGAAGAAACTACCTCAAGTTGCACCAGGGGAGGTTCAGGTTGGACATTAGTAGAAATTTTGCTGAAAGGGTTCTCAAACACTGGAACAGGCTCCCTAGGGAGGTAGTTGAATCCCTGGAGATCTAAACACCTGCAGGTGTTTGAAAGGTGCAGATGTTCTGCTGAAGGCATGGTCTAGCACGAGACTTGGTGGAGTTAGAGAATGGCTAATGGCTCAGAGACTCAATGGCCTTCAGGGACTTTTCCAGCTGAAGTGATTCTATGATCCTAGACTCACCCTGGTTTCACTGGTATGTCTGCCAGATATTTGGTTCAAGAACATTCTCAAAGCCAACCATTGTTCTGGATCTTTATATATAGATCACATTGAGTGTGGATGTGACACATTAAGCTTGCACCAAAGCAGGGAATACCCATTGTAAGTTTATTGAGAACAGATCTGTAGTTGTTCTTCCATTAACACTGGTGAATCAAGAAGCTTTCTCTGCTTCTGCAGCATAACTGATCTGATCAGTTTCTCTGGGCTTCCAACGCAGCAGTGCCCACAAGGATACCACCAAAGTCAGGATCTTTAGTTTCTGAATGTGCTGAATAACTGCCCCAAGGTGATATGAATTGCTGACCTACAGAGATCCTCAGGAAGGTACCAAAGACCAAACCTCATCTTGCAACCCACTCAGCAAAGGTGCCAGGTTCATGGAAACCTTGGCACCACTGAGACTGAGTCTTTGGTGGCTTTGCTGCCTCAGCAACTTGTTTGCTGTGTTTTGAACAAGTGTGCATATTCCCTTTACACAAGGCATAGCTGGGGGGCCACAAGCTGAAATCTTCCCTTGGTGAAATCTCCTTTTGAGGTTTGTAGAAGATTATCAGTGTGGAGTGAAAATTTAGACCCATTCACATTCCCCCCCCCCCCGCCAAGAACACAAGGAATTACAACCTAGAGCCAAAGAAAAAAATACAATACCTGCCCCCAAGAGCACTCACTGCCAGCTGGACCACATAGCCCACATAGTTCACATTATCTCAGTGATCCTTCAGGATTTTGTACTGCTTAACATTTTCCCTCCAGCAGCAGCACTGCAGGGCAAGGGTCTGGTTTTAGCACTGGCCTTGCCATAGTGTCTGTACTTGTCAGACATCCCCCACTTAGATGAAATGAGACGAGATCCTAGATAAGAGCCTTTCAGGACAACTCCTTTCTGCTCACCCCTGTTTGCTGCCTACAGATGTGCCCTCAGCAAAGATCTTTTCAGTATTTCTCCTGTCCAACCAAATCAGGCACTCTGCCTTCAGTGTTCTCTTTTTATCCTCCCCTGTGACACAGGGAAATTGGGAAGAACAGCTGAGGGAACAAAGGAATGAGAATACTTCCTTTGGCTGTGTACATTTAAAACAAGAGGGAAAAGGGAATGTTCTGCTACTCTGTGTATTTTTTTTTTCACATCCCTTCAAAGAGCTTAGCTATTTTCCACAACAAATTAAAGAGACTCTTTTTCACCTGCAAGAAACTCCCACCTACTGTAATCTGTTATTTTGGTGCATCCTAGTATTCCACAGAAAATGCTCCTCAGGTCTGAACTCCACTCCACTTCACTTCCCTGGCACTACCCACTGGTGCACCAAAAAAACCCATCCTTTTTCCTCAGGGCAGACATCCACTGCCATGCTTTTTTCCCCCTAAGAAAATCCCAAACATATTTCTTTTATGCGTCCTTCAGTTGCTGATTAACAGCTAACTGCTCCCACTCTTGTGTATCAGCCGATGTGTTCCTTGCATGCCTACATCAGGATGAGACTGGAAATTCCTCCAGGCAGGCATCTGCTTAACCTACGTGTTCTAAAAAAAATAAGTAGATTGAGTCAGACTGATTCTTTTCATCTGAGGGGGAGCCAGGCAGAAAGAAAGAGAGAAAATAGCCATAAGATAAGGGTGAAAAGGGAAAACAAAGGGCAGTGGAATGAAGGTAAAAAAGGAGAAGAGCATGGCTGAAGAGTGGGACTAGAGAGGGAACTAATGTAGCTGATGAAAATGCAGCATTAGCAAGCCCAGGATGATTTGACAAGTGTGAACAAGCCTACACCAATGTTAAAAAGCACTACATCTGGCAATGTGTCAATGTTTAAGCAGCACTTTCCTTCTCATTCCCATGCTGGGATTCTGCATCCTAGATATTCCCTTAGATCCACTTCTAAGCTGCTTAGGTCCACAGGAATCCATTTGTAGAGGTGGATTGGACAGAGAGCAGATATAAATCGGCAGTAATTACAGTTACTCTCGTGCTCTCCCTCCCCCAGGTTACCTCGTTACAAAACAAAAGCTCAGCAAAACACTGCGAACTGCTGATGTACACCCAAACGGGGGGAGCCATTGGCAGCAGAACTGCTGGGGTTAACCATATGGTGTTTAACCTGCAATCCCCTGGTGAGGATTACTTTTACACCAGCAAATATATGGCAATGAGATCACTTGTCTTTTTGGAGTACAGCAACGGGTCTGGGGCACTAAATTCAGCAGCTGCAGAATCTTGCAGGACACATATGTGAAAGGAATTCTTAACATTTCTTCCAACAACTTTCCTCAGCAGCCTGGGGTGATAATTTTTCTGAAGGAAAACTGGGCTGTTCCCCTATTGTGACAAACTCTGCATGTCGACTTGCATGTAGATCTGATCCTAAGACTTACATAGAATTGTAGAATGCTTTGTGTTGGGAGAGACCTTTACAATTCATCTAGTTCAACCCCTCTGCAGTCAGCAGGGACATCTGCAACTGGATCAGGTTGCTCAGAGTCCTAAACAACCTGATCTAGGGAGTTTCCAGTACATAAGGGGGCCCACAAGAGAGATGGGACAATCTTCCCAGCAGGTTCTGCCACAATAGGACAAAGAGTGATGGCCTCAAATAAAAGAAGGCAGATCCAGACCAGACAGGAGAAAGAACTTTTCTACACTGGGGATGATGATACACTGGCATAGGCTACCCAGAGAGGTGGCAGAAGCCTCATACCAGGAAATACAGATTTTTGCTTTGCTTCTTAGCTTTGAGAGAGGGAGGAGAGGGAAGATCCATGTTGTCAGCACATATAGACCTCACACACACTTGCTATTTTTATGGATATAGAATCATAGAATGATTTAAGTTGGAAGGAATCTTTAAAGTCATCTAACCCAACCCCTCTGCAGTCAGCAGAGACATCTGCCAGTACAACCAGGTTGCTCTGAGCCCCAGATAACCTGACCTGGAATAGTTGCAGGCATGGGGCTTCTACCACCTCTCTAGGCAACCTGGGCCAGCCTCTCAGCACCAAACATTTCTTCCTCTTCTCCAGTCTGAATCTCCCTCTTAGTTTCAAACCCTAACCCTTGTCCTGCCACAACATATGCTGCTCAAAACTCTGTCCTCAGCTTTCTAATTGGCCCTTTTAAGTCTCCTCAATCTGCTACCTGTTAACAAAGTGTTTAACAGGTTTATCTCATGTTTTCAGCTGGCCTTTGAACATCCTACATTGTAATCACACTCAATAACAGCATTTTATTCTTATTTCACCTGTGGGCATCCATCATTATAGCTGAAGACAAGTCTCATCCTCATATCACACTACAAACTAGAAAGCTCTACATTTTGTAACACAAACTACCGAATCTCTCATGTCCTTTGATTTGGAGATCTTCTGGAAGCAAAATAGGAATCCTCAGTACCTTATTTTGCACCACTTGCATTCAGCACTGTAGGCTGTCATTTTAAAATAGCCCAAATCCCAGCAAGACAAACTTCCCCTTACTTATCAAGCTTTTGCTCCTGTAAAGTTCGTACGAACAGATTGTTGCTTAATCTCATATGTTAAAGCATTTGGAAACTATCAGTCATTTGGAAGGGGGAGATAAGAAAGGAAATTCCCAAGATTTTGCATGTAGGGACAAATTCAGCCCCTGATTAACAGGTGCAACTGCTGTTGGTTTTGCCAGGTTTCTTCTTGCTTCTAGCAGGACAAAGCTAAAAAAAAAAGATGGGCCCAGTAAAACATATTTACCACCTAGATAAAAGTAGGGAGGGTTATGCTCTGCACTGTGTCCTGTGCTGCTAAGGAACTCTTCAAAATTCTTTTGGGTTTGACCATAAAATGGTTCCCATGGTAACCCCATCTGATGTCACAGAGACAACCTGTGTGAGGTCATAAATCCTTCAGAGGGGAAAATCAAATCATAAAGGAGACCCAAAGTTTTGAGGCTAGTATCAGTTCCTTTGTCCCGCAAGACCTAATGTATTCTCTTTCCCCCTTCCCAATCCCCAGATATTGTATTAGGAAAAAAATAATTTTTAAAAAAGTGGAAAGCTTTGCCCCAGGAATTTCCTGTTGGCCATTGCCCAGAAAACAGAGAACACCAGCAATAATGTGAACAATGCAAGCTCCTCCTAGGCCTGCTTTGAGCAAGCTTCCAAATTCTCCTCTAATTTGGCTATAGTATGACAGTGCTTTGGAGAGGTTACTGGGCTCCATAGGCAGAGGTGTGTACAACAACATTTCAGTTTCCCTTCTGCTCTTTCCTCTTCTCCAGGCTCCAAGTTACAGGAATTCATCAGTTGATGTTATTAAAATAAACATCCTGCTACCGCGCAGTGAGGAATACTTGAAACAACTCACAGTGCAAGGAAGAAATCCAGGCTTGAACTGCTCTGTGATGAAGTGCAGGACACTGACAATGGAGGTGAGATTATCTGTCAGTGGTCACTTGAAGGCACTGAAAAGGGAAGAGCCCAGGAGACTTGTGGAAAGTGAGGAGCTTTGAGATAATCTGCTCACCGTTTTTGCTCCTGACCAGCGGTCACTTTGCCTTTACGAAGCAGAATCCTCTCAACCACATGGGCACACACACAGGCACACACACATGCATACACACATTGTTCTTCTCCTGGTCTGTACCTCACAGTCCCTGGCCAATTTCCATTTGTAACTGTTGTCATTCACTAACTGTACCCTTAGAAGCCTTAAAATCATAGAATCTTTTGGGCTGGAAAAGACCTTTAAGATCACTGAGTCCAGTCGTGCCAGGTCACCACTAAACCATATCCCTCGCCACCACATCTAAATGGCTTCTACATTCCTCCAGGGACAGAGACTCCACCACTACTCTGGGCGTCCTATTTCAGTGCCTGACCACGCTTTGAGCAAAGACATTTTAGCTCGTGTCCAGTCTAAACCTCCCCCAGGGCAACTTGAGACCATTTCCTCTTATCCTGTAACTTGCTATGTGGGAGAAGAAATCAACTCCCACCTGTCTCCAGCCTCCTTTCAAGGAGTTGTAGAGAACCAGAAGGTCTGCCTTCAGTCTCCTTTTCTCCAGGTTGAATTACCCTCATTCCCTCAGCTGCTTATCACCAGACCTGTTCTCCAGACCCTTCAGCAGCTTTGCTGCCCTTCCCTGGATCTGCTCCAGCCCCTCAGTGTCCTTCTTGGAGTGAGCAGCCCGAAATGGAGCTCAGTATTCAAGGTGCATCTATTAAGTGGCTTGCAGAGTTTACATAAGGAATTAGGCTGCTCACTGAGAATCTACCACACTCAGAGAGAGATGTCAGCAGAGTTGCACATCATGGGAATGAGATTTTAAGAAGTGACTTATAAATACATATCATTAATTATTGCATATTTAAGACTACAGATGTGTTTTTCACAGCTTTCATCCAAGGATTTCAAAATATTTCAAAAGAGTTTCTAGCTTACACTTCCTTTTTTATGAGGCAATGCAAAGGACATTCTACCAGTGAGAGACATATTCCAGCTGCCAACTAGAGCATTGCAGAGAAAATAAACAAACAATATCGTACTGTAAAGTCCAAACATCCCAAATTGATGAGTCAGGAACTTGGAAAGATACTTGCTTAAATCAGAGACTATATTAAAGAGAACGTATTTTTAAATTACTTATTTTCTTCCAGCCTTAGGAGTTCACTGAGTTGCCAGTTCAAGCTTTTCCCCCAGCTGTGAAAATTAGAAGTGTGGCCTTTATGTAATGAAAGAGATTTCACATATTTGTATTACTTCAGGAGCTGGAACCTTTTGAAAATACAACAACTATCCTGAGACTCAATAAAATCCTGCAAGTTGGCAGCACTGTGTTTAGGACAAGCAATAATGAATGGTAATGCTTTCACTCAAAACTCCAGGGACAGGTAGGACACAATTACTAAAGTATGAATTCACACCAGGCTGTGCTTAAATATGCTCTGTGAATAAGAAAGAGGGGGGGAAAAAGTCTCTTAGGACCAGCAGTGGCCAAAGTCACCAGGTGTGTAATACATCATTACCAAGAAATACCCTGTACTTCAGTGTCTCTTGAAGCTATGCTGAAGCAACAGGTCAGAACTGGCTTCAGGGAGACTTCCTACTCTGCCTTTGCTTTCTGCAATGCTTGGTATTCACCTTTGAACACACTGAGTCAGAGCAGGGTAGCTGAGGAGATAAGAGGATCACAGCACAGCCAAGATGGCTTTTATACCATAGTGTCTATAGATCTATACAGTCATGGGAAGCACTTCAATCCCCTGCGAATGGTGGCAAGCCCTCACCAATCCTCTCTTTGGCAAGTTAAACTAACTCAAGGGCAAGTTAAAGTGACCCAAATACAACATGATGCCTACAGGCCCAAATTACTTTTCCATAATGGGTAAACACATTCAAAGGTGAAAATGGCTGGTGGTGAGATGCCTGTAAGTGTATCTCAGAGTGCTTTGTCTGTGGAGCAGGATCAGGCAGAGCTGTTGCCATCCTTTGGGTGTTGGTAGAAGAGTGCTTTTCACATATTCACAGATTGCATTGGCTTGGAAGGGACTCTCAAAGGGCATCTTTTTCAAATCCCCTGCAATCAACAGGGACACCTCCAACTACAGCAAGTTGCACAGGGCCACATCAAGTCTGATCTTCAATATCTTCAGGAACAGGGCCTCAACCACATCCCTGGGAAGCCTGTTCCAGTGTCTCAACACCCTTACTGTGAAGAACTTCCTCCTGATGACCAACCTAAATCTCCCCTGCTCCAGTTTCAAACCAGTGCCCCTCGTCCTATCACTACAGGCCCTTCTGAGGAGTCCCTCCCCAGCCTTCAGGTAGATCCCTTTCAGATATTGTAATGTAGCTATAAGGTCTCCCTGGAGCCTTCTCTTCTCCAGGCTGAGTAGCCCCAACTCTTTCAGCCTGTTTTTATAGCAGAGGTGCTCCAGCCCTCTGACCCTCTTTGTGTTCTCCTCTGTGCCTGCCTCAGCAGGTCCATGTCTCTCTTGTGTTGAGGATTCCAGAGCTGGACTCAGGAATCCTCAATATTTCAAGTGAGGTCTCACCAGAGCAGAGTGGCAGGATCACCTCTTTTCAGTCTGCTTGCCACACTTCTCTTGATGCAGCTCAGCAATTACCAGTGCTGACCTAAGAGTGCTACACATATGCTTACACCATATATCTGGTCATGGAAACCACCACAAAATTGTTGTATTTTCAAAACCATAATGTAAATCTCAAACTATTATATAAAGTGGCTTTGTACTTCATTGTCAGGGTGCATTAGCCTCATTCTATGCCATTCACAGCATAGTTACTATAGTAACTTACGCATTGCAAAAGAGGGGAAGAAGCTTTATAACAAACAAACAAACAAAAAGCCAACAAAAAACTACCCCCCCCCCCAAAAAAAAAAGACAACAAAACGCAAACACCAAAATATGAAGGCCAAAAAAGGAAATGTCTTTACTAAATCAAAACCCACACTGAATCGTAGAATCATAGGGGTTGGAATGGACCTCTGAAGACCATCAAGTCCAACCTCTCTGCCAAAGCAGGGTCATCTAGGGCAGGTCATATAGGAACACATCCAGATGGGTCTTTAAATGTCCCTTGATAGGGAGACTCCACAACACCACTGGGCAGCCTGCTCCAGGGCTCCAGAACCCTTACAGAAAAGAAGTTTCCCCTCATGTTGAGATGGAAGTTTCTGTGCTCCAGTTTGTGTCCATTGCTCTTTGTCCTACCACAGGACATCACCGAAAAGGAAAGAAGACAGACATGGGTTTATGAGTATTTGTTGGGAACCACCAGCATCGCCTTGCTCAGGATGTGGACACTTACAGCCAAACATCTCTGTGGCACTTGACACCACAACAGCTAAATGTACCTAGACTTCAGAAAACAAAGAGTTTATTCCCTTCATCAACACACAGAACTGCATAGAGAATCTCCTTCATTTCTCAGTTAATCCTGCAAAGCTTTAAAATCCATGCAGTTGCCTACAGCTTGTATCGAATGGGCTCATCATCTCTGGAAGGGGAGATCAGCTCCTAAAACCCATGAAGGGTTTAAAATCCCACATTTTCAAGTTTCCTGTGCAAAGGAACTGTCTTTGGCTGCAGCAGAGAAGTGTGGGAGTGACAGATCAACACACAAAGTACTAGAAACTGTTACATAATATTCCATACTAAAGAAGAGAAACCTTGACAGAACAGAAGGCTTTCTAAAGTCAGGAATTAAAAGAGCATCCCTTTACCTGGGTTCATGTGTACATTCATGCAGTACAGAGTTTGATTCTCCACTATCTCCCACATGCAAATCTTCATGTCAAAGTATGATAGCTGCACCTCATTCACTCCCATTGCCATTCTACAGCTACCCAATGCAAACGAGCTGCAGGACACTAGAAGTAGAGAAAAAGAAATCTAAAAGCTTCAACTAATTCAACATTCCATTGCTTAAGGATATTCCTGACAAAGCCTATAACTGTGTGTCAGCACTTCTCTTTCCTACACCTTCTTTATAGTCTTCTTCACAGGAAAGATACCATCTCAGATTTTTTGGTGAAAACATAATTCTATTCTCTGGTGTCTCCACGTTGCTGTCAGAAAGAGCCATTGTCCCCATCATACACTGGACAGTCATTTAAAAGATGTTTTCTGCAACTGACATTTCCCAAACACTTTCTTAGAGAATGTGAAAAGCAGTAAAAATGGTTTCTGCTACATCTCTTGAGCCTGGATAGGTTTTAGCCATGAGCCATTCAAGGGCTCTGGCAGCTGCTCAAAACTCCCCTGTTGACCACAACAAGCTAACTCATTTGGCTGAAGAGCAGACAAAGACTACACAGAAAGTTGCCAGCCAAACACCAAAACCACAGCAAACCTTTTGGAAATTTTCTAAGACCTTCTTTCATTTTGCAAACCTCAAAAAACTATCAAAGTCCCAAAGGAAAGGTTTTGCCAATAGATCTTTTGCTTGGCTGCAACAAATGAGACAACACTAGAGCCTGGCTTCAGCATCCTTCGGGTATCAAAACCTTGCATCTCCCTATCCACTGAGCTAATGGCTCCCAAAATAAACCTTCAACAACTGGAGAGGGAGAAATTGCACAGGCACCTAACCTTCCCTTGTTCCCTCTGTGGTAGATTTCAAAATTTAAGAGGGGGGAGGGGAGAAGAAAATATAAAGGAAGGAAAGAAACTGAATTTTCTGATCAGCCAAACTAAATCATAGGCAAAGCATCTAACAAAAAGTTGCCAGCTGTTCCCCATGAACTCCAATTGACAAGTTCACCTGTATTTCTCATTCCTTTTGATTTTGCTCTTTCCTTCAACACAGCACATCCTCTTCAGACAGTCTAATATTTTTTTAATCAAAAGGAAATTAAAGAGGAGGCAATGATGTACATTCCTTCTGGGGAAAGCAGAAGCCTCGTTCCTATCCTGTCTTAAAATAGCCTGATTGAACTACAATATTTGCATTACAATTCTGGGTCAGCTGCACCATGGGATTACGTGTGCAGATCAGAGGGTTGTTTAGTTTTTATTTTCAGCCTTGTAGGTTTTTTACATTATATCCATCCTGCTGCACATTCCTCCTGATGTTCTCTATCGATGCAGTTTAACAATTGGAAAGATTTACTCCCTGGACATTTGGAGTAGGAAACAAGGCCTACGGCAGTTTTACTCACTGGAAGAGGAAATCTTTGCTGCAGAGTATCAGGTGTCAAAGTAGACAAAAGAGCCTTTGATTCTTTTCAAACATTGATTCAGATCCTGATATTCTCTAGCTCTGTGTCAAATCAGAGCACTCTTCACTACACTGCTCTGGATTTTACCTGGAGTACATAAAACGAGGAGCAAGTAATGCTTATGAGGTGGCAGCTGGTAAAATCTTCCCTGTCAACTGCAGCTGAACGAATGTCTCCTACAGCTCAGCAGAAGTTTCCAATTAATTTCACTTTCTTCACATATTGGATGTCAAATCCTTGAACACACTTTTATCAGAATAATTCACACACTTATTCACTGGATGATTCCTGATCTGCTGACAGGCCTTGGTGGACAGTTCATATATACAGCTCAGGCTGAGCTAGTTAGTGACATGGATCAGGTGTTTTTACATTTCTCTTCTGGCAGCAGTGAGTGCAAGAAATGCACAGATCTTATAGAATCACCGAATTATTGTAACAGACCTTAAAGATCATTGGCTCCAGCCTCCAACCCAACACCACCATTGCCATTAAACCATGTCCCAAAGAGCAATCTCTACCAGATCCTCAAACACCTCTAGGGGTGGTGCCTCCACTACCTCCCTGGACAGCCTCTTCCAGTTCCTGACCACTCTTGCAGCAAAGAAATTTGTCCTAATTTCCAACATAAAGCTCCCTTGGCACAATTTCAGTGCAGAGGCCCATCTGCATAAAGCTGCATTTCACACTCATCTCACTTTACCAGCTTGTGTGTACCAAGCAGAGCACTTGTTGATCACAAAGGGGAATTTTAAGTACTAATTAAAGCCATTTAAAATAATTTGCTGAAAGGCACTGCAAGAATATGAAATATTATTACCTGCCATGTACTGAAATAGTGAACAAATCCATACAATTACAAAAATCAGAGACTGAAGAAACTATCCAGTCCCTAGTCCTGATCAGTGCAGCAATTAGTGGATTCTAAGAATGTTACTCAGTCTTAGGCAATGACTAAGTGACTTCTTCTCTCATATTTCTTAGAAATGTGCTCCTGTGTATGCTGACTCACAGTTAAGAACAAAATTCATCATTTCCTTTTACCTCAAGAAGTAACACTCCTTTGCATCATCCTCAATGGTTTTTACTCAGGCTTTTATGCTGCACGTTCTGGGTTTTATTTTGCAACCTCACCGCTTTTGTGACTTTCTGAAACATTTTAGACTCTCAGACCATTTCACTCTAGCATTTCTATTCCAAGTTGTACATAAAAGCCTCTTTTCATTTGCCTTCATGAATCAAACCTCCAGACGTTTCACCCTTTGAGTTGACGCTAATACGAATTTTCCCTACTATGTGAAAATGAAGTATCTTTCCACTAGAACTTGTAAACAGATCTTTTAGGGATGACATTGCTGGACAGGATCTGACCAGAGCAAATAGAAAAGAGTAGGATTTCTTCCATAGGAAGCCAATGTTCCTGACTCTGTGCCACTTAAAAAAAGATGCTTTCTTCTCTTTAGACAGTTTATCCTTACCACATAGCTACGATTTCACAGTGAACCTGCTGGTGTCCTCATCATCCTGTTTTGAGAAGTGAAACCACTAGGGTTTATTTTGATAGCAAAACTGTTTCCATTTAGTAACTTAAGAACTGTTCTCAACAAGGCCAAGCAGTTGACAAACTGTAATTACTTTTATGATTGATTTATTGATTAATTAGACAGGTGGATGCCCTGTCATTTTTATTATGCTTTATTATTGTTACTGATAAATTGATACATGGGAACCTCACTCACTGAGTTTGATGCTCATGTCATCTGTGTCATGCAAACTGGGGGAAAACAAGGGCCACTCCTCCAGTTTTGTGTCGGTAGAGGACATTTGATTTTCTACAATAGGAAAGTCTGATGAAGAATCACAGCACCAGACATTCATAGAATGGGTTGGGTTGGAAGGGACCTCAAAGACCATCCAGTTCCAATCCCCCTGCCATATGCAGAGAACCTTCCACCAGCCCAGGCTGCTGAAGGCCTTATCCAGCCTGGCCTTGAACACCTTCAGGGAGGGAGCAGTCACAACCTACCTGGGCAACCTGTTCCAATGTCTCACCACCCTTCCTGTGAAGAATTTCTTCCTAATCTCCAGTCTCAATATGCTTTCCCCAAGCTTCAATCCATAGCCACTTGTCCTATCACTACATGCCCTTGTGAAAAGCCCCTTCCCAAACTGGACACACATTCCAACACAAATTGACTAAGATCTGGCTGATAGGCCTTCAAATTTATCAGTTTGGGAAAAGCTCCCTCTCTCACTCTGCTTGACAGAAGCCTTTTCTTGGGATGTGTTCTAGATATGCAATGTGCACTCTACAAGAACAAAAAAGATTGTTTGGGTTTTTATTTTTAAAGCTACCCATGTACACAAACCAACTCTTTTCACTTCCCCTTTCCCTTTCTCTCTGTCTCTCCCACTCTCTCACACACAGCTGAGACCCAAGATGGAAAAGCCACAGTTACCTCCTTGGCAGAAAACAGGAACAGCATTTCATGTATATTAATGAGGAAGCATTAAACATCTTTCAGTGTGAATGAACAAAAGTGTTTGAAACCCCTAAGTTATTAAGGGAAGGGGATGGGGCAGGGTGGAAGGGAGAGAGTAATATAGAAACAAACATAACAACAGCCTCAACAAGCCAAGGGCAACACAGAGAGTTTCCCTTGCTAGCCAGCATCTGTAATGGAGAGAACAGATCAGAAGCCTCATCAGGTTCTCCATGCTGACTATGAACACGACATTGGTGAGCACCCTTTAAGAGTTTCATTTTGTTTAATGTTTTTGTTGCTAAGATCCACTTAGAAATATGGAATTAAAATGTTTGGGGTTTTGTTTTGTTTGTTGTTTTGTTGTTTTGGGTTTTTTTTTGTTACTACTATCATCCTTTTCTGCCTGGAAGATTGATTATTTAGTCTTCCATTTCTAATGGAACTTGAAAGGAAGTTGATGTGCATGGGGTTTTTTTTATGTGCAAAAGCTTTTTCCTCTGTGCCCTCAGCTCAGCTTTGCCCAAGGTGGTTGCAGTGGTTAACTTTCACTCCCTCTGCTGGCTTTCAGGAATCAGAGCAGATGATGTTATTTAGTCTAGGCCCTACAAAAGCAAAACATGTTTACTATTATTTTTATATAAAAATAGTGGTAGCATTGAAAGGAGATTCCTGGTCACAGTTCTGGATACACACTGTGTGCATTTGCAAGTTCATTGAATATTTCAGTCTCCCTGGCCCTTCTAATTCACTCTTCAGAGTTTAACCAGTCACACAGCAACATGATGAGAGGGAATGGATTGAAGCTTGAGGAGGTTAGGTTTAGATGGGATAACAGAAAGAAATTCTTTCCAATGAGGGTCATGAGACATTGGAACAGGTTGCCCAGGGAGGTCATGGATGTCCTTTCCCTGGAGATGTTGAAGGCCAGGTTGGACAGGGCTTTGAGCAAACTGGTCTAGTGGAAGGTATCCCTGTCCATGGCAGATGATTGGAACTAGATAATCTTTAAGGCCCTTTCCAAACCAAACCATTATATGAATCTATGAGAACTGCCTCTAGTAGAGCCCGAAAGACTCAAGGCCTCTTTGTATCAACTGTCAGTCTCAAATTTGGTGTCATAGGAAGACCTTTACACTGTCAGACTTTCAGAAGAGAAAAAGCATATTTGATATAGCTATTCAACCAAGACAATGAAAATCCTTTGGAAAAAATCAGTAACAGCTACAAATTTTAAAGAGAGAAGTATGAAAGCTAGATGATGAACAAACCAGTAGTGTGTAGAAGAAGACCAATTAATCCCTTGAATGGCAAAGGGAGCTCAAATGGAAAGATTTGTTCATTCAGGCTTACAAGGAAAAGTTGCCAACAGCAAATGAGAGTCCTGGTGATACTGCAACTTCCTAATCTATCATTCATGGCTCTTTTTCCTGTAGCATTTGTGGAATGCATGCACACAAAAACAAGGACACTCAACCATTCTGCAGCATTATGCAAGAGCAACTTCACTATCTGCATCTAAAACACAAAGGTCTTTTTCAACCTTACAGCAGGCCCTTCTGCTCTTCCATCATCGCAGCTGACACAGCTGACAAGTTTATCCATCTTAGCTGTACCCTCCCTGGCTCAGCAATAATTGCTGACAAGTATCTCTCTGCTTTCAAAACAAGCTGAACTCTGGGTTTGCTGCAAAACCACGTCTGGAGCAAACACAGGGTCCTGTACTCACCCTCAATCTGTTCTAGAAGAGTCTGGTTTTACTTCTGCTGTTCTTCATGACTCTCCATACAACTGCCATCTCGAACAGCAAGATAAATTCCTCCAAGGCTGCCTGAACAGGAGTCTGGAAATGTGCTGACAGGACTTTGCAAGGAGTGCTGATCTTCCACCTGACAGTAGGTCACCTTCTACTAAAACATTCCTAATGGTGTGAAGACACCACCAGTTCTCAGCCTTTCTCAGGTTGTTGTCAGCAACACCAAAATGAAAGACTTTGGATCTGGAGATCTGAACATAAACCTGTTACAGTGTTCTCTCAGTAGCTATGGAAAATGTATAGACAACCTGGTGGATGAAACCTGGAAAAGAATCAGTTAACACCTTCTCATCACTTAAAACTCACATCTGTTCCTCCTAGGTGGTCTCATTACAAATGGCAGTTTGCAGCTATGGGAAAGGTAAAGATGCTTAAAGATGCACATGGCAAGAGCAGCCACAGCCAGCTACAATAATCAATAGTAACTGAAAAGCTTCCAAGAGCAGCAAAACCTGAGTGCCATCAAGAGATGTCTAGAGACAAAGGTTATGGTAATGACAGATAGACCTAATGTGTTCTGTTGGGAGCAAAGCAAAAGCCAGGCCTGACACACACGGGCAAGGGTGGCAGAAAGCATTCCTGCAAGACTTAAGAAAGAGAGAGAGGTTTTTTTTAAATGCTATTTTAAGGAGACTTTTAAAATGAAAATAATTTATTTCAGCTCCTTCAGCAGATACCAATAGAAGCCAGCTTTGCTCAGCATCTCTGCTGCTTTTCTGCAAAAGTCTAGAAACCCTCCTGTATGTGAAGAAGACAAAGCCAATTTGGTTACAGTATCTGAATGGTAATCTGGAAGATATCCATGTTCAGTGAACTTCTCCATAGATCTAGGACCTTATAACTACATTCCAGTATCTGAAGGGGACCTACAAGAAAGCTGGGGAGGGACAGTTTAGAAGGACCTGTGGTGATAGGGCAGTGGTTTCAAACTGGAGCAGTAGAGATTTAGATTGGTCATCAGAAGGAAGTTCCTCACAGTGAGAGTGGTGAAACACTAGAACAGGTTGCCCAGGGATGTGGCTGAAGCCCTGTACTTGGAGAGTACCAAACTTGATGTGTCCCCTGGGCAGCCTGCTCTAGTAGGAGGTGTCCCTGCTGCCTGCAGGAGGGTTGAACAAGATGACCTTTGAGGGCCCCTTCCAATGCAATACACTCTGTGAATGCTCTGAAAATGGTCTGTATTGCTGACCTCTGGTCTGAGTGCATTTATAAGAGAAATGTGCATACAGTAAGAATATGGTTTAGGAATGTTCCTGAATTCCCTAATATTAACATTACCTGGCAGGTTAGTGTCCACTGACTGCAGTGGCTGCTCCTACAAAGTGACCTCCTGCTCTTTTCAAGTGGAAGTAACATGATCTCTGCAGAAGCACACAGCACAGCTGAGAAAGTCGTTAGAGAGACAGAACTGCAACTACCAAAAACATTTTGTATATTAAATGAAGCCCCCTTGAGGCAAAAAGATTACACTACCTCCCAGATGAACCAGATGTCACAGGGGACTCTCCAGGTATGCATGTAGGTAGGAAGAATCTATCATTTTTATGGGCCAAACATAAACCCACAGGTCATATATTCCTTAGCCCCTAGGGCCTAGGCATTGACAGCCATGCATTAAGGAATAAACTGTACCTAAAAGGAAGCACAATTAAGCCCTCCACTATTTTATGTATTACATTCACTTGACAAGTGCTGTGCAGAGTGTGGCTTGAACTACCTGGCACATGCTGGCAATGTAGCAGGTCTGGATGGATGAGACTTCACTGCCAGACTCCAATGCATTGGCATAAAGGGTGGGAAAGACTTGCTCAGCATTTACCTTGGCTGCATAGGATCCATACAGAAGCACATGCCAATATGGGAAGAGGCCAGATGTGTAATCTGAGCAGTTTAGAAATCATCTTAATCTTGCTGAGTTGTGCTTTGGATTCCAGGTTAGATTGAGACCTCTGTGTCTGAATACACAGATGCACAAGAATAAGGAGAAAGATGCACAAGAACAAGGAGAAAGAAGCACAAAAATAAACTTCCCTGGCCTTCTGCCACTCTGTCTGTGATAGATGGATAAAAATTGGGGCAGAACAAATAAGCTCCTCAAGTCCAGGACTTTGCCCAAAGGTATAACCTAGTATAAAATCATGGAATCACAGCCTGGAAGAATCTTGTCATCTGGTCCTTCTCCCTGCTCTCCAGCAAGATCAGTTTGTGCTTATACCAATTCCTCTAAAATCCTTCAACTTCCCTGAGAAATCCCTTTCAGTGCTTTATTACCACTAGCATTAGCTAAGGTTTCCTTTCCCAACTGCAGACTGTTTTTTCTTGTTCTATCCACTACGAATTGAAGAAAAATGGATCACCTCCCTCTTTACACTGCTCTTTTTGTACTCAAAGACTAATAGTCTGTTGTGGTTGGATAAATAATTCTATTTCTGCCTTTGCTTCAGAAAAAGGACCAACATTATTTCCAGTCTCCCTCAGGTTACTGACATAAATCTCCACTAGTGATCTGAACACTCTGATTCAGGCATCTTCTCCTTGTCTCACCCTAAAGCCCATTCCATCAGCTCAAGAACGTGAAGAACTCTACAAATCTTCCTTATCAAGTTGAATCCAATGCAGGATGCAGGAGGCCTTGCTGTGGAAAATGAAGGAATTGACACATCTCAGGCCTGAGAAGAGAATTCACCGTGGTACTTCACTAGTGCTAGAGTAAAATGAAACCAAAGCTGTTCGTGGCTCTGCAGTTCTGATCTCTACCATTTCAACTCTTCTCTTCATTGCCTGTCGAAGTGTAGTGTAGTTGAAACTTTGTAGTGTCTGGGACTTAGGCTTTATGTTGTCCAGAGTTCTGTGAAAGGGTTTTTTCTGATGTAGGTTCAAAACACAGCCGGAGCACCCAATATTATCATAGGCTTCACAAATGAGAGTGGGAATTCAGTTACTGACAGTAGGTCTGGCTCATATCTTCATCTGGAAAGACATGGACCTTAGTAAGGACCAAATCTCAGTGTTTCAAGAGAAGTCCAAATCCACATTTTCAGGCTAATCCTGTTCTAGAACTTCAATGGACTGAATCAAAGTTCTGAATATGGGTTCTTCTAAACTTCAGAATTAGACACCTAATTTTTTTAGACCCATGCCAGAATAATAAAGAGTTAAACCTTTAAACTTTTACATGTTAATCAAGTAATCAGGAGGACATTTGCATTCCGATTCTGAGAGGAAATCTAAGGCAGGGGTTACCTCCTGCAGTCTGCTTGAAATAAAATAAAAACAAGTCATCCTGATGACATAAAGAAAGCCTTTCTTCTCTGCAGTGATCCTTGAACAGCAGAGCACTGGAGTGACATGGAAAGGAAGCCAGCACTTGGCTTGCAGTGCATTAGTGCTCCATCACCTCTACTGGCAAAGTGAACCATTACTTACTAAGAGTGCTCTCCAGACAGGTCCTTCTGGGACAACGTACCCATCACTTTCTGAAGCGTAGTTGGGAGGATTCTTCCCTTTTGGTTGGGCACTCCCCTGGGTTTGCAAACCTCATGCATTATGAATAGGATCTTAATGGAGACTGGCTGCCTGAGAACTGCCTGCTGAGCCTCTCAACTCAAGACAGTCATTGCTGCTCTGCGCTTTCTGCTTCTCTTTCAGTCTTGTGTATGCCTATTAGACTCAAACTTGGTTTTATTCTGTCTGTATGAATGCCATTAAAGCCCAGCTCTGCCTACTGCCAATGGCTTCTTCAAATGAAAATATTTTTCCTCTAAGGGTTCTATCAGATTCAGAGACAAATCAATCTGCAATTATCTGACACATTGCCAGCCCATGCCACTTGGAGTGGTTCTCACACTTCATATTGAAAAAGGGCTCATTGTCACCTCCTTGGCATTTTTCAACCTGCCATTATGTTGTCCATCTTCAGCTTGCCTGATCAAAAATGACAATTCTTGTACATAAATGCCCTCAAATACATCTCTCCAGTGTAACACAATGCCAGAATATTCTCTGTAGTACTGGCCACACAGGCATTAGTGGTCTCTGCAAATGCACCAATGATTTAACTCCAGACAGAGAAGTAACTTACTTATAAAATATTTGGCAGTATCAATAGGCAATTAATGTCCAAGAACCTTTTAATGAAGAGTCTCCCTGGTTATTATGAAGCTTTCTATCTATGTCCTAATCTTCTTTAACTAAGAAAATTGGGACGTTTCATAATGGTTATGGAACCCTGCTGTTGTTATAGATTCAGAGGAATGTGAAAGGGTTTATGTCCTCTCTTCACAGAAAAGAAGGGGGCAAAAGAGAAATAGTTTTCTTCCAGAACACAAAGAATCTTCTCTATGACTCCTTTGGAAAGTGAAAAAAATAGCTTGGAGGGGTTTCAATGAGCCTCTCTTCACATCTTTTCCTGGTGGATTGCAGCAGGATGTTGGTTTGAAAATTGTACTGACATAGACTGATAATAGACAATGAAATTGTCTGTCCTCTACAATCTACTGCTTTCTCCTCACTGGTTAGCCATCTCTGTGCCTTACTGCAAGTGGATATGAAAACTCTCTCTATTAAAGGGCAGCACACTTCCACAAACAATTGGAAACAGAAGGTACTTCAGATCTGGAAGAGACTCTACAATGACAGAATCATCTTTGAAATCAGGCAGTTTGAGTAATACTTGAACTCCAGTGCATTGATGTTGAGGTTGTCACAAAAGACAATGACTGAATCAAACATAAACACTTCTCTCCCCAAAGAGGCTCTGTTGAAGCTGGAGCAACTACAGGCTTCATAGAATAACCTCAGCTAGAAGTGGTTCTGCTGGCATATTACCTGTATATGTGTTTATTTTATTTGCAACGTGCTTGGCACAGTAAAGCATGTGCAAAAAAGCAGAACATGGACTCTACCTTCTCCTCACTAGTTCTCACCTCAAGGTTTCTACGTGGAGGGATTTTCCCTTTTAATCACCCCCAACCAAGGCCAGCAGTAGAAACGTTTCAGGCTGTTGCACAGAAATGACTCTCAGCCTCTCCTGAGCTGCTCTGGAACCTGTATTGTCTGGAACCTACCCACGAAGAAGGAACAGTCAGACTAAAATCACTAAGAAGCCATAATAGAGGTACAGGAAGTAATTAACACTTATTTTGTAGTGAGAAAGAGTGACCTTTTTGGAGAAAATGTATCCAGTTTTAAGAACTGTAGCACACCTTTGTTGAGCTGTGTAAATGAGGAGCATTTATACACACAACAGCTAACAGTAAATACAGTGTCTTCTATCAAACATACATGTAAAAAGGGTACAATTATGAGACAATAAATAGTATTTTTCATTCAACTCTCACCACTTCACCTGTGTTCAGTACACTAACTCTCCTTTGCAAGGATTTATGCTATTCCAGAATGTAGGAACACTTTGAAAAGCAGATGCTACTTAAAGTATGGAATGGCAAAACCTGCAGATGTTTTCCTCTCCTTCTCTTCCTCTGGTTACAAAGTTCAAGATGGAGAGCAGTCACCCTGGCATGAACGTGCAGTTTAAATATCTGTTGCTTTAGTCCTCAAGGGCTGGATATGGATGCTGCAAACCAAGTGGCTCACTGCTGACAAGTCCAGAGAAAGGCATAATTCCTGGGAAGGGAGAAACAAAGCAATCACAAAGCACTTCCTCTTGGCCACTGGTTCTGGCTAAACAAAACTTCCTGCTCACATAACGACTGGGAAAATCAGGACTGCTGCTTTTCCCACCTATGAACAACACAACTTGGGTTTCAGTGTGGCTGCAGCCTCTGGGCATCAGCAAAGTTCAACTGAATTCAAAAGAGGGTAGGAAGCCATATTGACTTTAGGGAAATCCTGAGTAAAAATAACATCCTTCTGTGCTCTGAAACACATGCACAGTGAGCTTAGCATAGCTAGGATGGTAAGATCTTCTCTGCAGCTTGCTTGCAGCAGTACCCACTGTTCTGGGCAGGCTGCTGGACTACTTGAAATCCAGGCAAATGGATAAATCCTCCAATATCTTGCAAATAATACACTTTTGGAGTGAAGAAAAAAAACATAGCCAAGATGACACATATATATGTTTGTAAGAATGGGAGGTAACACTCTAGTTACTCCTTAGCTTAGGCAAGGTCAGATACAGGAATACGTGAACAGAAGTGGGGAGGGGAAGGTGCAATATAACCCACCAGTTTATTTCCCTAAAGTAACAAAAAAAATCTTTCTTGTTTCCCTTCACTGTCCACCTCTGTTTCTTTCTTAAAGCTTTTAACACTTTAAGATCTTCTGCCCTTGAGGATATGCATGACACAGACTTACTGTTGTTATGATAGAACTCCCTGAGTGGCTGTTCCATCCAGGAACTGAGCATGTTTGTGTGGTAAGCTATGCTGGGACAGCTGGAGCACTGGAATTGCACCCCTGTGGGTAGGTGGGTCAATAGAAGTTTCTGTGTGGACAAGGCCAGGATGATTGGCTCTATTGCCCAGCCTAAGAAAACCACTCTTCTGTCTAGAGATGGTCTGGCAATCTCCATTTCTTAAAAGCCTAAACCAGCATGATGTCCATAATGCCCATCAATCCAGAGTCAACCAATTTCTAACAAAGTCTAAAACCCTGCTTCTCAGCTCTCATGCATGTTTAGATAACAACCTTCTGTTCAGACACCAAAGCACTTTTGAAAGCATGTCAGTGAAGATAGGTTTTAGCACCTGTGCATCATTATTCTCTGGCACTCTGGGTGGGTGACATTGGGATGACAGCAGAAGAGTTGGATAGCACAGTTTGCAATGGCTTGGGAGGTTTTGTAGGCATAAAATGCAAACAGTAATCTCAAGCAGACGGCTATAAACAGGAACCAAAGCAGAAAGAGGGGGAAAAAAGAAGTGGCTTGAGCAACACACACACACATTTCCAAGGTCATATTGGCCAACCAGGACAATGAGTCTTTTGTGCAAGGAAAATAAATTATCCAGCAGAGACTCATATCACTCTGCACACAAAGCTGCATTAAATGAATTGATTGATTAATAAGTCAGACATCAAGAGCTGCTAAAACCATCCAGGAACTCTTACTGCTGCATCCTTCACATGTACACACAATGACACACTACTGTCTAAAGTGCTCAGAATCCTACCTTATCACACATGGACATCACAAGCGCTTTGCAGCAAGGAGCCAGTGCAGATTCTTTTTTTAGTCTAACTGGTAAGAGCCTTTGCTTTTGGAAGAGGGTGGTTAGAGTTCTATCTCCAGTTAACCACAAAGTCCCAAGTGACTATAAACTGCAGTAGTGACATCTGTACAGTTTCAGTGGCCACAGATTGTTTCCATATTCTAATTACTACATCTCATTACAATGAAGAAATATCACTCTTTTTTTTTTTGAGTTACAGATGTGAAAGGATGATCTTCTGCTTAAAGGGAAGGATTCACAGAACCCAGAGGTCTAGGGGTTTTTTTTCCTTCCAACTACACTGCAGACTTCCCCTGTAATCACACTTAACTTTCTTCCACTGGGCCTCATGAGACTTAACAAATCTGTGTTCATAAAGCACGTTGAGGTTCTAATTTAAATATCTCACACTGTCACCAAATAGATAAAATACCTTACAAGCAGAATTTTTATCATCTCAGATTAGGAAGTTTGAAGAGGAGATACTAAACTTACTCCGCATGGCTGACTTTTGGTGTTTATTTTTGGAGTACTACACAATTAGGGGAGACTGCACGGTGTTTGAACTTCCAAAAATGTAATCCTTGATTAGATCACAGTTATGTGCAAAAGGAAAGGTTGATGTGAACAGGGTAATGTTCAATTCACACAGTTCTGCTAACCTTCCAGCTTTCCTAAGGCATCCCAGAACGGGGCAAATCACAAACGTTGGTTTAGCCAGAAAAGTAATGCCACTGCTATGATCAGTCACACCACAATAGGGTTTTCAGCCCAATGCCACCTATGTAGCTGTATTTAAATTTAACCCAGCGGTACAGTGGGTACCTGTTGTTGATGGGAATTTGTGACTCTTAACTACTATTTATAGTCTGCAGCATCTTCTTTGGAAACCCTGAGTTTCATGGAAATCCTTAAGCAACAGCTAGCATGATAAGCACATGTTTGTGTCCAAAAATACACACTCTGGGTGTGGTACCAGGAACAAGATCCAGGGACATGAACCTTCAAGTCTAGGTTCTACCTGGAAAGTACTTTAAGGTGCAGGAAAACCTATCCAATGAGACCCAGTGCAGCGGCACTCTTTAGAAGGATTTTCCATTCCATGGCTTTGGAAGTCACTAATGGTCTGCCAAATAAGTTAACAAGATTTACTTAGAGGGTTTTAAAGGTAGCAAAATTAATTTGCTACAAACCTCCCACAAAAGCTCCACAGCCAGAACACCTCAAATGCTATGAGAAAAGCCCTCTTGAGATTTTTTGTGAAACATCAGTGAACTAATTCAGAAGACACTCCATACATGCTCCTCTTACATCTGTCCCATGTAACAAAGGAGTTCTGCAGGCCTGCAGCTGCTTGTGTGACCCATCACCTGGAAACACAGGAATTTCCCTCTTCCAAAAAGTTAGTCTCACAGTGCCTTGGTGGGAGATCTCCTAGGTGGGAGCCACTCAAACTGAGCTGTCACTTTTGGTCTAAGCGGCTTTGTCTAACTTGTTTTTTGACAGCAAAAGATGCAAAATCAGAACTCTGGGGGTTCAGTCCTGGTTCAGTCTACAGTTATCCATCCTCCCTCTCAAAACTGAGCTCGAATTGACATTGTGCAACACAGAGTTAACTGCAAAGTGAGTGACATTATGGTGGTGACACCAGACCTTTGCAGCCTGAACTCTCCAGTATAAACAAAAAGCAGAAACGAATCTCCTGTCTCCCGAGCATTAGGTAGTTCCTGAAAAGAACAAACACAGAATTAGGTTTTGCTTATGGTCAAAAAGGAATACTGTGAGGAAGAGACTGGAGGGCACTTCAAATTCCATGTTAAAGCAGCAAAGTACATATTGACTTTTTATAAAGGTCAAATGAAAATATGGCTATCTTAAGGCTGCAGAGAAATTCTCTGTTCAGTTCTGTTTACATTTAAAATAATTTTCTTTTAAATAAAAGGAGAAAAATATTGTCATGTCCACCCTAACAGATGATCTGGGCATTGGGACAAAGGAAAGAAAATGAAGAAAAGACCCTACTTACAAGGAAGTCTGGAAATACAAACGATACTCCTTCTAGTAATGTTCCTAGGTGGAAGCTGTTATGTTGCCCTTTCACAAAACATTAAAACAGTAACAAATTCTATCCAGTTTGGTTTGTACATAACCTAAAGGTTCCAGATTCAGCCACAGCTTTGTGAATTAGTTGGTTATGTGCTGAAACAGGTATTTAAGATCTATAATTCATCCTCTAGGCTAAAAATACATCCTGTAGCAAATAATATGCATACTAAAATTTGGATTTCACATTCCTTTCACAAAGACTAAGGCACATCCCAGGTGAGCTGATTGAACATCTTTGCAGCAATTTAAAAATGAAGAAGAAATATCCCAGATCTGCTGGCTTAACCTGAACCAGTTTTAACCATTATGTACTGGGTGACTTTCATCCTACAGTGCGCTTTTTCCATGCCATTGCTGGATTCATTGTTGTCTCACTACCCTGTTTCACCTCCTATGTGTGAGCTGAACATTAAGACCAAGGACCTCTGGAAAAGGAAGCAAAAGAGTAGCACTGAGGAAGGAGCAGCAGCACAAATGGAAACAACCACTATCTGCATGATCAAAAACATCCAAATGAAGGGGAAAAAAATCCTTTTGCTACTTCCCTTCCTACAGCCTCTCAGTCCCTTCCTCTGCCTGCCACGGATCCTGCAAATGTGGAGTGTTTCTGGAGAAGGAGGTGACTCCCTTTCCAGACATCATCAGCCTGTTTCACACAGGGCTGAACAAGCTCTTCAGAATAGAAACCACTGTCCCCAAACCTTCCTCCTCTCCTTCCGCCTGCACGCAAGCCTTTCCTGCCAGCCCCCTTTAAACTTTCTAGTCAGGGAGATCAGGGTAGTTGGGTCTTTAATCTCCTCCTCACAGTTTCACACACAAACCTTGGCTTCAATATTTGGATACATTTCCTGCCTTTTTTTTTTTTTTAAATTACCCTTTTGGAAGCCAAGTTGCTGAGTGAATCGTAAAGGGAGAGAATTCCAAGAGCGTTAGCTTCTCTGCTGTTCCCAGGGCAGGTCTGGGCCAAAACAAACCCCTGCTGTGCCAGCAGCAGTTACTTACAGCCAAACACCAGGAACACAGCACTCTGCAGCTTCCCAGTTCGGACCATCTCCCATTTCCCTTAATAGATAAAACCTCCTCGGAGATTATTCACTTCATCTCCAAGTGTAGCCCTTTCCCATGTTTTCCTTGAGTCACAAAACAACCATCAGAAAAGAAAACAGCGAGAAGGTAAATAAATATTCTGTCTTGGATCCAGACCCTCTCTGTCCAGAGTATATCCTGCTTCATGAGAAAGCTTTTCCATTCCCACCCGAAGTTCTCCACAATGAGGGTGGTGAGACACTGGAACAGGTTGCCCAGGGATGTGGTTGAAGCCTTGTCCCTGGAGACATTTAAGGTCAAACTTGATGGGCCCTTCAGCATCTGCTCTAGTTGGAGGTGTCCCTGATGAATGCAGGGCAGATGGACAAGATGATCTGTGAGGGTCTCTTCCAACTCAATGCAGCCTGTGACTCACTGGTCCCAGTTTCAGAAACTGGTGGGTTATATTGCACCTTCCCCTCCCCACTTCTGTTCACATAGAGAACTTGCATGCCTAAATAAAACTTGTGCTAAAGAATTCAGGAAACAAATGGCCACTGCTCCACAAAACTCAGTGAGATTTGACAGCTGGGTGGAGAAATCTCAGTAAGAGATATATCACCAAAGTCAACTATCACACAAAAAAAGGTGGAATTATTTTTACCTTCTGGAAAACAAATACTAAACTCCACCCTGAAGCCACAGCAAGAAATCTGTTTCAACACCTATTTGATCAAATTAAAAATTATCCCAACTTTTTAGACTGTGATACCATTTTCTTCAAAAGGTCACTAAAATTTCACCAATTTCCACCTGGTTTACTTCATTCTTCTACTGACTTTAGGTGAAATTGAGGTGAATTTAGGTGAATTTGCACTAGTTGTGTTCACATCCCTTTTACACAAGCATTTATGCCACCATTTCTGGTGCCTTTCACATTTGCAGAGAGTGAATTTCAGATGTTTATGGGCAAAAGCCTGGAGGGGTAATATCTCAGCACGTGATCAAACAGCAAAGATCAACAATACCATAACAGCCTGGGTGATGGTCAAATAGTGGCATAAAGCTGTCCATAAGCAAGTCTGACAGATAAAAAAGTCCACAAATTTTGGGGGAAAAATAACATTATGGTCATTCATACTGCACAGACAACAAGCAAAATAAGGGAAACTGACTATATTAAATGAGCAAATTATTCCCACACAGTTGCCTAATCATCTTCAATACAGAAGGTAAGGAAGCCCACACTGATTTCACAAGGTATGCTTATAAATGTTCAGGAAGACACCACTGGCCAATCTAGCCAGAGACAACACTTGTCCAATTTTTAACTATTTTTTCCCAATATGCTTTCACATTCCTCTCCAAGACCAGTACCTTCCTCACTGGCAAGGCTGATCCAAGACAAAAAAGAGCTGAAGTGATCTAGGCTCCTGTCTCTTCTCCTTTAGAAAGAACCACCACTGAACTTGCTGGGATTCTGGAACAGCATCACTGCAAACCACAGGTCTCGCAATGCCAAAGCATAGGACAAAGCATTCTCCTCAGCAAGACCACGAAAACCTGCTACTACTTCTGTCACTTCAGTTGTGGACTGAAGTGTCTAAGCCTGAAGAAGGCAGCATAGCTATGGAGTCCTCATTCTCTCGCACACAGACACACATGTGCGCTGTTCCTTAGTTGGTTCTGCTCTAATCACAGCTCCTCCTTTAAGCTTTCCTCTCCTCTGTATTTAGTTCTTAGCATGCCCAGATTCAAACACCAGACACTGCAGCAAAGCCTCCAGTTCTCAATGGCAGTAGCAGTAGAAGGGACTTCTTCATTCAGTAACATTTCTAACATGTCACAGAAATTAATTAGTCTTTTCCATGAATGTTTTTTAACTCCTGGTTGCAGTCTCCTCTCCCTTCCACCATGATCCTTTTCCATATTCCCTCTTCTTTTCTATTTCTGTAGGAATCTGACTTCTTATTTTCCTCATTCCCGTTCTCTCTGCATGTCTGGCTGTGGTGCTGGAACATGCAGCAGGAATATGATGGATGATCACCTGTCACAGCTTGTTTATTATAATTCAGACAATCAATTACACATCCCTAATGCTGGTTGTCCCGCTGGAAATTGACACGCTCGGCACAGACCAATGTGAAAATGGAATCTCATTTGCCAAATGTCTTTCCATGGGTACAGCCTGATGATTACAGTCTGGTTGTTTCAACAGTTGTGGTACTGCTGACAGTGTCATCACTTACTGCTTGCCACAGGTCACATTGCTCCAAGGTATTATTTCTTGTGTTAGGCAGCCTACAGCTCTCAGAGGACAAAGATGTAGCTGCAGCCCCTCTGCTCAAGGTAGGCGGGCAAGGTAGATCACAGCAGGCACACTGCTTCAGCACCCATCGCCTGCCTTTGTTTCCACTGGTGTGCAGTCTTGTACCCTCTCCACCTTCTTTTCTTTTATGGATGACTGCTTTGTATTAAAAGGAGAGAGCTCCTGCATTGACAGGCAGGGCTCTGGCAGGGGGAAATGCTGCTCATGCAGTTAAATAATCCCAGGGCAGCTACTGATTTAACAAGAAGCAAAGGATTGCAGAAAAACGAGATGGGGGGAGTGGAGGAGTAAAAAGCTTATATTCAGCTAAAATGCTATGCAGTAATATGTGCTGAACCTGCTGGGAAGGGGTTAAGTGCATTTTACTGACCAAGTGAGTGGCAGGGTTTAGGTTCTTCCATCCAGAAAGGAGATGGAATATCCTATGGAAAAAAGGGTGACAGAACCACAGAGTGCTGGGTTGGAAGGGACCCTCCAAGGATCATCTAGTCCAATCTTTCTAGGTAATAGTAGATTTGACAGCATCCTGTCGTGCTGAGTCTTAGAATTGTCCAATGTAGGGAAATCCACTGATTCCCTTGGGACATTATTCCAATGTCCAACTGTTCTCATTTTCTTCAGGAGTCCAATGGGACTCTCCAGCAGCACCTTGCACCAAACCACCCTTTGTCTTTTCCATGAGACTCCTTGTACAATGGAGTCTCCATCCTCCTGGTAGCCACCCTTTATGGGTGGGTCCATGGTCATAAGGTGCCCCCTAAGACTTCACTTAGATGTAGAGTATTGACTTAGCAGCTTGTCCTGGGAAGGATTTGAGCTGAAGTAGCCAGAACCTCAGGAAAAGGAGTGAAATCTGACATTTCAAATTAACCATGTTTATGAGCTGGTTTAAGAACTTAGAGGTCTCTGTAAACACAGGTGATGGAAATCCTACAAGAAGGATGCTTCAACAACATTCCCAGCAATACATGGAGACTCACACACATGCAAACATACCTAATATGTAAAGGAAATGTCCCCTCCCTTTACATGGGAGAAGGCAGGGAAAGGAAAATACCTTTCCTGACTAGGAGCCAAGTCTCTAACACCTTCTTGTTAACTGGAGAGAAGAACTCAGGAAAACTCCCATTAAATCATTTTGCTGACATAGGCTTTCCATTCTCCTAGAAATCAGCTGCTTCTCTTCCTTTCTTTCTGGTCAATCCAGACAGACTGGTTTGGCGTTAGTACCTCGATTGCCTGTGCTCTGAAGCACCCACAAACTAGTCATTCCTGGAAGACTCAGGTGGAGGATGGAGAGCAAACTGACTAGACTGACTTGGCAAATGCCAGTCTCAATCATGGAGGTGGTTGCACTCTTTCACTCTGGTGCTTAGCCTGCCAGATTAACCACACAGTTAATATTATTTTAAAGTATTCAAGATCTCTCCTTTTAATACAAATCTGTGAGTATAAAAATATTGGCAGAATCTGCAGAAAAGGTATGCCATCTCTGACACCACATAACGACTTCCCACCCTTGCAATAAACAGGAGTAACCTCAAAGAGGTATGGGCTGTTGTTCAGAGTACTTCCTGAGGTGGGGGACATGCAGTGAATCTTCTCAGGCAGATAAATGGTGTAGTGCTGATGACACTTTAACATCTTATGAGTCACCTACACATGTTTTCTCAGCTCTGCATACACACTAGGTCAAAGAGGCCCATTAATCTTCCTCACAAAATAAGGGCAAAATAAAGTATTTGGGGACAGATCTGTTGAAAGGCAGCAAAGGGGAAAAGGATCTGGGGGTCCTAATTGATGGGAGATTGACCATGAGCCAGCAATGTGCTCTTGAGGCCAGGAGGGGAAATGCCAGTCTGGGATGGAATCGTAGGGCTGTGGTTAATAGGTCGAATGAGGTTCTCCTGCCCCTCTACTCTGCCCTGGTGAGGCCACATCTGGAGAACTGTGTCCAGTTCTGGGCCCTCAAGTTCAAGAGGGACATAGAACTGCTTGAGAGAGTCCAGCACAGAGCCACAAAGATGCTGAAGGGAATGGAACATCTATTTAACAAGGAGAGACTGAGGGAGCTGGGGCTGTGCTGCTTGGAGAAGAGGAGACTGAGAGGTGACCTCAGAAATGGTGACAAATATGTTCAGGGTGAGTGCCAGGAGGCTGGAGCCAGGCTCTGCTGGGTGATGCCCAGTGCCAGCACGAGGGGCAGTGGTGGAAGCTGAGGCGTAGGAAGTTTCATGTGAACATGAGGAGGAATTTTTTCCCTGTGAGGGTGACAGAGCCCTGGCACAGGCTGCCCAGGGGGGTTGTGGAGCCTCTCTCTCTGGAGATACTCAAAACACACCTGGACAGGTTCCTGTGTGATCTGGTATAGGTGATCCTGCTCTGGCAAGAGGGTTGGACTACATGAGCTTTCAAGTTCCCTTCCAGCCCCTGACATTCTATGATTTTGTGGTTCAGCTTTCAGATGAGAGCTATGCTCCCTATGTGAACCAGTGTATGAGATGAAGTTGCCTATGACAGCAGAGCATTAGAGCAGATTGGGAAGACCCTTTGAAACCTCTGTTCTTAGTGAAGAGGAGGCTTCGAGACCACAGGCACTGATATGGATTGACTGTGGTGGGTTTGATTCTGAGCAATCTGTCTTTCAGCAGAAGATCAGCAGGCTGAGTATTGAGACTACATGTGCATCTAATTTCACAAGTGATCCAAGAGCATGTGAAAGGTCTGAAGTCCTTCTTACACATGCTCCTGCGAGTTCTCTGTGAGTTGGCACAAAAAATAGTCTGCTGTGGGGGTAGGAAGGAAATGGAGCAATCAAGTGTGTAAGGAGTCACTGCTCATCACAGAGGCAAATGTGGTTCTGAAGTTGGCTGAAGTGAATCACACTGGACATTCCATCTCCTCCTTTGTTTTGTGTTTTTTTGGTCTTGCTTCTGCCTCCAGAAAGATGCATTAGTTGCAATTAGGAAGAGAAGTAAACAAATATTGCTATCAAATCCTAATTGTATTAGACAGGCAGACTGGGATAAGGAGGGTCAACTCTGCTGTGTTCTGTGTGGGATACAAAGCTGTGCTGAAACTTTATGAGGGAGTGCTGCATCACCAACACTACCTGGCTTAGTGTATGAGCAGAGCTGTGAGGGTCAGAAGAGCAGGAGCTGTTTTCAGGCGTTTAGTGAGGTTAGCCCTCGAAACGGACTCTATATGTCTAGGCATGTGTTGAGACACATCTGGTGAGGATACAGCACTTCCAAAGCCCAGTGCAGAACATCTTAAGCAACTGCAAGACCAGTCACAAATTTGGCTGCTGTCAGGCAGCCAACCCTGATGACTCCTACGCCTGGTCTGGCGAGGCAAGGGAAGACACTCACCAGCTGCAGTGTTTGCATTAAGACACACAGTGGTCCTGATGTGCCAAATTGACAATTCAGCCTGTTCTGTCTGCAAGGGAAGCACAGCTCACCTCCACAACAGGCAGAATACATAAGGCAAACACAGCTCCATAGACTTACGTGATCCCAGGGCAGAAGAGCTTTCTCTTGGGTGAGAAGTTGTAATAGACAATCTCTAAGGTCCCTTCTAACCTAAGCCATTTTATGATTCTATGAATCATTCTATGATTTTCTCTCTTCTCTATCTCTACAAACCTGGGAACTGCCACAAGACACAATCCCAGAGGTGCTGCCAGAAAATCCAGTCAACTAAAAAGCTTTTTCATTCTCAACAGGCAAATGACAAAACCTGTGAAAGAGTCAACTCTCATACTCACAAGGAAAATTCCTTTTCTGCTGCCCCTGACACCTCACCACAACTGGAATTTTAGATTGCTTATTACAGTGGACTCAGGTTACACTAGGCACTTAATTCCTCCTCACTCTAACAGGTATTTTGCTGTTCATGCAAAAGCTGCATTTTTACATTGGTTTTGTTACTTATTCGTAACAGAATAGTCCTGTTTGGCTCAGTTTTTTGACTATTAAACACTATACAATAATCACATGAAGAGAGACCACCTGTATACCACAGAATTATAGTCAAAACACACAGTGCAGACAAAGGGCAGAAAACTAAAGGAGGGGAAGGGAGAGTTTCCTTGTCCAAGGTCAAAAGCAAGGCTGGTAATACAATATTCCTATTCTTACCCCATTACCACCAGGCAAAATTGTCTTCCTAGCCTCCTCTCTCATGAGTCCTTGTCTCCTTGTTAACTCCCCTCCAACTCTGCAGCTTGTGAACACACCACAAATCAGTAACATATGTGGAGAGGTCAAATGCTACCCCACGCAAAGGAGATGATGAACCTGTCTGGAAGAAGTGACTCAAGATACTTATGAGACATTGCATATTGTCATATGAGTGAGGCATAAGAAGAGCTGTGTTTGCTCTGTGAAGCTAATTTGTAAGTGCTGAGTGCTCTCTGCTCCTTCTGAAAGAGGTTCTCGTTCTCCACAACATCCCAGCCCTCTATTAGTTGTTTCTCCACAACTAAGTGCTTCTACAGACACAATAAAGACCGTGCATTTGCTCCTTCTTTGTGAGCACATTCCCCAGAGCAGAAGATTCATGTCACTTGAATCTGAACGCCTCTCCATCAGGTGAAGGAGCACCTCTCTCCACACTGGTTGCAGGAGGCAAAGAAGGGGACCCACTGTTTTGCCACAGCATTCCTAGTCTCGCTCGAGTGCACTTTTTAACTGCTAAGGCAGGAGATGTGCTGAGTCAGGCAGCTCCCCCAGCTGCTCACCGGAAACACAGCTGTTAAGCAAAAATAACCATGAAGGCAAGCACTTGCACTTTTTAGGGAGAAGGAAAACACACTGACCCGCAAACTCAACAACAGACTCCCGGAGTTGGGATTAGATGCAGTCTTACTTCATGCACTTCTCTTATTCTGGGGCAGAGTCTGTGCTGAGTATTGTCTTGCGCTTTTTAGGCTGTGCCTGGCTGACCGGACATGAGCAGGAGCCATCTCCTCTCCTGATTTTGTTGAACCAAACCGGGAAATCTGAGCTCACTGTTGCATTAGGAGAGGCCGGGGGAGGGTGTCATGCAGGTGGGCAGCTGAGAAGCATTGCCCCATGCTGCAGCCCATTGGCTGGATCAGGGTATGGAGCAGTATCAAACCAGGGCTGAATAAACTGCTGTTTCCTTACGCCTGTCCACAGCGTCCCCAGTTGTGCAGTGGCACCTGTTCCTCTAAAGGCAAGCACAAGCTGTTCCCTGGGCTCCAGCACACACCAGTCACGACTCCCAGATTTAACAGCTACTTGGATAATGCCCCAACTTCTTAAAGGGCTCCAGCTCCAGTGTTGTTGGTTCACTCTGCATCACCCTGCATAGAAACAGCTCCAATAAAAGCTACGTCTGGGAGAAGGCAAAAAGCACAACACAGCGAGAGAAAATGGGGGAAGCTGGGAAATCACAAGGGAAAAGGGAGTTGGATTATTTAGATCACCTGTGTAAGAACTCTAAAGAGTTTGTTGATCTCCAATGTCACTGGCACTGAGGCATCCACTGCATGACAGCATTTATCAGAGCTCCAAACAGGTAGCAATTTCTACAGAAATGCTCACCCCTCATATGTGAGTTGTGTGAGGAGAAGGAGGGGCAGTGGCTCTCTGTACCTTCCCTAAAGGCCAGTGCAGGCAGTGCCCACAGCTCGGTTTCTGTGTGGCACATGCTGTAGGTACACTAAACCCACCAAGCATCATAGTAACCAAGTAACAGATCTGCAACACTCAGCCCCTGGGCATAGTACTGCCTCCAAATTGGCCGATTAAAGGTCAGTCCTGCCCAACCTTAATCTCATTTCACCTCTCCCCAGTCACTGAGAAGTGAGTTGCCCTTTCTCTCACCATAAGGCCAGGCTGCTACCCGGGGAATTTCACTTTGCAGTCCCCATACCTTAATTAATTAACAGATTAATTCAGAGAGGCCCAAACTGACAAACAACTAATATCCTGTGACAAGCCCCAGAAAGCATCACGTTAATGACCCCAGAAATCAAAAGGAAAAGGATAATTAAATGCAGGCTGGGGAGGAGGGGAGCAGACAGGAGGCAAAAGAAAAAAAGAAAGTTACAGTGGTCAGATCCAAAAAAGGCAGAGAGCAGATAGCAATTTCCATAATAATTCTGCCAACAACAATGGGTGCCCAGGAATTCCATTACAGTGCTGTAATATTAATTTAATGGGGAAAATATCTAATATGATTCTCACCAAATTTTTCAATTAAATTAATATGATGGCCTTTAACAGATAACTTAAGCAGAGAGCTTGATTAACAGAAATCGTGCATAAATTATACTTATATATTTTATAGGAACTGGCACACAG
This sequence comes from Tricholaema leucomelas, assembly GCA_013400475.1. NCBI lineage: Eukaryota > Metazoa > Chordata > Aves > Piciformes > Lybiidae > Tricholaema lacrymosa > Tricholaema leucomelas. Next base: position 987,672 of record WAAF01021101.1, read on the forward strand.
CCTTGCCATGCAGGGGACCTTGTAAACTTTGGCATCCAGTTATAATTGTATTTAAAAGAATTTCCCTGCCCAGACCTGAGCCATTTGCCCTTGGGACTTTTATCCTTCCAATAGTCTGGACTAGTAGCAATGTGATTCCAAAGAATTGGAAAGAACTAAAGACTGGAAACGTCTTGGTTGTTTTTTTTCCCAGTTGGTATAGCTTCTAGGGAAATTGGTTCTGGTCTGTGCACAGGACTTGAGAGCTGCTGTAATACACCTGCTATTGACAGTAGCTACCTGCGGGAGTAACTCACTCATTCCAAGCTGAACACTGTAGAGTCCTGGGCTGGCACAAACAAGGATGAATGCTAATGACACATTGCCCCTTCCAACCAGAGTCCAGCACCCCTTAGCATCATCCAGTGCAAGTGCCCTGCTAAAGCAGGTGCACCCACAGCAGGTTCTCCCAGATCACAATTGCTAGGTCAGCTTGGAATTTCTCCAGAGCAGGAGACTCCACAACCTCTCTGGGCAGCCTACTCCAGGGCTCCAGTGCTCTCACACTGAAGAAGTTTCTCCTCCTGTTCAGATGAAACTTCCTAGGTTGCAGTTTGTGCTCCTTGTCTCTTGTCCTGTCACTGGACACCACGGAGAAAAGACTTTGGCCTCATTCTCTTGCCTACAGCTCTTTAGATACTGATCAGCATTGCTCAGATCCCCTTTGAGGCTGCTCTTCTCCAGGCTGAACAGCCCCAGGGCACTCAGTCTTTCCTCCTCACAGAGCTGCTCCGGGCTCTTCAGCACCTTCATAGCCTGCAGTGCACACTGTCCAGTAGTTCCCTGTCTCCTTTGAACTGGGGAGCCTAGAGCTGGACCCAGGACACCAGATATGGCTTCACCAAGGCAGAGAACCTCCCTCAACTTGCTGGTCACACTCTTCTTCATATCCCTCAGGAGACCATCGGCTTTCTTGGCCATAAGGGCTCATTTTTGACTCATGATGAACTCCTTGTCCACGAGGACCCTCAGGTCCTTCTCTGCAGAGCTGCTTTCCCTAACCTGTACTGGAGCAGAAGGTTACTCCTCCCTCAGCGCAGGGCTCTACATTTGTCCTTGTTGAACTTCAGGAGGTTCCCTTCCACCCAGCTCTCCAGCCTGTTGAAGTCTGAATGGCAGCCCAGCCTGACAGGGTGTCAACCACTCCTCATCCTTTTGCATGCTCATTTGTATCATTCCAAGTGGCTCAACACTATACTCAGGAGTGAGTGCTATAACTACGTGGTAGATTTTAAACTTCAGACTGCGGAGGTAGAAAGGATTGTGGTGGAAGCTCCAAGTATTAGCTGTGGCAGTACAACCACTTTTAGAAGCTGGGTGTATCATACATCAGATGAGCTCACCACAGTTGTACCCTTGATCTGAATTTTTTTAGATTATACCCACTCAGCAAGCTAAATTCTATCACAGAGATACCACACATACATTTCATACTTCCTCCCACATAATCCACACAGAGATGTATTCAACAAGCTTTATAAATATTTGAATGAGAAGAGGATGTTGCAAATTAAAACAGATCCTGGTTTTATTCTGAGCTTTACTATACAAGGCTGTGGTCCCTTTGAGCAATCACTAGATGTACATTTTCTGCAGCAGTGTCTTCCCAGCTCATTCTGAATTTGGGAAACCTGTGGGCTCAGCTTTTCAATTTCTGAGCAATTAACCCTTTGTGAAGAAAGTGGAAATTCAGCATCACATCTGCATGGGTTTGCCATCCTTCCAGGGATGGTGTCTGCACCGCTGCCCTGGGCTGCCTGGGTCAGGCCTTGACAACCCTTTTGGGGATGAAATTGTTCTTCATGTCCAATCCAAACCTCCTCTTGTGCAACTTGAGGCTGTTTCCTCTTGTCCTGTGACTTTGTATTTGGGAGAAGAGGCTGATTCCCACTTGGCTCTAACCTCCTTTCAGGGAGTTGGAGAGGGTGAGAAGGGCTGATATGCTCTGAACATCAGGACCCAGTTACCTCAGATCTAGCCTTCAGAAATGCTGAGATGTTGAATTAGTGGTATTTTTGAGTATTAGAGACACAAATGGTGAATCTAGGTCAATGAAACATTATCAATTTTGTGGTCATTAATCCTAATAAGTGTTTCTCGAAAGTCCTTTAAGATAGATGCCCAGAAGGTGCTAGAGAGTGCTAGGTGTTACTCTTTCTCTCATGGCAATCCTATCAGCAGCTCCATCCTGTGATATCTGCAAAGAACAGCTTCCAATGAAGAAAAATTGCTTGTCACTTGCTGCCTCAAGATGCAAGATAGTTAAAGTTAAGTTGAAGCCATATTGCTGTGTTTTCTATTTCCTTCATAAAACACAAATAAAGTACCCTGTAGAAATATGTGAGCCGAAGTGACAGGCATCTCTTGAATGCCTTTAATTGCTGCCAAAAATAGTCTGAAGCATTCACCAAAGTTAACACAGACAAAATTTCCATGGGAAGCATCATTTCTAAGTGAAAAGAAGTTAGTTATTTCATCATTCAAAATAAGAACAGCAATCACAGACTTTATCTCTTCTGAAGATTCCATTTTGCCTTACAACAGAGACATAGACAGAAACTGTGCTCTCACCAGTGGAGAACAGGAGAAGCTCCAAACGCTGCCTTACTTCTCTCACTGTATAGTAACATCATCCCCCACCACTAGTAGGCAGATTTTAATCATCTTCTTTTCATTATTGTTACAATAGTGCCTAATAATGCCAGTCAAGGACTAGAATCTCATTTGCTAAACTCAGCATAAAGAGAAAATGCTCCCAGCCTGTTCAATAACAGACATCTTTAAAAACTGTGCTTTCAAAACCTTGCACCAGTGATAAAAATTCAAGCTGAGTTAGAGGAAGATTGGCTCCCCAGTTACAAGAAAATAAGCTTCTCTTATTAGAAATGGAATCAGTAAATGCTCCTCAGGCCAGGCAAGAGGATCCTCACCACCTGTTTGAAGTTCCATGCAGTGTTGTGTCAGCCATACACAGTAGCTTTGGCCAAAGATGTTAGTCTTGCTTTGTCAGCTCATCTCACCAGTGTTTGCAGATCACAGTTATCTCACGCTAGAGCCAGGCAGAAAACAGTTTTCTTATCTCACAAAACTTGCAATTACCTTTCTCTCTCTCTTCTCGTTTATCATCAGCTCTCAAAGGATGTAGTTTTTGACTGTTTCCTACTTGTACCGTGAAACAGAAAGAGACAAAGATACCCAGGTACTCAGGGCACTCAAGCAGAAAATTGTCCCTGCCTGCTCCAGCCCTGTGACCTGACCCAAACCTCTCACAGCACAGGTGAATTCTCCTAACATGAGGCTGTTACCATTACAAGATAATATTTTGGGACAGGTCTCTCTTGTTTTAGCTAGAAAGGTCGGTACCTGAGGGACTGTGCTGACAGTGTTCCTCAACCACATTCTTGACAAAGATGATTGGGTATTTTCTGAGCAAAACTGATAAAAAAAGACCCCAAACCCTCCTGACCAGCTGTAGCCTAGAACCTGTCTTTCTTGAACACTAATAACTCCCAGTTGAGTCAATGAATTGTCAAGATGTACAAGATGCAAGTTCAGGTTCCTTGTGTTGAACATTACCCTTTTTTCCCCGCAGTTTTAGGTTTTAATTTCTCAGTCTCCAGAACAAACATACACCAGTATGAAAAGAACCCATTGGCATGTCTAATGCTTGTCCCCTAAAACTGTCATGATCTCAGCACTTCCAAAGGAAATTAAAGCACAGGTCGAGAGAATGGCGCTGAAAAGGATACAGCTTAAAACCCTAGAAAGTTGGGAAATTTCTGTACAAAGGCTGCAAATCCGAGCTTGGAAAGGAAAGAAGCTTACAATGAGCTGTAATAAAACTATTCCAGTTTGTATCCTGAAAAGAGAAAGCCTGCCATTCAGCGAACAGGAAATCCCAGAATTTATAGATGACCCTGTTACAAAGCAAATGTTTCGGAACAAGTCGTTCTTTTCGCCAGCGCCAGTTTTCCACCCTTCTCTCTCCTGCACTTTCCCCTATAATCCAAGGGCCAGAGCAGCCCCGTCTGGCTGTCACTGGTAGTGGCACTCCTCTGGCCTACACCCACAAACACAAGAACTGGGGAACCTAACAAGGGACTCAAAAGCATGTCTGGGTCTTTACAGCTGTGTCAGTTAGCATAATAAAAGGCATTACCCTCTCCCTATCCCGCTTGCCTTTTTTATTCCAGTTGTAATGGGAGTACAATTATTGTTCTATTAAAAAACCTGAAGATCAGAAAAGCCTATGCCTAGGTGTGTGACATGCAGAATTTCTGTCCTCAGCCCATGTTACACTTCAGATATGCCTTGGATGTAAGGCAATAGTGACTGCACCAAGAAAAAATAGAAAATAAAAAGAAGAAACAATGCAAACCACCTTAGCAACATCCTGACTTCTCTTCTACTCACTATTTTTCAAAGACTGAGAGGCACTGGTGAGACAGAAAAAGCAGGACATCTCCTCACGAGGTGGTAATCAAGGTTGTCAGGAAGGAGAAATGCAGCTGGGAGCCAGCCTAACCAAGGCAAGCAAAGGAGAAGGCACCTATTTCCTCCACATCCTGTCTTACTCCCTTGGCAAACAGACACACCAAGTCAGGAAATGCTGGCAGCAGCCATGAGGTGCATCCCACTCAACCTTTGGTGTCCAGTTCCCCACTCTAGTGAGACGAGCATCATTCGAGGTTTGTAGGACAGCTGGAGCATCACTCCAGTATTGCAAAGTGCCATGTCCCTGAACACTTGGCTTGAAAACCCCTCCTTCCTCATTAGCCTCCCTTCAGCAGCCAGGGTAGACAGACCTTCCCTGCTGACAAGGCAATCATGTGTCCACACTTGTTTCAAGCACCAGGGCAGTGCAGCAGAGACTTTCTGTGGCTATCATCTGTGGTTTCACAAAAGAGGTGATGTGGCAAGGGTCTGGCTCAGCTAAACCTGAGAGGGCAAAGCATGTGTCCTACAGGGCAGTGTTCCCTGCTCAGCAAGACCCAAGAGCTTAACTCCTATGTAGAAACCACCTATCAGAATCTTTCATTTCTTTCATTCTATCACAGGACTGTTTAAAGTAACAAATGGAACTTAGAAAAAAAGAATTAAAAATCATTCTTCCTCTGCAGCTATCAAATTATCTGGATCCCTACACACTGTAAAAACCCAAGATATTGAATATATCTCTCCTCAGCAAATTTACTCTGTAGCATAAAGCATTCCCCACAGGAAGTCTGTGAGGCTCAATCACTATGACACAGTCAAGGGAAATTTAGACAGTCAAGGAAAATTTAGACTGATGTTTGAGAAGCCAGGACAAAAAGGATCAGCCCTGCTCAGGATGAAGAGAAAGTGCCTCAGCTAAGTGGGGCTGGCAGACCAGCGCTGAAATACTCCTCAGATAGGCAATTACAGTTATCCCTAGGGGGCTGGCTTCTGTGGTGGTGTTTTTTAAAGCCCTTCTCCAGAGTCAACAATTTGCCTGACTCGCTTCTTATTCATTTCATCTTCATGACTTCTGAAGGCACCTAATGAGGCACTTTGAAGTTTGCCTGAAAATAAAACAAAGAAACCAACACCCTGAGATGACATAAAATCTCTCTCCTGAAACTATAATCTTCAGGATTACAGCTTTGTTTCAACACTGTACTATCTCTGGGTTGATGGCCTTTGTCCTTACTCTCTCAAATTATCTTGGGAACTAAATCCCCAAACGTGGCACCTGTGATAAGGTGATGCAGGCTTGATTGGCTGTGTATGTAGCCAAAGCTGGGCGGAAATGTAAAATCTGAACTAAGCTTTTTGTTATTTCAGGTCCTGTTCAGAACAATGCCTTAGCCTAGTTCCTAAAAGACTGCAGGTGGGACTGTGTGTAATTTACAGTGTGAAAAATCTGGAGTCACTGGTGGTTTTCAGCAGAAGGTTTTAAATTGACAGTACTTGGAGTGTCTAATCTCCTAGCCAAGGCCACACAGAAGTTACAGAGCTAAACACAATTAAAAACATTATCTTAACTTGATTTGCTGACTCCCTCTTGAATCTCTCCACAAAGTCACATACTTTGAAGTGTATTTTTTAAAGTAAGAAATAAAAAGGTGGAAGATCTGTGGAACTGTGGCCAGTCTCTGCTGAGGCTGCAGCTTGCCAGATCAATTGGCTTTGTGATTATTACCACCAGTTGAAGAATTTCTTTCCTCATTTTAAGGGAAAAAAAGCTTTTCTATAGTTGAAGAAAGCTATCAGCATTTTGTTACACCAAACCATTTGAGCTGTCTTGTGATGGACTCAATTGCATTGTGAGCTAGTTCTTCCTGAAGGGAGTCTGCAGGCTCCAGCCAGTTTATTCAATCATCTGTGCAAAGATTGATAATGTAGATGTGAGTAAGAGGCTGGAATTGTCAGCCTGTCTGAACAGACAGCTACAGACAGATTTTCAAGCAGCTCAGCTCCCCCATATAAATGGCCACCACTTAAAAATTGCCTCACATAAGAACCTGTCAGCATATTGTTTGGTGGGCAATGTCTGAACCAGCCACACAGCAAGCAGATGGAGGTAGGGAGCCTGCACAGAGGGGATCCATCTTAGTTGTCAACTGGTGGGGTGCCATTATCACCTGTGTTCCAAGAGGAGGTTGTTATTTCACTCTGTTTTGTTGAAGCCCAGTCCTAAGAAAGCAGTGAGTCTTAGCGTCAGTGTCCACATTGTTTCAAAATCTGGAGAGCAATGGTAAAAACCTCACAGTTTGCCTACATTTTTCTCTCTGCAACCTCACAGAGAGGACAAGTTCATAATTTTTTTCCTGAAAGCCACACCTTCTGCTGGTTCAACTGATTAAAGTCTGATGGAAGCAAGAATAGAGCTGATGGTGGGGCAGTATTCCACACAGCACTTCAAAGTGCGTCCAGTCTGACACATGCCTGGCATTACATTTGATTTAGCTTCCTATAGCTGACACATCTACCCTTTCTGCTACAAAGCAAGAGTTTGAAAGGGTCCCTCTTTGGCAACACCTTCTTGCTGAAGACCAACATTTCTGGATTCTCATGGAACACTTCCTGAATTAAAAAATATTTCACTTCAGAACAGGTCTCATATACAGACTGATAGATTGCCAGGAACTGGGAGGTTTAGGCAGCGCTGTGTGGTTTCTGTAAGCAGTTTTGATGTGAACAGCAACACACATAACTGGTGAGTCATGTAATGAAGCTTCAGTGCTTGAAGGCAAGGAGGGCGCAGCAAGACACACCTTTGACATTTTGCCCACACCTCTGCTCCTTGCACCAAAACATCACTAGCTGTGCACTGGCTGTTTGGAAAGGTTTTTGCAACTTCATGAAGCAGCAAGACAGCACCTGAGACAGCCTGTACCTAGACAGCACATACTCTCCGTTCCCCGATGGCAGACTCAAAATGACTACCTGCAACCATTGTTCACCTTCCAGTTTCTGCCCGTATTTGTCAAGCCTGAGGAAGCTGCACAGCATTAGGCACAACTCTGATTGTAATTAAAATCTCTTTGGAGATATATAGGCCATATTACTGAGAGATGGAATAGGGACAAATAAAAAGAATGATAAAGTCATTGTTTACAAATGAGCACAAAAGATAAGTCGCTGTATGACAGCTCTCTCCTACCTCAAAGTAGCATTTTGGAGAGAGAAAAGGTCTTTCTTCTTCAAGGCATCACTTTCAAACACATAAATAAAAGCCTCTAATTTGTTATTGTGATGTTGATAAGTCAGAAAACGACCTACCAGCTTATTTATGTGCTTTAGACAGCAAATTCTGCTCAAGCAGTCTGCTAGAGAAGCAGCTATTTCATTTCCACAGCTGTTAGAACCTGTTCTAAGGCACACATACAATGAACTATCCCTTGGGAGTTTTGTCACTATTTAATCTTGGATTTTAAGGAAGTATTTCTGAAGTAAAAGCATTTGTCTATCCTTTGCGTATTTCAAACAGAGCAACCAATAACACTCACCACTCTGCAAAGCAACCTCAGCAACACGAACAATTTTCTTCAGTACTGCAATGAAACCCAGCACACAGCATCTATGAAGCAGCACAATAAATCAAGAAACCACAGAATAATGCTCCCTCTATTGACTAAAGATGGGTTCTGAGCCCTTCTTGAGTCCAAAGTCAACGATGGGGTTTGGTGGCCAAGTATCAATGACTGTTAGTAGGTCTGCTTTCAAAGGAGCTAAAGCATGAGAGAGAATAGGTATGGAGTGGACTTGTTTGCTTCATCTGTGAAGCAGAAACCATTTAACAACCTCTCCTAGCTAGAAGCAGCTAAATAGCAGGCTTTAGATCCAAGTAAATAAGCTTTCATAGAGGAAATTCATATTTCAATTGAGTTATTGCAATAAATAGTAAATGGGAACTCAAGAAGCTGACTGCACTGTGGAAGCCCATGTCAGAGATGAGACAGAAATATCTGTGAGTGGATAAGGGTGACAAAACTCCTTTGTATGTTGATGTAAGTTTTAGAAACAGCAGTTATATTGACTTTGAAGCTTAAAAACAGAAGACTGATTGAACTCTGTTATGAAGCTATACTTTTTTTTTCTTCTCTCTCTTCTTTGCAGTGTTGCCAGGGATGCCTGTTCAGTTTGATACCTCTGCTGCTACTGTGCCAATTCAATGAAGTGGCAAAAGAACCCCAGCTATCAGCCTGAAAAGATTTGAGTAACCACAGTATCTTCTCTTAGTATAAATAAAATCTAGAACCGAGTAAAACCGCAGCCTGCAAATGCTTTCTCTGGTAAAAGATAGAATTAAGATAGCCATAGATCCCTCAGGCCCATTTTAATTAAACATGAATCCTCAAGGTTAAATGAACATGCTTAGCCCAGTTTGGAGTAGCTCTTTAACTACACGGTGAACTCCACTGACACGGAGTGTCTCCTAGTGAGACACTGGCATGGTTCTGGTTGGGATAATAGCATTGGTCAGGTTCTTGAGACCCTACAAGAATAAAAAATCATAGAAACATTTTAGGCTGGAGAAGATCTTTAAGATCACTGAAGCCAAGCATTAACCCAGCACTATCAAGTCCACCACTAGACTGTGTCCCTCAGCACCGCATCTATAAGTCTTGTCAATGTCTCAAGGGATGATGATTCAACCACTTCCCCAGGCAGTCAGTTCCAGAACTTTACAATGTTTTCAGGGGGAAAATTCTTCCTACTGTCCAAACTAATTCTCTGTTGGTACAACTTGAGGCCATTGCCTTTCATCCTGTACACTTGCTACGTGAGAGAAGAGACAAACTCCCACCTCTCCCCAGTCTCCTCTCAGAGAGTTGTAGAGAGCCAGGTCTCCTCTCAGCCTCCTTCTCTCAAGACTGAAGAACCCCAGTTCCCTCAGCTGCTCCTCCTAGGACTTTTCTCTAGACCCTTCACCAGCTTCTCTGGACCTGCTCCAGCACCTCAATGTCCTTCTTGGAGGTGAGGGGCCCAAAGCTGAACCCAGTATTCAAAGTATGGTCTCACCAGTTCCAAATACAGGGGGAGATTCAAACAGACCTGAAGTATGACTGCACGTCAAAACCCACTCTCAAAGCATCACAAGATTCACCTGTCATCAGAACTTGAATTCTTAGATGCACTCTTCCTCTCGTTTTCTTTTTGAGTAGCTGAGAGAAGGCTCCCAAAGTTCTGAACATACAGCTGCATGGCAACTACAGCTTCCTGTTTATACTGCACATAGACAAACCCTGACCTAACAACATCCCTGTAAAGTGGGATGTACTTTAGGGAGACTATCAAAATAAATACAAATGCTCACAACAACTACATCCTTAATTCCATAACACTCCAAACTCAGCTTCCCTTGTATCTCTGTGCTAGAAGCTGAGAACTTGAAGATAGATCAATGATGAAAAAATGTGCTTGATTCCCTCCTTCATGCATTTTTCTAGTGCTGTCTTCAAGACAACGGTGAATGCATTTGGCCTTATTTTCAGCCACAGCTGCACTGATTTAAGCAAAGAGTGACTGCAAACCCATTTAGTCACACACTGGCAAAGGTCTGGAAGAGATGTTTATTTTGGTTAGCTTACAGAGACTGGGAGTACACAGCAAAATAAAGCTAAACATGAGGAAGACCCTCTGAAATTGACCTGAAGTTGTCTGCATCGTGAACACCTGGGCTGGTTTCAAATTCTGCTCCAGTTCAAAGTCATTCACTTTCTTTGCCCATCAACTCTGAGGCAGTTTTGTAGGTTGCTAAAATTTCTGTCAAGCAGTTCTGAGACAACTGCGGGCCACAAGATCTGTTAAGTACCCCAAAAAAAGGAAACTAACCTTTGTGTTCTGTTTAAAAGGGAAGCAGTTTCTAAACTGTAGATGAACTTCTTATCTGGTGAATCTCAAAATCCATGAACTGGCTTGGAAAAAGCAGAGCAGGGGAGGGAGCCATTATAAATCACCCAGGAGAAGAAATAAGGAGCCTGAGTCCACCTCATTCTTGCTGGGCAGAGCACATACAAGTTTTTCTCACTACTGAGTAGTGCCAATTTTTTTTTTTCACTTGTATATAGGCAATCCCCACTGCATCAATCTAGTGTCAGTGGAGTGGAGCTGCAAGGGAAGGGGGGTAGAAGGAGAAGGAAGCTGGCAGCACTGGTCTGCAGCTCAGCCAATGCTTGATTGCAGGTATAAACATTACACGCTGTATCAGCAAAGCTGCAAAGAGTGAGCCATAAACCTCCTGGAGGGGGGCTTTACAGGGAAGGCTGACAAAGCAAGTTCAGAGTCAGTGTGTTTTTTGGAGACATCCTGAGCAGCTAAAAATACAGAGCAGCCTTTAGGAAGAAAGCAAAAGGTAAATATCTTCGTCCTTCCAGTGCAAAGGGGCAGGAAAGGGAGCAAAGGAAAGAAAACATTACCAAAATCCACATGGAACATTTAGCTTGGGGAAATTCTGCATGTGCCTATGTAGGCAGGTAAGCCACCTGTGCTGCCAGTTGGAGCAGCAAGAGCCTGATGCCTGAAATTGCTTCAAATGTGGGAAAGACTGTAGCCAGGGGCCTGCTCTAATCATCATTGTACTATCACCTTTAATAACTTGTCCCTGCTTGAGCAGATCCAGCACTCACATAGCAGCTGTTAAAACTAAATTGCTTTCATTAATATAATTTCCACATTCCTTCTGTGCATGTATCCCAATGTCCTCTAGAAACACACACAGAGTTTTACCATAAGAACTGACGGCAGAAAAACACCCACATTTTATAAAGTGTGACAGATGCAAGAGATTCACAATGTTGGGGCCAGAGCCCATCATCAGGAGTGCTAGCTCATGTTTTGTCACACTATGCTCCTCCTACAAGCTGCCAGGGCTTTGCAGAGACCCACAGTTTGAATTTGTTACTAGGCAGAAAAGAACAAAGCAGCTATGAAGGCAAGAACTTCAAAATTAGTCTTAAAACTGTAGTTCTCCTCTTGGTAGGACCCAGTCAGACAAACCACCAACAATGAGCAGTTACGCAAGCAGACTGTACAGCTTCAAAACCCTTCCAAAAGAGAGAGGGGAGGCTGCCCCCAGTTTGGCATGGGATATTGGCATAGAAATATTCCATAACAGAAGGAATGACCAACAGAATGTTTACTTGTGCTAGTGATGGAAGAGCCAGAGAAAGCCAACCTTGACTTTCAGATTCTGTTCTGAATCTTCAAAACTCCACCTAAGGATTTTTTTATCCTGTAAATGGAATGAGGCTGATGTGCAGTCACTGAAACAAATCTGGCATCTATAATACTAACTAATGGAGATAATGTTTCAAAAAAGAAGCATCTGTTAGGGTAAATGTTCAGTTATCATTAAAAGAAGAAAGGTAGAAGTGGGAGCAGCTGGTACCAGGTATAAAGGGTTAAATTGCCTGCAGTGTCAGATGCATTTTCTCTTTAGAAAAGCATTTCTAGTTCCATCTGATTCAACAGGAGCTACATTTTCTAACCTTCTTCCTTTCATACCAATATCTTCTACTCTTTCTTCTATAACTGCCCAGCGTAAGACCTCAACCACCCTGTGAACTCAGGTCAGCACTCTAAAAGCTTATATTTCCCTGATACCTGAGAGTTACTGTGATCAGTAAAGACAGGGAGAGATGTCACAGGTGGCATTTGATATTCCATGTGTGTGAATATCTGTGAATGATACTGTGAGAATAGACCTTGATTATACCCAACAATCGAGCGAGATTATGTAAATTCAACCTAAATTATCTGCACTATTTTAAAAGGCCCTGGGATGTAGGATGAAGGTTCTGAATAAGTCAGCTACAAACATAACGAGGTAATAGAGTAATTCCATTGAGGAGAGACTCTGCAATGCCGTAACTACAACAGAGAGACAAACTGCAATCTTGATATAAAAGGTAATTTAGAAGGTGGCTCAGGTTGTAATGTTGTCCTGGAAATGAGTTTAGAGCAATTCCTAGTGCCAGGAGGAGTTGCTGCCTTTGCTGTAGATGTTATGTGACCCTGAATAAATTACTGCTGCTTCTGGTTTATCAGCCTGTGCCATAAGGATGACATGCATCTCAAAGGTGCTTAAAGAATTAACTCCTTAACGTAGGCAAAATTATTTGAGATCCCTCTCTAGAGGGTGCTGTAGAAGGGCAGACTTACTACCTCAGTGATTACAGCTTTCAAAAGATTTTAACCATGATAAGGAAAGCTCCAGCAGGAATGCACTGCTAGGAAACATAATGCAGCTGTTAATCCTGGAAAGCTCTGATTTGCAGAGCTAAGTCCAGAATGCACAACGACTGGGACTATGAATAAAAAAAATTACCTTTTACACCTATTCTCAAGCTTTTACTACTGTAAAACTATGAACCATCACATGTATTTCAAGTATAAAAGGAGTATTCATGCTTCCAGATGGCCAGCAGGCCACTCCACCAATTTGCCAGGCTCAGGAATGATGCAAAAGGAGTTCCAATAATACAAAAAGAAGGCTATCTGGTGAACAAGCTAAGGAAGGACCCGAAATTGGGAACGTGGAGGTCTTCAGAGAACAAGTCTGGGATGCTTTAGCAGAGGAAGCATGTGAAACAGCCAGGAAAAGGTGAGAGGCCTCCCTTTTCAGAAGCAATAAACTTTAATGGAGCTCCAAAGTGACAATCAGAATACACATCTATCTTCTCTTTCCTGCCTGCACCGTTTCCTTGGGGAAGATTTCAGATCTTGTTCACCTCTGTTGCGATTCCCTTGAAGTCTCAGCTGTTCCAGGGAAAGTAAATAGGGTTTAAAATTAATTATCAATTAAAATGAGGTTAATCAGCACCAGGCTTGTCATCTATTATCCTTGTAAGTGAGACAATCCCGTCCTCCTGCAAAACCTCCACAAGGAACAAGGCCAATAAGACTCAGCAACAAAGCTGGTTCCCTCGTGACCTTTACTATGTTTAGGAAGAACAGCTAAAATAAGCTCTAATCCTCAGCCAGGCCAAACACTGTTGAGAACAACTCTATTTAACCCTTTTGATGCAGTGGGTATGCAAAATATCTGGAGAGCAGAATGTGCTGCTTGTTGCTACATTAGTTGTAACTATAGAATCACAGAGCTGCTTGGGTTGGAAAAGACCTCTAAGATCACTGCGTCTGACTGTCAACCCAGCACCACCATGGCCATTAGAACATGTCCTGAAGTGATGAGATACTCACTGAATATGGCCTTCCACCATCTTAGAATGGAAGCAGTTAACTCCTCCAAAACGCTTAGCTTCCATATCAGAACATGTTACACTCTGCATTTTTTGGTCCTACTGGGATATGCTGCTTTATACAATCATTGACACAAGGCCTTTGTTTCCAACACCTTTCACACTGACCATGGTGATCTCCCCATCTACATGGACAGGATTACTCCGGCAACTTGCTAGCAAGCCAAAGATCCTGGATACATTTACCTGCAATTTTGATGTGTTAAAGAAGGAAGGAATTACTGCTGATACTGAAGTCTATGCCATGTAACACTTTCCAGACATATAGCAGATACACAACAGCCTGAGCAAATCACTTATCTGCCTTTACACTCAAGAAATCTCTTAAGGAGCCACTTTATTTTTACTTATCAGTTTCCATGTCTGCAAAGTTGGGAAGTATTTAGTAATGTTAAAAAAGAGATGTATGTAATTAAAGAGAGAATAGCTCCAAATGCAGGGTAGATCTGTGTCTCAGGAGTCAGATTTACTAATATTTCTATTAAGCAGGGTGGAGGCACATGCACATGACGTGCCTCGTGCAGTGGCACTGCTGCTTCAGAAACATCCTCATCTAATAATCCCCGCGAGTCCCCAAAGCTTTGGTTAAAATTTTATTGCTTGTTACAAACACAAGAAGGAGACTTTCAGACAGCAAAAGTGAGAGCTGAAAGAACTCGAATCCCAGCAAGTTGAAAAGACAACAGGAGCACTTCTCTCCACTCTCTGTGTTTACAATCTCCCAGACTGAATCAGTCCTGGACCTTGGACCTTTCACACTGGATTAGAAAAGAACAATGACTGTTCTGAATCTAAGCATTGCCTACTCTTTGCATTCGAAACATCAAACACAACAGAAAGGTTGTGCCACTTCTTCAGCCATCTCCCTGACCTCTATTTTAATCTTTTTTTTTCTCATCCTGTATCAAAACCATTCAGCAGTGAGTATGTGTGTGCCTGCACTAAACTTTACTCTCAAAATACCTATTAAAAAGAATAAGCAACAAACCATATGCACAATTTGTTCCGATCGGCTTCTCTAAGTTGTTAAGGGGGAAGCTCAGCTGCTGGTGCCCTAATGGGCTTTATGCAAAGAGCTTCCTGCCAAGAACTGCCAACTGCCACAGAGCTCCAGCCTTCACCTTTACTAAGGCTTGCTGTGCGTCTTGAGCTAGAAGGAGTTGATCTGCATGGCCTGGAGAACAGAGGATGCAAAAACCAATGGATCCCAAGACTGGAAAACCTTGATAGTCAGCTATCTAGAGGTGGATCTGGCCCCTGTTTGTGAATAGGTGATGCTACAGAGAAGGAGAGGGTGCACCAGATAGGGTACACATCAGGCATGGAATCAGTTAACAGGAAGGGAAAGCAACACATACTCTAGAACCCTTCAGCACAGTTCTTTGATCCTGATGTAAACTTGGACAAGACAAAAAAAGAAAACCAGCAAATATGGTTGTGGTGAGGCTTCATATAAGAACCAAACCTGTGTGAAGCCTCATATGAAAACACAGAATCACAGACTCACAAAATGGTAGGGGTTGGACCTCTAGAGATCATTGAGTCCAACCCCTCTACCAGAGCAGGATCACCTAGCACAAGTCACACAGGAACACATCCAGACTGGTCTTGAAAGTCTCCAGAGAAGGAGATTCCACAGTCTCAGGGGCAGCCTTCTCCAGGGCTCCAGCACTCTCACACCAAACAAGTATCTCCTCAGATTGAAATCGAACTTCCTGGGCTCCAGCTTGTATCTGTTGTTCCTTGTTCTATCAGTGGGCACCGCTGAAAAGAGATTGGCATCTTCACCCTGACACCCACGCCTCAGATATTTATAGACATTGATCAGATCCTCTGTCAACCTTCTCTCCAGACTAACCAGCCGCAGGTCTCTCAGTCTTTCTCCAAAGCAGAGAAGTTCAAGTCCTCCACTCATTCTCATAGCCTCTGTTGGACTCTCTCCAGTATATCCCTGTCTCTCTTGAATTAGGGAGCCCAAAACTGGATATGCGTTTGCCTGCTGCAGTTAATTCTCTCATGGAGACCTTTTACACGACATAGATCATAGAATCATAGAATCATAGAATGGTTTAGGTTGGAAGGGACTTCAAGGATCATCCAACTCCAACCCCCTGCCATAGGCAGGGACACCTCCCACTAGAGCAGGTTGCTCAAGGCCTCATCCAGCCTGGCCTTAAACACCTCCAGGGAGGAAGCATCCACAACCTCCCTGGGCAACCCGTTCCAGTGTCTTACCACCCTCACTGTAAAGAACTTCATAGAATCATAGAATCATAGAATGGTTTAGGTTGGAAGGGACCTCAAGGATCATCCAGCTCCAACCCCCTGCCACAGGCAGGGACACCTCCCACTAGAGCAGCTCGCCCAAGGCCTCATCCAGCCTGACCTTAAACACCTCCAGGGAGGAAGCATCCACAACCTCCCTGGGCAACCCGTTCCAGTGCCTTACCACCCTCACTGTAAAGAACTTCCTCCTAACATCCAGTCTAAATCTCCCCTCTTCCAGCTTAAACCCATTCCCCCTCGTCCTAACATTACTAGACCGTGTAAATAGTCCCTCCCCAGCTTTCCTGTAGGCTCCCTTCAAATACTGGAAGGCCACTATAAGGTCTCCTCGAAGCCTTCTCCTCTCCAGGCTGAAGAGCCCCAACTCTCTCAGCCTGTCCTCATAGCAGAGGTGCTCCAGCCCTCTGATCATCTTCGTGGCTCTCCTTTGGACCCGCTCCAGCAGTTCCATGGATAACTAATGGAAAAGAGCCTTGCTGTTTGGCTACGTTCTGGTAAAAGAAAACATTTACTTGAGAGAAGCCTTGGCATGATTACACAGGGTTACATGGTAGGGAAGAAAAGAATTTAACTTTGCAAGAGTTTACAGCAAAGAAATTCTGGAGAACCCAAGACATCAGGGTCAGTGGTTTCCCACAGGCAGGTTAATCAACTAGCAAATTCCAGCCTAAGACCAGTCCATGGGTAAGTTTTGCCTGGGCCTCAGTGGGACACTAAAGTATGTTGTTGTATGTTGTTTGATGAAATTCTGCTGAAGATCCTCTATTTTTTTCAGTTCTTTTTCTGTATAGCTGCTGTCACAGACAGTGGGCCCCACCTGGTTGTTTTACTGGAGCCAGAACTGGGTTTTTATAGAGCAGGCATTTGCAGAATTCTGTGGGAAAAGTTAGTTCAGCATCTTTTTTGTAAGAGAACAGGAAGATACGGGAATGAGTCTCTCTCAAAGGGTAATCTGCTCAACATCAGCCAACAGCCATTACATTCATTATCTTCTGGGCATCCAAAAGTGGGCCTTAAATATCTGCCTTCAGAGACAAATATATATAAGCACCTTCTAAACATCTCAGATAGCCACCACTGCTCTGGGAAACACAAGGGCTGGGAGGCAGATGTGCACTCTTGGAATCCCACTGTGCCTCAGATTTCTGTATTCAGTTACTGTCTCAACAAAGACATTTGTAAAACGAAGCTGTCTTCACCCTCCCCCTTCTCTCTTGCTGCATTACTGGTATCTATTTTTGGTTCATTTTTTTTTTAAGTGTTCCACTTAGAACATTTCACTGTGTTCTTTGCCACAGTGCTTTAGACCTCTGCCCCCAGGATGCAGGCAGCATGTACCTGACTTCTTTCAGGGAAAGCTGGAAACAGAAAGGGATTCTCCTTGACTTACAAATTTCAGTCTCTTAATAAACTGATTAAAAGCAGGGAAGAAAAACCCTGTTGATCTGGATGCTTTTGTGTAACCTATTGTACACAGCAAATATTACATTGCTCTCTCTATTTTTGTTCGTTTTAAATGGTACCATTCCTACTCAGCCACAGATACGGACATGTACACGGAATGGCAGATTAACAGCTGTTCCTGAACAGAAACAGGCAGTGATACTTCGATACAGATAGAACAGACTTCACAGCACAGCTGCACAACACGTTGCTATTTCATAAGGCAAATCACATCCTTAGTCAATCAGTTTTACCTTCAGAAAACCTCCACGCAGACAAAACCCAGGGAGCGGAATGGAGCTCAGGGACCTTGCCTGCCTGCCCCCTCAATCACCCTGGGCTTTACTGCTGGCTGTGCTGTGCTGAGGTGTGGGATGCCCTCTAGTGATGTAATCTTCCCATCTTTAGAAAGATGGTTTTGCAGCCCGTGTGGTTTTCGAGGTCTCTGGGGGAAAAAACAAAACAAAACAAAAACCCATCCAGCCAAAAAAAGCCAAACAAACCCAAACAAACAAAAACCCCTAACAAATCGAAGAAACAAACAAAACTCACAAACAAAAAAAACTCCTATATCCTAAGTAAGGGAAAACAATTAAAAGCATTAGTGACAATGCCACTGCATCCTCTGCCACGGGGAAGCAGAAGAGGCACTGAGCCCATGTCACTTGGCTGTGGCAATAGGACTGTGCAGACTAGGGTTAGCCAGCTGAAGATGGAGCCTCAAGTAGGACACCTCTGAAATAAGATTTCTGTGACAGCTACCAAGCAGGAAGATCTGAGACTGAGGGAATGGTGGCCTAAGTCCTCTCAATCTTTGGTTAATGACTGGAAGAAAGTCTTGTCTGGAAAGGTGGGTTTTAATACGGGCCTATAATGGGCAGGAAAGTAAGTACAGAAGAACTGGGTATAGGAAAGAAGGCTGTAGGCAGTATTACAAGAGAGAGGAAGCAGTGATCCAGTGCTTGAGTGGTCAGTGAGGCACAGGCTCAAATTTCAAATCAGTCTTTTTGAGTCATTATGGCTGCAATTTCTATTTGCTTATCATGCCTCTAACTGCCGTTAGACAGGTGATATTTACATGCCCTGACAACTGTCAGTATAAGGACCTGGCTCACGTTGAAACCCATTTTCCTATTTCTGATGAACCCTATGATCAGACCCTCCACCTGAGCCTGGAAAAGCAGTAGCAATTAAGAGAAGCTTCTCATCATTCTGCAGGCACAGAATGCAGCTGACATTGATACATAATGGAAAGCAAGTAGGAAGCACACTCCAGAGACTTCTTGCAGCATGCTGACATCTGTGAGGATGCTGTCATTTCCCAGAAGCTAAGCAGGTATTCTTCAACAGACTCCCTAAGGATACTAAGGCATTCCCAAATGGAGCTGTTGCTGTCAGTACCAACTTCAGTACATCCTAATTTCTTCTAATTGTTAGGGATCACAGGGTACTTGCCACACTGGAAGTGTGTTCTGAGGCAGACCTGACCAGATTAGAGTCGGTGGACCTCTCCATGCTCAGCAGAGCGTTGTCATTCCAAGAGGTTTCAGAGCAGCTTGGAAGAGCCAGGATCAAGGGGAATGGAGTGTGCCCTTGTAGGACTGGATCAGCTCCATGGCAATTACTGGATTCCACAAGAGGTCACTAACAATCTGCGCCCCGTGTCTCTGCCAGGACACAGCAGAGAGCAGCCGCTGCCTCCTCTCTGGCACCAGAAGCAGCACCATAGTGCCAGACACAAAACAGATCACTTCCTGAAAGGGGAGCTGTAGCCAAGTGGCCAGCTGCACTGCCTTCAAAATGGATGAAAAGCACATAGCGTCAGCAAAGCACTGTGGAAGGTGGCAATTAAAGCTCATCTATGCACCGACTAAGATTAAGTCAGTCTGAAGACACTGCAGCCAAAGGGGATGGGTACCCACGGACACTGAAATAACTGTCAGATCAAATCACACCAGGATTTTGTCCATTCAGTTCAAGGTGTAAATAGACAAGCCCTTGCTTTTGGCACCACAACCGAAGAAACAAACTTGCCTCCAAGTAATGTAAGCACTGAATATATTGATACGCTCAGGATCCCACTGAACTAGGAGATTTGAAATCCATCAAGCAAACTCCTTTACATCTTACAAACAAAGGAAAAAAAAAACAACCAAACAAAATACAAAAACTCTTGGTGACATTCATCATTTTCTGTTATAATGTCAAACAAGAGTGCAAGACTGATGGCCTAGCAACGCTGCTGCTGCTGCTGCCAGCAGCTCATTCAATCAATGGAGATGTTAATTCTAATAATGTCCTGGTCTCCACTTCATTTTGATGACATCATTGTTTTTTCTCAGGCAATTTGTGCACTGCTCAGGTTTACAAATAAGTGCTTTGTATTTGATACTGCATTTCTCCATCTTGAATCTTCTCCTCTGCCACTTTCACTTTTGCTTATCTTATGCATTATTTGGCTGAGATCTGCATAGCTAAAGCTCCATCTGCTCTGATACTGAAGATCCAACAGTACATCGAATTTTGAATGGCCATTTGCCCCACATTCTTGGTTAAGATGATGCCCACAGATAATATTCACTGTGTGCCAGTTCTGTTGTCACTTTCTTTCCCCTTGACACTGGTGCATTTCAGTGACACTATAAAATATGAAATACTCCTATTCTTGACACATCTTCTATGCTTGTTCTTTCTGGTCTTTTGATCCCCTACCATTTACACAGCTTCCTCCCTTTGACATCAAAAATCCAAGCTAATAGGGAAAGCCAATAGGGAAAGCAGCTCCAGTGCAAGCCAATGGGGAAAACAGCTCCAGATCTTATAATAATATTTTTTTAATGGTATCTCAGCTGTTTATATGAAAACAAATAAAACAATGTTCATTATTTGAAGCATAGTGGGCAATTCCTTTCATGAGGTGAGCTGTATGTTACTGCTAGTGAAATGATAACTCTTCTTTAAGGGTCAGCAGCTCTTTTAGGGCTCTTCCCACCCCTTTCCAACCTCCATGAAATGAATTTTAAAACAGAAGATATAAAAATTCAGTAACTAGTCTTCCTTGTATGAGTAAAATTATTCTCCAACACAAACACAGAGATATGCTAAATGCAAGCTGAACGTGGCCAGAAAGGATGGAAAACAAACAACTAAAATAAAAGCAAATGGAAAAATAGGAAACTAGCAAATAGAACTGTTAAAATAGCTCCTGTGGTGATGTCAGGGCTTGAAAACCACTTGAATACAGCCAGAATGTTTATCTGAAGAAGCAATCTTGTGAGAGCCAGGTCTGGTAGGTTTTTAATAGCAGACTGCTGAGTTTTTTCTGTATCAGTATATCAGTTCAGTAATTAAAATCCAGTTATTTTACATAGGGGCAGATAAAGAGCATTTCCATACTTGCTGCTTTGCTTCTAAAGCCAGAAGAATGACAACGCTATCAAAACCAGGTGCTGTTGCAACAGTCTTCCTAGATTTCACTTGGACATAAAAAATTATCTCTGTTTATGTTAATGTTATGTTAATAATTCCTCAGTTTGCAAAAGACACATAAAATTTATATGTGATTTCCCAACACAGATGAATGTGTAGAAGTGGTCCCAAGGCTGAAATTCTGTGTAATTGCCTTTGTGGCAGAGTTCATCCTTCTTACTCAGGTACTATAACTAATTTATTACATGTGTCTTGTGTCTGAGCTTGTCAGCACTTAATTATATCCTGGAGAGCCAGCTCTTCTGTCCCAACAAACTAGTGCTCTCCATGTTGCTGTTCTTATTAGGACATGGAACACTTGTAGCTTGATTTCATAGAACCATCAACACAAAGGTGAATCAGTTCAGACTGGACTGCAGCCCCCTGCAAGCCAGGGCTGCACCATCAACAGGGAGCATAAAGCTTGGGCTCTGCAGCCACACTTAGTGTCCCAGTAGCAGCTGGCACCTAAACCTTCAGACAGCTCCTTCGTTTAGGAAGGGCAACTGCTCAGTGAGCCAGGAAAACTCACTGTCAGGCTGGAAACTATTCACCCAGGTACTTCTGTCCACAGGCTCATGTCTACAACATTCAGTCTCACCAAAATGCGTGTGGTTTAAGGTCAGTATCTACTTTTAAGCAGCTTTCTCTGACCTTTTCAAATCAGTTATATTTCAGCCACTCCACTCATCTTTGATCCTGCTAACTTGTGTTTGGTTAAAAACACATCTTTCCAGAAAGACTTTTAGTTTAGGTTCCTAACAAAGTGCCAGCTCTGGGATCTTTAGAATCAGCACAAGGCAACTTCACAACAACAAAGTTTAATTTTTGGTGGCTGCACTAATGCAGTTTGGAACACGTGTGTTATTTGGCAGAACTATTCTGGTTTATTTTATTTAAGCTTTTCAATGGTAACTATTTAACTTCAGGCAGAATTTGATGCTATATGTGGAGACAAGGTGCATTTGTCCTTTGCAAATGGCTCAATTTAAACACAGAATCCCAGAAAGTGACCCTGCACTGGACTCTCTCCAGCAGTTCTTTGTACCTGAGCTGGGGAGCCCAGAATTGGACACATTACTTTGGGTGAGGCCTCACCAGTGTAGAGGGGAAGAAGAACCTCCATAAACACGCTGGCCATGCTTCTCTTAGTGCACCCCAGGATGCCATTGGCCTTCTTGGCCATGAGGGCACACTGCCAGTTCACAGGTGTGCTGTAGTTTACCAGGACTCACAGGTCCTTTTCCCCAGAGCTGATCTCCAGCAGATCAGCACACAAACTGTACTGATGCATGGTCAAGAGCAGGACAACTTAAATTAATTTAAAACTAAATGTATTTTCTCCCACTCAGCCTTTTTAAACAAACAAACAAACAACACACACACACCCCTCCAGTTAGTTTTCACCAGTGTTGTTTCACTGCTTCTATGCACACCTCACTTTTCCATTTTCAGAATAAATAGTCCTAGGCTTTGCTGGAAGAGCTGTTCACTGTGATACTCCATTCTCTATGCCCTCTCTTCCATAGAGTCTGTAGAGAGGATCCATATGTTTGGAATTGGATGCTGTGACTTGCAGGGTAAAAAATAAAAGCAGACTCCTCCTTTGTATGAAATTCTCTAAGGCAGGCCACATCCATGCAGGAGCAGACCTGAGAATATGCTTTGTCACAAGAAGCTCTATACACACAGCAGTACTGAAGCTCTAACTAGTTGACACAGGCTGGCAGTGCCTTAGAGAAAGCATTTCTGGATAGTTTAATGTCTATGTCAATAAAGTCATTCGTTGAGCTGGGCTTTTAATGCTTTATATGCCTTGGAACACACTTTTACTACATGCAGTAGCGTATCATTGAAGGCAGCAAAGCTTTTGGATTGGCACAGTTATAGTGCTGGGTGAATTGCAACATCCTGGAAAATCCCTTTCAAATGCCAGACTAGGACTTGGAGCATGGCCAAGCATTTGCAGCAGGCACAGCAAAACAGCTTTTAGAATTTAGCCTCCATACTATGCAGACACTTAAAACAGTGTAGGCACGTTCAGCAAAGCTAAGAGCACTTGAAGTCAAGCAGCATAAAATAAACTGGGACACTGGATTAACTGGTGTAAGATTCTGTATGGGGAAATTATGTGCTTGCCTGCTGGGTGAATAGGGGATGGGGAGACTGCTTAGGAAGCCAAGCTTCAGGTTGCAAGTAAACACACTTACAGCAGTATCAATTCCTTTGCAGGGGCTGGATAGGGATTTCAGGAGGAAGACTTTTTAGCTAGGAGAAGTTCCAGATGTTTTCGGGCACTACTGGTTTGATTACCCCAAGTCCTAATTGCTAATGAGATCAGATCTCATTCCACAGTGTGGAATGAGCAGTAAGCTGGCTGCCCAACAGAGGAGCTGATTTAGCCTCAAGCTGCCAGCTGGTAGGCAACCTTCAGATGATCCTCTGCCATCAGCCACGGCCTAAGCTATGAACCCTTCAGCTATGAGCTCACATGGGATCTTTCCTCAAATCAATATGCTGATAGCTAAATCTATAGCTACGAATCTCTAGATCCCTAAATCACATCTGGCTGGCTAGAAAGAGCTCATTTTATTTGAAGAGCAGCTATAAAATTTCAAACCAAGTCCTTTCATGAGCTCTCCAAAGTTAGCTTATTTACAGACATTAAAATTAATGCTGTTCTATACTGTATTTCTGGGTCAAGATGTGGACACTGTAAAGCAAGCTCAGGTTTTGTCCAGAATAGCTCCATTCCTCTGAAGCAGTCTTTGCTCTAAGAATGCCTCAGCTTTGCTGTTACAGGCTGGATTATGTCATCATCACTTGGCTTAGTGCTAGGGATACTGGGGTATGCCTGGGCAACACTGCAAGCTTTTCCTGCTAGTTTGTATAAAGATTTGTGATAAATATTATGTGTTAGTATATTATACAAGTATTATTATAAGTGTTTTCATAAGCATTCAGGGAGGGATCATTTAAGTCCCAAGGTATGGGTGTGTAATCAATAGCCTGAATGAATAAGGTGACTAAACTCATGCTGCAATAAGCATGACAGTAGTGACAAGAGGTGTCCCTGCTGCCTGCAGGGACAGTTGGACACATGACCTTTGAGTGTCTCTTCCAACCCAATGCAATCTGTGAATCCATGAATAATCCTAGAAGAACTCTGTGCTGCTGAGCCAGTGGGATTCTGTGATCTTCTAAAGGTATGATTCAACATAAGTTGAACATGAGAAAGAGACCTTGAGCTCTGCTAGTGAATCTGGAAATCAACACAGCGAGGAAGTGAGGTGTTGTGTCAGGACATAAATGTCTGCTTTCCATGCACAAGGCAGGAACTGAAGGTCACGAACATGTTGTCTCCATTTGTTATGAGGCATCTCTTCACCCACTTGGAACTTAAACTTCTGAGACATTTATAGCTGCACAGGTGCAAAAGCACTGGCAAGGTAAAAGATGAGACAGCAGCAGAACAAGAATATTCTAACAGAGAGGTTGAACAGGAGACGAATCCCAGGCTCAGGGGAAGCCATAGGTCACAGAGGATGGAAATGGACACTTCATGAATCGAGTATCCACCTGTTCTTTCACTCTGACTCCTATATAATGCCCCCCATTATATTAACTGGTTTACTACAATTTCTGCTCATTGGGTAGATAGCTTTTTGAACAAAAAGTTTACACAGACTGCTCAATGATTCCTCAGAGGATATGGGAAGCTTTGAGTCCAGCAGAATGCAACGATGAAAATGCCTGAATTATTTTTGCCTGCATGTAGTACTTGACATGCAGCCAAATGAAATTTCATCCACTCTAATGATTGTCCCAGCACTTTACTTATCTTTGCATAGACATTACAAGCCCCATAGCTTTTATCCACAAATGTTGACAGCTTACAGTCCATTTTTTTCCAGGTCATTAATAAAGCTAAGATGTCACTCTCAACAGCAACCCCTAGAATGCTCAATTATTGTTTCACTGCAAGATGCAGTCATTCCTAACAATTATATTTCTCAATACTGTGTTTTGTGTGGATATGACACATTTAACCTCCCAAGTGCTATCAGAGGCACATTTAACCTCCTGTTCTAAGTGCCTATCACATAGGCACTTAGGTGTCTCTGTCAGTACAGTGAAGAGCCCACACAACATGTGAATTTGTATTATAGAGCACTCCTCAGAATTTGTTGAGGTTCTGGATCCAAGGGGTTGTCTGAAGATGTAGTCACAAAAAAATACTGTTGGACAAACTGGAAAATTATCCAAGGAAGAGAAAACCCTGACATGCTGGGGAGTTTATCCAGCAAGGGAGGATTAGCAGGAAATTTTCTGTGGAAAATAATCTATTGAGTGGTCTGCTGGAGCATTCTTACATTAGGGCATCTTCCCAGGCTGTGGTTAGAAATGGGAAGCCTGCAATTGCTTATGTGACATAAAAACTCTAAAACACTCTCAGTGGCTGCTTAGCACTCCCTCTGATATTTGTAAGGAAGCCCTGAACTTAGTGTCTGCTGGGGTCAGCCTGTGCTGCCAGGATTATGGATCTAGGTGGCCATGGAAGAGGCAAGCCTCTGGACTGGCAGCCCCTGTCTTTTTATGCCATTATGCAGCCAGCTGACAGTTACTTTATGGGATTTGGGGCTTTATATGCAAGCATTTGACTTTTGAAGTACCATAGAAGAAAGCCTCCAGAGGTTTCCCTCTTTCTGTCCAAGATGACATGCAAACAAAGAGTGATCAATGAGAATATTCATCCTCTTCTGTTTGTTTCATCTACTAAGCACTTGGCAAGCAGAGAAAAAAACGTAAACTAAAACCCATTCCTAATATTTCATTTGTGAGAGAAGAACATTTTTTCCGTACAATGCTCAGATACTTCTCTTGCATCTGGAAAATAACAACAGCTCTTTGGGAAAGGGATTTGTTGAGATGAGTGACTTCCCAAATCCTTCATCAGAACTGAAGGCATTTGGACAACTCATTATGTTAGTAACACAGCACTAGTAGGTATGCCCAAGGTGCCTCACAGAGCTGATCACAGAGGTTAACATATGCTGACAGACAGAACTTCACTTCTCTTTCTTGACATCACTAAGAAAGATTTTCCTACTGGGAAACTGCCATGAAGATACAACTAAATGCTCAATATTTACAAAACCACAGTTTATTTCTCTATTTTTATCACCCTAAACTTCACAGGTACTCCACAACCACTCACTCACAGAAGAGCAGCACCTAAGGTACAGTTTTTCGTGATGGACAGAGTTTAACTACTCAGCAATTGAATGAAATTCAATCTTATTTACGCCAAATACGATGTCATTCTGAAAGACACAATCCTGTTTACTCTTAGCACACTCGCAGCCAAGCTCCAACTGCCCCAGATGGAGCAGATTAATTCTGATGCATTCCTTCTCTCTGAATGTCATTCACTGATGGTGGCTCTGCAGTCCAAAAGCTTCACTTGCAACTCTATCAAGTGTCAGAAATTGTGGCATTTATTAAATCTCATTCTCCATTCATGATTGCTGGTAGCTTAGAGTAGTGGTATGTATGTTACAAGGTCAAAGAGAGTCATGAAACAATACAATAAACAAGACTGGGTGTGCTCCTCTTGAATGATATGTCACTGGAGATGAAGTGTCCCCCAGAAGGGAAGAGCCAACCAAGTGTAGGGAAAGCAGAATTGGACAGACCACCACAAAACAAGCATATTCCATTTTCCCTTTAGAGGCCTCCCATCTGGAACAGAATGGGGAAGAGGAGCAGCTCACATTGTTTGTGGCCCTTTGGTAGCAGTAGTCTGCCATCTGCTGATGCAGGCAGCTGTGTTTATAGCCTTCAAGGTAAAGCAGCCATCCGTCTTTCTGTACAGCCTGCTCTTGCTGCAGTGTGTGCTGCTACGTAGGGATCTGAAATGCAAGGGCTGCTCAGCTCAGCTACAGGCAAGCAGAAGCCAAAGCCAAACCCACAGGATATCAAAGCACAGCTGACCATCACATTAAGATACTTGGCTCTCTGTCAAAAACCCATTCCCCAGCCTTACAGCTTTGAATCATGACCAAAAAAAGGGAAAGGAGACAGTTTACTCAAAGTAGCTCTCTGCAGCCAACAGAAAGTGGTTCTTGATACAGGCCAGAAAACTGCTGCCCTTCTGAGTACTGCTGGAGCTGATGAAGAGTTCCACAATCCAGCACAGTTAACTCCTTTCTTCCCACACAAGCAGTCCCTCCATTTGTGATATGCAAGTGTTTAGTGTCCTCCATGTTCTCCCAGCAGCTCATCCTGTGTGGGAGCACTGGCAGAGCATGTGGCACTGCGGCTCGCTGCATGCAGCCAGCTGTACAATCCCATTATGCAAATGGAAACGCTGATAACAAAGTGTTTATCAAGGAACCAGAGAGGAACAAGGCTCTCCTCCATGACCAAGCCACACTCTTCATCCTTGTGGGACTATATAATGTGCCTATCTGTTATCTTTGCTGTAATTGTCCTGGTAGTTATCCAAGACACTGGCTTACAGTCAGTATTTTGCTAAGACATGGCTGATTTCTGTAGGGTATTGACAAAATAAGGGTTCTGACATTTGCAATTTGGCCTCTGGAAATTAGCTTTGAAAATGCAGCCTCCTTCTCTTCTGAAAGATGAGAGTTTCCACTAGGAAAATGGAGGGGCATGTTTGTCCAGCTTATACACAGAAAAGAAGTTTCTCTGAGACCTACTGTATAATGTTGGTGCTTTTTCAGATCTCTTTCAAGAAAAAAGACACAGGAAGTCACAAATCAAGATGACTTTTGAGTATCAAGTAAAGTTTAAAAGGAAGGGAGACTAGAATGAAGTACTAAATAAACTCCAAATCTGTTTGACCTTCAAACAAGAATATGGTATCACAGATTCTTCACTCACAACTACTTTCTATAACTGGAATTCACCCAAAAAGAAAAATTGGAGACAAAGTGAAAATGGGAGTAAGTTCAGAAATTTTAGAGCAAAGAAATCAAAGCAAGTCAACAAGCTAAGAAGATCTGAGAGAGCAGGACCAGCTGGGGAGCCTGGAAAACTCATATCCCATTTGTTCATGCTGCTTGGGCAGCCTGAGCAGCAACAACATTCATTCCACCAGTGACTTGATCTTACACTTGAGTAACCAGGTGCCTTTAGAAGGAGATGATGTTTTTCTTCACATATCTATGAAGAACTAATTCCCACTTCTTTGATTAGCCTTGAGGTTCCAGCTGGGCTTTGACAAGCTATTGCCTGAGAGATAAAACTCCAACCTAGATAGTGACTGTCAAGCACACCAAAAAGCAATCAGAGGGCAAAACCTGTGATTTGTGAGTCACATGGCATTTAAGCTGGCACCTCTGAAGTTCATCAGAATAAATTTCTTCAAAATGCCAAAAACAGTTAACAATTTGCCAGAACCAAAACAAATTCAGTAATGCTTTTGATGACCCTGATAGGACTTCTCAACAAAAGGTTACAGTCAACATTTTCCAGGTGTCCTGCCTCCCAGTTGCTGGCATTTCAAAACCAACAAAGATCTAGAATGGATTTTTAATTTTATTTTAATGCAGTTATTTACTCCCTTCTTGTTACAAATACTACATTCCTCCCTAGGGGGGGGCGTTGTGACAGGACAAGGAGCGACGATTTAAACTAAAATAAGGAGATTCAGATTGGAGAGAAGAAAGAAATGTTTGACATTGAGGGTGATGAGACTCTTGCTCAGGTTGCCCAGAGAGGTGGTAGAAACCACATCCCTGGAATCATTCCAGGCCAGATTGTCTGGGGCTCTGAGCAGCCTACTCCAGTTGCAGATGTCCCTGCTGACTGCAGAGCAGTTGGACTAGATGACCTTGCAATGTCCCTTCCAGCCCAAACACATGTGGGATTCTATGATAATTCTACGTTAATTTTGATTATTTTTTTTTTTAGGTGGTAAAAACAGTGGCAACATCTACAGAACCACAAATAGGCAGGAAGCAGCCAGGAACAGATTTAGAGAGAAATTAGGAAAAAGTTCCCTAGCCATCAGATAGGTAAGAACTTCCCAGTTCCGCAGTGGTGACAAAATGGCACAACTGTTTGTTAGAAGAACTTAGAGCATTCACTAAAGGCACTGTATGACCTCGACGTCAGGTGCCTGAACTTGATGACATGCTTTAACATGGCTAGACAAAAAAACTGCCTGATGATTTGCCCAGAGAAGCTGTGGAGTCTTCCTCTCTGGAGACTTTCAAAACCTGCCTGGGTGTGTTCCCGTGTGACCTGCCCTAGGTGATCCTGCTTTTGCAGGAAGGTTGGACTAGATTATCTGCACATGTCCCTTCCAACTCCTACTGTCCTATGATTCTTTATGATCATAGCAGGGGGATTTGATCCTAGGGAACTCAGCTTTTGTATGGTTCCCTGTTTGACAGGGATCATAGAGAGCTTCAGTGGATAATTCTATAAGCAGGCTAGAACTCCAGCTATAAGCAAGGTGAGAGAAAAATAGATTTGCTTACATGTAAATAGATTTACTTACATATATAAAGATCCTTGACTAGTGATGATGGTTGTTAATTACCACCTCTGGTAATTTCCCTTCCCATTGGAAAATATGGTCCTCAAAAGAATTTAGTCAGAATTTATTGAATAATATTTTGAGGGGAGAGAAAAGGTGACAGGAGATGTTGCAGTCACTTGTAACCGTTAAAATGTGTCTTGCTGGCAGCTTCATTTGGAAGAAAAATATAATCTCCAGTAAAAGTGATTTATCACAATGACACATCTCAATGCAGAGCTCAGCAAGACCCACTTAATACACACAGAAAAATGAGAATGAGAGGCAGAACACGGAAGAGAATAAAACCCTGCATTTCTGATACCTCCAAGAAATGACAGCCCTCTTCTTCTCCATTCCCCACAAAAAGAGGTGGATTTCTGACCAGGTTCCCAATCCAATCCTCTGTCAATTGTACATCATCCATTCAGACAATTTTTTAAAAAATTTCCTTTCATTGAAAGGGACTTAATTCTTTTATGTCTGCTTCTCATCCAGAGTAAGGTTAAAAAATTGTATCATGTAAAAACAGTATAAAAAAAAAAAAAAACCAAATACTGTAAAGGTTTAGTTTTTTAATTAAAAATTTAATGTCTCACTACCACTCTTTTCCCCCCAGAAATTAATATTAATTAAACCAAAATAAAGCAAACATACTTTACTTTTCCCTTAACATTTTAATTTCACTCTGAGCTTCTTCATATATGATATGGACACACAATTCTAGTCATGGTGTTCCTGTCTGAAGGCAGTAAGGGTAATGATGCATAAAAATTGGAACACTCACTACAAGAAGGACATTGAGGTGCTGGAGCATGTCCAGAGAAGGGCAATAAGGCTTGTGAAGGGGACAGAGCATGAGTTCTATGCAGAGTAGCTGAGGGAACTGGAGTGGTTTAGTGTGGAGAAGAGGAAGCTGAGGGCAGACATCATTGTTCTCTACAACTCCCTGAAAGGAGGTGGAAGACAGGTGGAGGTTGGTCTGTTCTCCCAAAGAACAAGTGGCAGGACAAGAGGAAGTAGCCTCAAGTTGCACCAAGGGAGGCTTAGGTTGGACATTAGGAATGATTTCTTCCTTGAAAGGGTTGTCAAGCCCTGGAGGAGGCCATCCAAGGCACTGGTGGTGTCTCTATCCCTGAATGGGTTTCATAGCTTTGTAAATGTAGTGCTGAGAGATGTGGTTTAGCAGCAGACTTGGTAGTGTTGGGTTAATGGTTGGACTCCGTGATCTTAATGGGCTTTTCCAGCCTAAATGATTCTGATTCCTAACTTTCTTGCTTCTCGGCACCTAGCACATGGACAGAAAGCACAATCTCTCCTTAATGGCATCATCCAGGCTCCTGGATGATGACATTCCTAGTTTAGATTGCAGCACAACTAAGGCAGTATGTATCTCCCAATCTTGTGACCTGCTCAGAGCACAGACAGGACTCTTACAGTGCTCAACTGGACTAGAACTGTGAACAAAACCCCCACATACTCACTTTCCCTTCTGTGAAGGAGTTTATTAAAATACTTTCCAGTGCAAGATAAAAACTGGCCTCGTGACAAATCAGACTTAAGTCATCACATACTGTCACAAGGTTTCTTAGGAGGAAAAAAACACAGGTGGAGTACTTACAAGCTCACCATCTTTCCAGCCACAAGATTCACTGACCTCCAACTACCTGCTAAAGAATGGCTCCATTCACTCACCTGCAGCATAATCCTCACAACAAGGGCAGCTATTCACTCCTGTGCCCTAAGCAGAAGCCTGCAAAGGAAGACAGTTCTGTTTGGCACCAGTAGCTATGGTTATTGGGGCATCTTGCCTTTAAATTAGCTCAGGTGTGGTTTAAACTGTAGAAATTAGGGATGTTGTGGAATTCGAGAAAGTCTGAGGAACACAACTCCCTTCAGAGATCAAATTCACAGCTGTTCTGTTCAACAGCATTGCCTAAAAATAGAATTCCTCAAAAGGCACTATCTGTTACTAGTGGCATTGGGATAAAATGACATTAGTTCCACTACCTTAAAAGTTAATCTCAATTTAAATCTAAAAAAAAAAAAAAAAAAAAAAAAAAAAAAAANGATATTTATGCTTCTTAAGTAGAGATTTTTAGTTCTTTTCAATAAAATATAAATACAAAAATAAAGCTAGAAAAAGAATAAAAACAGCAGCAAAGCAATGCAGTGAACACTGCCTCTGCTCTACAGAGTGCCCTAGTACAAAACAACAGAACCAGCAAGAAGCAACCACAGAGCAGGAGAGTTTGGAGGAACAGAGGAAAGAAAGCACAGGGAGCAAGTAAGGACATCAGTGACGTGTCAGAAGAAGGTGCTGTTGGAAATACTGCTACTAAACACTTCCCATACAGTAATATATTTATTTCTGCAAATAAACCAGAAGTGACCAACTGCAAAGTAAACAGCAGTGAAGACCTTAATAGAAAGCAACGACTGCAGCAGTTGTATTTTTTGCTGCCTTGTATACAAATTACCAAACCAATTTCCCAACAGATGTAAAAATAAACAAACTAACAAATGATTCAACTGCTCCCTGGCCGGGCTTTGTCTGCCAAATCTCTGCCTGGAGAGGACTTTTATGCCCATGTAATGAACCCTTAAAATTATGGACTTACAAAAGAAACAGCTGCTTAACCAGAGTGGTAATTACCCTGGTCAGATTGCAGAGCACCCAGCCTTGAGGCTTCGGCTCAGGGCACCCGTCTCATGCAACACGAGATGACACAGAGATGGAGTGAGCTGGTGTCATTGTACAGAGCTTGTAGCTGATTCATCTGTATTGTTTGCCTCGAGACAGGTTGAAGAACAGGACCAAGCAGTGTGTTTGGCTGTCTGACAGGCCCTCCCAGGAAGGACTGAAGGCCGAGAGCATGCTTCATACAGGCTATGTGGCACCTTCAAAATGTGGGGATGGGATACCAGAAGGACCCATTGTGGCCCAGCTCACTCAACCTATAGCCTGTGATAGCTTTCAGTCCACATCAAGAGTTAATAGAGGTCAAGTTCTCCTCCCACTGCCCTTTGAAGTCCATCCCAAAGCCACTTTGAGACACCATCTTAGGCTTCAAAAGCAAAGAGGTATTCCCTAATATGTGCAATATTGAGGCTGAAACAATGACTGCCCCATTTCTGTCATCCTATGGACCTTAAAGCTACTATGGGTGCAAATGTTTATGTCTATACTGCTTATCCCAACTGAATCAGTATTCAGGCTGCAGAAATTGCTACAACACCCATACGCACAAGAGGGTGCTTTTAAAGGTGACACCTGCCCATCTGACAGAAAATGATTGCTGACATGATAGTAGATAATATCTGTATGAATGGAGTAGAAGCAGGAGAGCAGGACAGAAGCATTTCAAGAAGCAGACAACAGATTAGAGACAAGTGACAAGCCTGATTTCTGCAGCTGCAATTAACTGTCTTGCCTTCAGCCTCTACTGCACAGTTCGAAGAAAGGCTACATTTTCCTCCTGCTGCTGAAGGTTGATTAGCAGTCAGGTGGGGAGAGGCTCTGAGGATGGCATGATGCATTAATTAAATCACTTCTACCAGCTAAGTGATGACACTGATTTATAGCAGAGCTCATTCAACTAGACACTGGCATTTCCTGGGCACTGAGATGAGAAACAGCCAACCTGGGAAGCAGGTGGGAGAAGAGGGGATGTGCATGTAAAGGAAAAAGAACAAACTGTGAAGTAAATACCTGCAACTGATGGAGGCTATTTTCAAAACAGAATGCTTGCAGGAGCAATAGGAGTGACCATGAAACATGAGCTGAAAATTTTTTAATCCACAGAGAGTACTTCACTTTGTCTGCATTTATATAATGAGTTGCTTTAGGTCAGAGTCTTGTAAAAATTTCTCCATTTAATCGTAAGATGAAGTATTTCATAAGGCACATTTCAATTTGACAGACTCTGTTTGTGACCAGAGATGAGTCAGTGCTATCTTCAGGCACAGCAGCAGCAACATTCAAGAGAGAAGTTTAGAATCTCCAGAAGGCAGACCAGGACAGGGATCCAGGGGCCAGTTTTAGATGCTGTGCCCCAGCCTGTTCCTGCTGCATCATCTGCCAGGGCTGATGTCTCCTAAACGCCGTGTTTCACTTTCTCCCTCTGCCAAAGGGCGATGATGTTATTTCACCAACCTTTGCAAAGGGTTACCTTTATCTGACTTGATCTCTTTTGGTTAGGACTCTGATGTTTGAAAAGGCTAACTTAAACAGGCTGCCTATTGGAACACTTCTTTTGCAGTGACAAGCCTATAGATCCTTCCTTGAGAACTCTGTGGGCAAAGCAACAAACCTGCATAGGGGAGAAAAATATTGCTACACCCCTGAATCTAAAATAGGTCAAAGCATGATTATCATTACAGTAATATTTCACTCCCTCTTCTGAGTCAACCATGCTTTGGTGATTCTTGGACTGACAGCCTGAAGCAAGCATTTTAGAACACTCAAGAGTCTAAACCATTCCATTTATTGTGCAGGAATTAGAGTGGGTTTTTTTAGCAAGATACATCTTTAAGCACAGAAAGGATTTTTGCTTGCTCACAACATTGTCTGAAGAGATTTTTTTTTTTAACAAAAGCTGTTTAAAACACGTATAAATTTTTAGCAAGAATAATTTTGGACCTCAAACTACAGCAAGCTCAGTCTAGTTTCATACATGAAAAGGTAACTTTAAAGAAAAGATCAAACAAACAGGTTGATTTGGAGGATGTATTCCTTCTAGCCAATATTAGTATTCTTCTAATTAATCTGTGTTGCTAGAGCAGTGGCCTCAAACAGGACTGGGGCCACAACATAGTGATTGCTTGCAAGAAGATTTGATGCAAAGAGAATTCAAATTCTCTAACCTTTAACTACAATCAAAAAACCCCAAAACCTTATAAATGAACTACTTCTACTCAAATGTCTTCCCTAGCAGTGACCAGTAGCAAAACACCTACTCTTATTGTAAATCCAAGTTCTGATTAGTAAAAGGTCTCCTGAGTCTCTTTGCTTGGCACATGTATTGTGTACATTTGTTTTATCTCATTAACTTTGGTTACTTAAATTATCTTCCTTCTTTCAGCTCGAAGTCCTGCTATGTCTCCTATAAACAATTTCCAGCTCTCTCTCAGTGCTTCGTCTCATAAGTGTGATTACTGTTACAGCTGTTCATACTTTGACCTTTCCTAGCATATCCTCCAGGACCTCCAAGTGCTTTATGGCTAATTTATTGTGGAGATATAAGAAACCCTTTCCAGAAGAGGCAGCAACACAGAAATTTGAGTCTTAAAGGAACTCTGTAGGAGCCAGTACATAGATCAATGTTTAACCAATGTCACTTGTCCTTGTTAATGTTGTATAATGCATTTGGATTCTTTTGCATCATGAGCTCTTAAAACCAAAAGACTTTATTTAAGACTGAATAGGGTAGGTAGCCAGGTGGGGGTGGGGAAAAAAGCTAACTTGCTTTTAAATAGATCCACATGCATCTCCTTTTCATCTTTAGAATAAATTTCCAGAGAGGTGAGCAGAGGTTTAGCTGCATGACTCTCATTAATGTTAACTTTATTTCAGTAATGAGGTGAAAGTACAATCACTGGAGCTAACATAATCAGTGATGAGACAAAAGTCTGCTGCCGAAGAAGATGACATTGACAATACTGATAGGTAAGGCAAAATAGGTGTCAGTGGCAAAATGATGCTGTGAGGGTAAAGTCCTTGCCTTAAGGTATAGCAGTAAAACTTCATACTGGTAGAACTCTCATGCTGATGTGAATGCATTGACGTTGTTCAGAGGACTGTCTGGCAAGATACTGAGCACACCAAGCCCCAGCTTAGGTAGCACCTAGCGAAACCCAAGGAAGCAGGCAGTTCCAGTCCTGTGTCCTTAGAAGTCACTTAGGAAAAACAAGGAGGATTATCATAGTAGAAAATAAGGAATGTTGAGATAAAAGAAAACAGCAGGTGTAGAAAATCAAAAGCTAATGGTGACAGCTCCAGAAGACAATCCTAGTAATATATTGCACCAGAAAGACCTTATATAATGAAAAGTGTGATAGCCATCATGCCATTGCACACCATCACTTTAGCTAATAGAATGAGCTGAAGAGAACAAGGCTGGGGAGAATTTCATAGTAATTAGCAAACCTGCTAGGGCCCATTTTTTTTCTGCACAACACATGGACAAATCAGACACTGCTAAGAAAGGTGACAGAAGTGGGGACACAGAGAATGAGCAGGGTACCCCATTAGAAGTAAAAATAATGGCATTTTTGTGTTACAAAACCAGCACACAAGGACTTTTAGCATTGCACTGAAAAAACCACTGCAATATTCTACCAAATACATA
This sequence comes from Tricholaema leucomelas, assembly GCA_013400475.1. NCBI lineage: Eukaryota > Metazoa > Chordata > Aves > Piciformes > Lybiidae > Tricholaema lacrymosa > Tricholaema leucomelas. The sequence goes on from WAAF01021101.1 coordinate 1,023,536, forward strand.
GCACATAATCATCCACATCCAGAAAAGGAAAGGAGGAAACATAATGTATACATCCACTCCACATAATTCTTGCAACATTCAGTTCCTCTGCAAGCAGCTCAGTAGAACTTTAACCAGATACCATAAACACAGAGGTTTTGTAAACCACCTGGAACAGATCCCTTGCAAGCTATTTGTACTGGATCAGTGTTTTTAACCTTACAGCTACAAAGGGAGTGTATTTATAATGACATGAACAAGATGTGCCCTTTTCACTTGAGTTCAGTATCTTTCTGACCCTTTGAGGGCTGGAGCAGATGCTCAGCAGTAAACCTAGGTGGTAAGGCCTCTCACTTTTTGGATGAAGACAAAGAACATCTGGTTTTGCCATCCTGGTTTGTTGCATTGTCCTAGTCACTGTTATTGCAGATCTCCAACCACAGCAAGAATAGCTCTGATCAATATGTCTTTGTTTTGTAGATCTGAATTAACTACATCTCACTTTGCTTTGACAGGGACACAGATCACATGCAGCTGCTGCTTCCACCATGAGAAACACCAGTTCTGGAAAGCATATTCATTATCTGGTTGTTAAAAGCAACGAAGCATGCAAGCCTCACCCTGCCTGGCTTACCTGAGACATCAACATCTCCCTTTGATTAAGTGACTGCCAGCCAGTCACCTTCTCACTCTAACCTTGATGTGGCAGGACTCTGACAAGTGCACATAGTGTAACATCACAGAATGTTTCACTGATGCTCACAAGTAGATAGCTTAATCTGTTTAAATAGCATGGCTCCTCAACACATTTTCACAGCAAGCTCTGCTTTTAAGGACAGAATACATCAACTCTGTAAATGGAACTTACCTGAAAAACAGCTTGCAGGAAGCCAGAGACAATCTTGATGAGGTCCAAAGCTGTTAGTCTTTACCCAGCTTACAGCACTTAAATTCCAAAGGAATTCCACACATCTTTTTTAAGTTGTAGGACTCAGAAAAACTGACTTCACAAAAACAACAGCTCCTTAACAGATCCTCTGTAGCTGAGTGTTATTTATGTACCAGAAATTCCTGACTGAATTTCCATTTTATATACAGAAACAACGAAGGCCTTACAGGGTGCAGTCTGGCTCTTATTTCACTCATCTGGCAGAAATAACAAGGTTGTCACTTGCCAGCTCCCACAGTGTTTGTTGCCTTTTTTTTTTTTTTTTTTTTTTGAAGTTGTGGCTGCTGGAGTAAGGTGGCCACAGAGAAATTTCATTCTTAACACAAGAAAGAAAAAAAATCATAGAATTCATAGAATCAACCAGGTGGGAAGAGACCTCCAAGCTCATCCAATCCAACCTAGCACCCAGTCCTAGACAATTAACTAGACCCTGGCATTAAGTGCCCCATCCAGGCACTTGATGCTTGGACACCTCCATGGGCAGCAACTCCATCTCCTCCCTGGGCAGCCCATTCCAACGCCAATCACTCTCTCTGGGAAGAACTTTCTCCTAATATCCAGCCTAGACCTCGCCCGGCACAACTTGAGAAACTAAACCTCTGCAGTTATTGAGAGGAACTCAGAACTTTGAAACTTCCTTAATCCATCTTCAGATGATAAATGGAGTTATTTTTAAATGTATTACACTGTTGGGAGTGGACCTGACTTGCGATTGCTGAACAATTAAGAGTTAGAACTCTCAGCATTCACATCACTGTTTGGGTTCATGTGCCACTAGTAAATCTCCTCACTTCCAACTGCAAAGCTTTTATCACAGGATTACAGGATCACAGTGTTAGGGGTTGGAAGGGACCCAAGGATATCATCGAGTTCAACACCCCTGCCAGAGCAGGACAATGCTATCTAACACAGATCACAGAGGAACACATCCAGACAGATGTGAAACACAAATATGCATGACAGAGATAGAACCCACCTTGAATCTACAAACTAGCAAGACAGAAAAAAACCCATGTTGAAGACTGAGAACTAGGCTTCCCAGGCTTCACTAAGCAAAGGGAGAAATCACTGTGTAAATATATTTTCATTAGTATTACTTTTCAGCTTCCATACAGCAAGATAAAGGTCCATGAATGCAACTCCTCCAGGCTCATTTTGAGATAATCACAAAATTTTAAGGAAATGCTCAAAAAAAAAAAAAAAGAAACAACCAAAAAGTTCAACAGATGTTAGTGTGATTTTGGCATTACAACAAATTCTAAACAGAAACTTTTCTCATAACATGAAAAGCTTTCTTTTCCAGAAGTCATGTTCCTCCTGCAGGAAAAGCCTCATGTGTTGTTGGCAGCAAACAAGGTAGAATAGAATAGAATCAACCAGGTTGGAAGAGACCTCCAAGCTCATCCAGTCCAACCTAGCACCCAGCCCTAGCCAATCAACCAGACCATGGCACTAAGTGCCTTATCCAGGCTTTTCTTGAACACCTCCGGGGACAGCGACTCCACCACCTCCCTGGGCAGCCCATTCCAATGCCAATCACTCTCTCTGCCAACAACGTCCTCCTAACATCCAGCCTAGACCTCCCCTGGCACAGCTTGAGGCTGTGTCCCCTTGTCCTGTTGCTGGTTGTCTGGGAGAAGAGACCAACTCCCACCTGGCTACAACCTCCCTTCAGTTAGTTGTAGACAGCAATGAGGTCACCCCTGAGCCTCCTCTTCTGCAGGCTGCACAACCCCAGCTCTCTCAGCCTCTCCTCATAGGGTTTGTGTTCCAGGCCCTTCACCAGCCTTGTTGCCCTTCCAAAGCAACAGCTTTAGGACACTGTGTGTCATACCAATATCAGTTCAGACACAGCTAAACACAGTATTTTCCTGAATACAATGGAAACAAGGATCTCATAAGCAGGACAAACTCTCTTCAGCAACCCAAAGGTTTTTGGTAACTTACAAGCAGATTCATAACTCCTCTTACTGCAAGAGTGAATGTGTGCTTACCAAAGCAAACCCCTTGTATCTGAGATGTGCTTGCATAGTTGGATCCAGGTCCAAGATCCCAGGTCCAAGATCCCAGTTCCCAAGATCCATGGAAACATGGATACACTGCTTGCAAGCCCAGCTGACAGCACAGATGCAAGCAACCACTAGTGAACTCCTATTCCAACTCCTGAAACTCTGGACATGCCTTTTTGCACAGCAAGCAGAGCACTATGAAATTCTGCATAAATGCTTAAAGGCATTGGAAAGCTACACCTAGCACCACAATAGAGTAGGGGAGAAGGGGAGGGAAAGAATAGAGATATATTCTGTTATCTCAAAAGCATCACCTCTCACTAGCTCAAGAGGTAACATTTCCTCTAGGAAAGAGAATGTTCAGTCTCCTGTGTCAACCTTCAGCAACTACAGCTGAGACAGATCCAAAGCAAAGCAGAAGAGTGAAAAGATATAGGGGCCTGAGGAGAGGAAAGGTGGGGGGAAGGGGGAAAAAAAAGAGAGAAACCAGAGCAGTCAGTGAGTTGAGGGAAGAAAAATAAAAGGAGGTTTAGGAATGGATGGAGGTTGAATAGCAGAACTACAGCACTCTGTGGTGAGAGGCTGGGAAAAGAGAAGGGGAAAGCAGGGTCCTGAGGAGCTGATCCAGTCCTACAGGCCAAGCTGTGACCCCTCAGCCGTGCAATGCAAGCAGCCATGCCTCAAGTGCCAGGGGCAGCACAGGGCAGTGGCAAGGTTAACTCTGATTGACACATTAAACACCACCTTCTGCATGTTCGTTTTAACCAGAAAACCACCACCTGAACTCCCCAGCAGACTCCTCGAGCTGCAGTCAATCAGAGCTGTGGAGCCATGAGACCGCAACTGCCAAGATGCTGCCTTACCTTGTTCTTCTGTCACGGTCCCCAGGCAGCACCACCAGTATGGGTGAAGACACTCCAGCTGAAGGCCACAGTCCAGATACAGCTATGGGCACCCATTGTGCCTCCTCCATGGAGCTGTTCAAGGCCAGGCCAAACGAGTCCTTGAGCAACCTGGTCTAGAGGAAGGTATCCCTGACCATGGCAGGGAGGTTGGACCTAGATGATCTTCAAAGTTCCTTCCAACCAAAACCATTTCACAAATCTTTTGAATGTGCAGGGCAGAAGGCTGGACTGAGAGGCTTGACCTGAGGCACAGGTCACTACCGCAGCAGCCGCCTCAGCTCAGGGCTCCCCTTGCCTCCAGTCAGGCAGCTACTGGAGGAGCAGCAAACAGCGCAAGGGGAAAAAAGGCGGGAAACAGAGCTGGGCACCAAGGGTCACCCTGAGGCAAGGCAGCAGCCCCCTCGGGCAGGGCTGGGCCCTGGCAAAGCCTCAGCCTTGACTGCAGAGCCCTTCCTCCAGACCTCCACACTCTGCCTAGGAGGGAGAAGCCTTTCCCAGGGTATTCTTATGAGTGCAGCTGCTCTGACAGACCAGGTGGGCGAATCTTTCCAGTTTAGCCTCCTCTTGTGAAGGTCAGACAGTGTTGTTGCTGTAGTAGTTGTTGTTATTATTCAATTATAATTCTCATAATTTATTAGCCAACTGAACATGAGCCAGCAGTGTGCCCAGGTGGCCAAGAAGGCCAATGGCATCCTGGGCTGGATCAGGAACAGTGTGGCCAGCAGGGCCAAGGAAGTTCTTCTGCCTCTGTGCTCAGCACTGGTCAGGCCACCCCTTGAGTGCTGTGTCCAGTTCTGGGCCTCTCCATTTAAGAAAGATGTTGAGGTACTTGAATGTGTCCAGAGAAGGGCAGCAAGGCTGGGGAGGGGCCTGGAGCACAGCCCTGTGAGGAGAGGCTGAGGGAGCTGGGGGTGTGCAGCCTGCAGAAGAGGAGGCTCAGGGCAGAGCTCATTGCTGTCTGCAGCTCCCTGCAGGGAGGCTGTAGCCAGGTGGGGTTGGGCTCTGCTGCCAGGCACCCAGCAACAGCACAAGGGGACACAGCCTCAAGCAGTGCCAGGGCAGGTTTAAGCTGGACATTAGGAAGAAATTCTTCACGGAAAGAGTGATTGACACTGGAATGGGCTGCCCGGGGAGGTGGTGGAGTCCCCATTGCTGGAAGTGTTTAAAAGGAGGCTGGATGAGGCACTTAGTGCCATGGGTTAGTTATTTAGAAGGGTTAGTTGATAGGTTAGACTCGATGATCCTAGAGGTCTGATTAATTCTGGTTAATTGTGTGATTATGCAACATTGTCAGTGGGGTTGCCCCAGAACCACGGCTGTTCTCCTACATTAGCACCCAGATTGAGAACTCGGGCAGCCCTCAAAGGGAAGTTTGTTTGGTGGGTTTGGGTGAATAATTCCAGACAGACACGTCACACGTTTTCCTTGAGCATTGTCACGACTCCTGCCCTGTGCTTGCAGGTTTACCTGCCTTTGGCTAAGTGAAACCCAGCCGTGAGGGCCATTGGCAAGCCTGGCTCCACGACAGGAGCCAGCTCATATCCCAGTACTGTGCTAACCTCTGCTGGCTGCTCCTTGCTGCTGCACCAGCCGAGATGCTACCAGAAACGAGCTTGTAGGGCTGACAGAAGTTGAGCAGACATCAGAAGAGGTATTGCTTACTCATACTTTTGTATGCATTTGCCACTATAGAGGTCTGGGTTTCCTTAATAGCTATTTTTAAGGCATCGGTGACTTAGGTAGAGGGCTCTGTTCATCCATGCATGAACATGTTTATTTCCTCAGATAGCACAGCTTCTATTACTAAGCAGGTCTGTAACTGTAGTTTGCAACTAATCTCCACGTTTTCGTTTGAAGATGTGGATAGAGCATACCCAGTGTCATCTTACACAGCTGGTGGAAGCATTTTTATGCATATGATGATGTAAGTATCTCAGGGTGCTACTTTCTTTCTTCTTAAAGATGTCACACCCGTGGCTTACACCCAACCTTATCCCACTTGTTCATATCACCTCTGTAAAACAGGTACTGTTAATCTCAAAAAGTACATTATAGGCTCTAGGTGAGGCCATGGTCAAAATTCATAGGAACTACAATTGTAGAACTGTCTTTTTGCTCTGAGTATAAAAATCTATACAGATTTTGTGCAGGACAGGAACAGAATGCAGACAATTGATATATGATTCCCATTCACCTTGAATCCTATTAGTCTAGGGACACAGAAAGATAGAAGAAGGAGATAAATGAGAGCTGGATTTTATTGGAAGCTTCCATTAAATGGTAAGTCAGGTGCTAGTCCTCATTTCAATCATTGCAATTCATCTTTTTCTACTGTTAATCTCATCTATAGAAAGCCTAACACTTGCTTTCCATTCAATTTGTAACTAGAGGTTGAGGTCTTCCATTCCCCTAACTGAAATGTACACTAGAAAAGCTTCTATCAGCCAAGTGTTTCAGCCAGAATTAATTTCTTAATTTTCTCTGCTCTGCACCTTTGTGTTATTTTACCACAGGCAAAACAGACCACAGCAACAAACATGCTTCAATCTGAAGGCATCCTAAGAATTCTTGCTTAAGACCTGCTTTTCTAATCTACTAAGAATCATGAGAAATCTTATTTTTTAGAATATGTATCTGTGGCCATGTGACTGCCACAGAAATGGAAAACAGAATGTAGACAATATGCAGGTTGCTACAAGTCAGACCTTATTTGACCAAAAGTATTAGACAGAGCTGCCTGTTTAATTAAACATGGATCAAAAATGAAGAATTAAGTACTTTGCCATCATTCCCTGCAGGTTTTGAAGTTGGCAATTTTTCCTTCTCCACACATAGTCAGTTGTTTGCCTCAGGTTGTAAAGAAATGCAGAGGGCTCTTATTAAAGCACCAATAATTTGCTGAACTCCATCTTTTGTGGAACTTGCTGAGTTAGAAAATTCCTTTTCACCTCCTCCCCCACTCTCTACTCCCTGAGTAGAGTAACTGAAGAACAAACATGACACTCTAGTGCTAGGTAAAAGGATCCAGCATGTTTGCAGTAAAGTGACTAGCACAAGACAGAACAAGCCTTAAAGCTCAAACCTGTCCAGCTAAATGACAAGGGAAGTAAAAACAGCATTTGTCTTTTAAAAGCATATCAGAACAAAGACTCACGTTTAGGATTTGCTGTGCTTAGTGCTTTCTATTCAGAAACTGACTCCTAATTACAGTTTGTTAGAAAGTTCTCCAAGTGACTTGAGCCTGAACACACAGAGATGACAGAGTGAAGAATTGACACCACAGCGAGGAAGACTCTGAGAATGCAGAAACTATAATCCCAAGTCATCAACTCTTTCATGCTGGCCCCAAGCCAAAAGTCTGATTTTACTTTTTCAGAACTCCAGCCTGTCACAGTAAGAATTTCTATCCCATTTTTATTCAAGGCCAATGCCTCAAGTTGAAATTCTGTGAAGATGGCAGTTACTGCTTTGCCCTCCTGCCACAGATTACTGTTTGCAGATTGGTACAGCTAAATATTACACCTACTCCTCTTTAGATGTCAGCTGCTACCATTTTTCACTAGCATTAATATTCTTGTAAGCTACAGAAACCCAGGAGTACACAACCCATTCAATTATCCCCAGCACTGACCTCAGTGCAGGTAAGCAGAGCTACTTGTTCTATCAAGTGCTCTCATTAAATCTGCTGTCAAACACAAGTCAACAACCCCAGTCTCTTAGCTGACAAATAAAAAGGAGATGTCAGACAGCCACTGACAACCATGGAGTCACCAGGCTTTTTTGCAAGAGGGATGAACCTCACTTATACCACACAGCAAGCACAGATTTGACATTTCTCACCGGATCTTCACAACGTGAAGCAAGCATTTGCATTCCTTTTCCCTGCTCAACCTACTTCTGCAAAGGGCCAGATCTTTCTGTGCATTACAGAGAGAAGCATGCTCTTTTCTTAGATTGAGATTTCCTCTTTGCCTCCACTTGTTTGCCTTTATCACTCACATTCAGGTTAGTGTCCCACTCTGCCCCACTGCATTCTTCAAACTTATATTTTGGTACAGCTGCCATGTAGTTCAAGGAAAGACATGGGAAGAGACATTGGAACAGATCAAATTTTAATGACTTTATATATAGTATAGACAATAGTTGAACAGCTCAACAACCAGGGAGGGAGCATGCAGTTTCTGTCTCCTTAGATAGGCAACAGTCACAATACACTTTTTGATCACATCTAGTAGAGAAAAGGGCTAGGAATTCCCACTGCTATTGCACAGATCAGGTTGTTTCCTATGATTTCTTCCAACTACTTCTTCAAGCAGTGGTATCACCTGCTACAGAATCAATACCAAGTCGGAAAAGAAAGCAAGTGCAAGCCATCAGTATCTTGATCCCACCAGTTGTGATGCAAAAACATGAAGTGCTGGGATACATCTCGGCAGGAATGATATACCAGACCAATCTGACGGCCTTCCCTGAGGAAAACCGTAGAAGTGCTGGAAGAGGGGTGAAGTTTAACAGTTTAACACTGAGAAGTAACCTCTGCTACCCTCTGAAGACAGCATTTCACACTGCATCTTCACACTGGATCATACCTGCTGCAGCAAGCTGCCATAGGATGGCAGCAAAGGGAAGAAATATTTTCAGCTGGACAAACTGCTAATGCTAATGCTTTTAAGCCTTTGGAAAACCCAAGATTTTCAAGAGGATCTGCTGACAGAACCATGGTGGCTTCTGAGAAAGAACAATGAAAACAATTCAAGTGGATTTTATCAGGTGGCTGACAACATCACTTCTTGTGTATTCCACATGTGAGGCAATAGCATTCTACAGATCTTTTGCACCAGGATGCTCCACCACTGTGCTTCTGGGGTTTTGTGGTTGGTTTGGTTTTTTTTCAAGCCTCTGTATATTGCTTAATTTTAGTCAGGGAATAGGAAGTATCAGTTTAAACAAACAAAGTCAAAATCATGGAGGACGTGAGTGGGGTAAAAACAAGAGAAATGAGGCTCAGCATAAAAAAAAGAACATCACCACCCAGGGCATTGCCCAGTGACCTGCAGGGAGAACACGAGTTTAATCAGAATTTTACACCTTCTCTACCCATTTTTTCTGTGCTGTGTGGCCTTAAGAAGGAGACAGTTTAAAACTTTAGAGATCTAGGAGAACTTGTGAGAGAACCAACTCTGGTCTAATGCCATTCTGATCCGACCAAAATTGCAGGGGAAACAAGTCTGTTAAAAAGCAAACCAAAACCACCATGACTATTTAATTGAACTTGTGCAACACAGCTGTCCTCTGAGGAGGGCTTGCATCACATTCTGACATTTTATTTCACGCACAAGGACATCATTGTAAAATCGACCAACTCCACCCATCTGCCTCCTGCATAACTAGGAGTGAAGCACAGTTGAGCTACCAAGGCCTGACTGAGTTCAAACAAACAAATCTCTGGTGCTCCCTGTCAGAGTGGACTAGCAGAGAGCTCTCTGTAAGACTAAGGCTCCTCTTTGAGGAAACTACTGCAGAGTAACAAGAAAAGTGTTTACAGGCAATAAACATCTAATCCTAGACAGATCCCTGCACTGCTCTCATGCTATGGGACTTGGACAGAGTAACAACTCCATTGGAGTTCTGAATGCTTTAAACTCAATAAGAGGAACAAAAAGCACTATAGTGACAAATCCCAACACAATTCCTTTAGACTAAGAAGGAAAAAAAACAACAACCAAGTTTAGTCAGGATCTAAAATATCCTTTCTACTTGACATAACAAAACTGAAAGGCATCAACAACTAGCTATGCAAAGCACCAATACTTTCAGCTAGTAATCCATAGAAAATGAATAAATAATTCATAATTACATAGTAGTATACACCATGCATGCCAAGAAGTGCTCCAGAGACAGAGCACATCAGGCCTGCTTTACTCTCTACAAGCAAAAGTCCCTTGTCACTCTGGAAGGTCTCCGAACTGCTGAGACACAACTGAATCTTCACATACAGATGCAAAGCTACCTTAGATATTTTTCCTATGATGTTTTACAGCCTAGATTGACTCCACGCACCCCAAAATCTAGAGGAAGTATTCAAAGAAGGTAGCAGTGCTCCACTCCAATACTCTGGTGCTCTACAGCAGATGTGTAACACACTGCAGGAATTGTGATTCAGGCTCAGAGAACTTCAGTCTGTCACTTATGCTGTACACAGGAACAACTTTATACTGAGGCTCTTGTGAAGCAACAGCTCTAGTCTTGCTCTTTTGACTCCCAGTCTCCAGATCCTTCCCTTGGTCGCTCAGTCATAGCAGCTTTCAAACAGGCAGAAGCTCTGGGGGATATTCTCCATAGCAGTATTTTGCAATTGGATCTCTATAGGTGTTTTCATGCTGCACACTCTGTCAGGAACAGGAGGATAAGTTTTAACAACGCACACACACACTGAAAGAACACAGCCCTTCACTGAGGGCCAAACCTCAGAGCATCTGTATGTGAGTAAAAACCAACCCACATTCTTTTATGTACCAGAGTATCATCTGGAGTCAAACAACACTGCACTCCCAACATTTAAAAGATTGATGCTGTATTACAGCACTTCAATATTGAACCATACCCAGAACCTCCCCAGAACTCATCTAAGATCTTCACAGGTCACTGAACTCAGCTAGTCCTTTTATAGTTGAGAACCTCTTTTCTAAAGAGAGTGTAAAACTTCATTTATTGCTGATGTTACTAACTCCCCTCCAAAATCAGAGCGTTGCCTTCAGTTTAGCTCTTGGCCACAGCTTTGGCATTTCTACCAGCACAATAGACCAGCCACTCAGACCAAGCCCCACTTTCCAAAGGCACTTCTTGGGTATTTCTCCATTTTTAAGCCCTAGACATGCACTTGGGTCTTACCTGTGATGAAGTCCTACATTTTGCCAGACACAACTCAAAGTGATCTTCCACTGCCATGAAGAGGTTCTGGAAAGCAATAGCTGCCCGGTTCAAGAACCGCTCCAGGAGATGTTGCTGAAGTTTAGGAAAGAAGACAAAACAAAAAAACCCACAAACAATAAAAAGTAATCAAAGCCCACCATAACCTACACAGCTCAAGTATTAGCAACTCCACTTCAGAATTTCTGGTAAGCACTGAAAGCTTACATCACAGAACCTCTGCATTAATATGATTCAGAGAAGCTATCAGAACACAGGAATGGGCTAATTGCAAAACTGATACTGGCTGAACAGCTTTCCTGCAATCCCTTCAGCAAACACAATCCCCTTGAAGCTGAAACATTTTCCAGGCCTCCCAGTACTTTCTCTCCAAGGTGAGAAGGATTCATTTTTTAAAAGCTTTCTTTGCATCTTTCCATACTGTCCTTGCAAGCTTTCCTCATCCTTTCAAGAAAAGGACCTGTCCCCTCTATGGAAAAAAACCCTCACCAAAGAGTGCTTTTTAGCCACCGAGGAAGCCAAGCAGCTGAGAACAGCTGAAAAGCAGGAGAAAGTCATCCCACCTTGCTGGGCTGCAGGCAGCAGGACACACAGTACTCGTAGACGCTGCAGCAGCCGTTGGGAAGGCAGCTGTCGCAGCTGTACAGCTTGGTGCTGGCCACATTAACATTGCAACAGCCATTTACCAGCAGGTCCTTCCTCTCACAGATGTAGCCTGAAAAAGAAAACCAGTAGTAAAACTGGCAAGATGTACTCCTTTGTATGCTTTATACAAATCTAGAGTAAGAATCATATCACTTAAGGACAGGTTTACTTCTCATTTAGATGATTCACCTTATTACTCAACTTATTACTCAATTTGACTTCAGTCCTGTAGCAATTCTCTGAAATACACTTGGACAAGGAGATGAAATTCACAGCAGCCTGGTGTTATCTGCCCACCCACTGCATAGCTGCTCTAATATGCTGTATATCCAGTATATTTAAAGAATGTTTAACTTCTGATTTCTTTTTGACGTAATTCATTGTGGTGGTACTTAAATGCAGAATATTTAAGTTCTGATTTCCTTAGGGCGTAATTCATTGTTGTGAATGGCAGGAGAAAAATGATTGGTGATGATTGCACTGGGAAAAATGATGACCTACATTCTTTCAACTGGTCTGTGTCTAGATAATTCACTTTATAGTTCATCCATGCAGGGTGGCTGTAATATTCATTGTTGAGTGAAATCCTTAATAGCATAGAACCAGTGTATGTCCTCCCAGAAACTGCACTACAACAGAGTTAGACTGTGAAAGAAATTTGTGATGCTTACTGGGCTTAGAAGCACAACTCAGATGCTGCAAATCCCAGGAGATGTGGTAGCTTTTCTACAGCCTTGACTTTTGGTCAAGAAAAGTCTAGTGCCTGAGCAACAAACAGAGTGGGGAGGCAAATATATGCACAGGGCTGGAAAGGTTCTACACACTAACAACTACTTGAGACTCTCCGAGAAATGTTCTCGAGTTGGCAAGGGTGAGATGAACCTGCAAATTGTGACCGAGCACTAATTATACCAGTCCTGAGCTTGCCTGAATTCAAATCCAGATTTCCCTGACTACTCTCCCTAACATACGTGGATGGGAGGAATGTGGTGCAGCTACAGCTCTACAAGCAGGACTCAGTGGTTCATAGAATCAGAGATACTTTGAGTTAAAAGGGACTTTAAAGATTATTTCATTAAGGTCAATTCCAACTTGAGAGGGAAGGGTTGGAAGGTCGAGTAACTAGAGTTCTTTGAATCAAAGGTTGAGAACAGCACAGCTGCACAACCAAGGTACTGTGCCCGAGCTGAGTCCAGCTGGACCCCAGCTTGCTGCATGCAGATGGGATCAGCCATATCTGCAGCCACAGCAAAATGGTCCAGTCATGAATGATGAAATGCCAACAGCCAAGACTGTGCAGCAAGAATGCCTGAATAAGAGCAGTTGTAACTTGGAAGTGCCATCACAACCAGCCAAGCAAAGCAGCACTTGTCACTGCAACAGCCAGAATAAATTCTTAGTATCAAGTATACCCAGTTCATCTGTAATGAGGAGCTTCCCCTGCACAGAATTCCTGCACAGGTTACTCAGCTGACTGCCGTTCCCCGCACTGAACTTCACCTTCCACAGGATCGGCTGCTCGTGCTCTTGCACTTGGAGGAGATTCCGATCTCTCACTGTCCTCTCTTCCTGCAAGGGAAGACAGCAATGCAACCACACCTACCAGTTCCTTCTGCTGTTCCACTCCGTGTGTTTCTGCCACAACTAGAAGCACGTTGCAAACTCGCCAGCACGGGAAACTTGAGTGTCAACGGCACCAGAAACATGCTCCTTGCAGTAACTTTTTGCTATGCATGGCATGAAAACACCAGAGCCCCGTAAACCAAGGGCACACAAGTTCACCAAAGCATCAACTACCATGGCTGAACTTGGCTACTAAAAGCAACATATTTTGTATGAAACCGTCAAAGGTACATAATTTCTCTTGGGTAGGTGCTTTGCTCGTGGAATTACAGTCCACAAGGGCCATAACAGCAGAATAACCAAGTCCCTTTGAGATTCCCTCTATTTTCCCGCAGTTGTTGGTTCAGAACACTACTGCTGTCAAACACAGTATCAGACAAAATTCCTTTATTTAACAAAATAATATAATAAAATAGTTCTTACGGCAACATACGCCAGGAGTTCAGCGACAGTCACTCGAAGAACAGTTACCTCAGGAGAAAGGATGTTTCAACCCGCCGCCGGTGCACCTCCCGCCAGCCGGCCGGGGCTCCGGGGCGGATACTGACCTGCTTGAAGGTGCTGGTGAGGAAGTAGACGAGGGAGAGCCCGAAGACGACACCAAGGACCCAGCGCTTTCTAAGCAGCCGCCGCCACAGCACCGCTCCACAGGGGACCATGGCGGCGCGCCGGGCGGCCCGGCCCTCAGCCCGCCGCCGCACTCGTCCGAAGCACGGAGGAAGACGAACGGCAGGGACAGAACTGATCCGGGCCCGGCATCACCGGCTCCGGCAGAGGGAGGAAGGGAGAAAGCGGCGGAGAGAATGAGCGCGGGCTGCGCCCGGCCGAGAGCCCCAAGCGCTGCCGCCGGGCCTGGCCTCCCTCCTTGCAGCCCAGGCAGCACAGCCCAGCCGCTTCCGCCGGCCGTGGGCGGAGGAGGCGGAAGCGGCTCCTGTGCGTGAGCGGAGGGGGTGCGGCCACGCCGGGCGAGGGCGGGTTTGGCACCGCGACCCGCACGGGTAGGTACTGGGGAGCGAGGCTGCCGGGCCGGGCTTGGCTTGCCTTGCTGCTCCCGAGAGCTGGCCTGTTCTCGCCCCGCTCTTGCTCCTCCCGAAACACGGCCTGCGCCCGTCCCGCTGCCGTCTCGCTCCTCCCGAGAGCCGGCCTGTTCTCACCTCGCTCTTGCTCCTCCCGAAACACGGCCTGCTGCCGTCGCCCGGCCTGTTCTCGCCCCGCTCCCTCCTCCCGAGACATGGCCTGATTCCCGGCCCGCTGCGGCATTTGCTTACTGGCACCGGGAATCTCCTTCCTACACAACGAAGGCAGAGTACAGCCTAGCAGGCACCCAGGGAATGCCTGTGCAGTAAGCAGAACTGCATATTCTAATCCCAGAGTAAATCTGCCTTGCTGGCTCATGCACCTATGGAAGGTTGACGCTCCTAGGTTTCCTTTCTCCTCTCCGTACTCCCCAAGAAGATGGAGAGGTGAAACTCACTGTGCTGTGGTGAAAATAACTCTATGCTTGTTCTTCTTACAGATGTTTGTGTGTGGTGCTGTGATCCAGGTGCTTTACAGCCATCCAGCTTGAAGGACCTGTGATGAGGTTGAGATTTGGATCATCTTATTTGTCTGAAGGTGTATGAGATGTCTGCACCCTGTTGACCTTCCCTGTCCCACCACGGCACCTTGCACCTCTAGTTAAACCTGTTGTTCAGGTACTGTTTGTAAATGTCCACGTGTTGGAAGATGAGACCATTTAATTCAGTAAAGGCAGGACTAATCAGTACTGAGGCCAAGCACCCTCTGGAACAGCCCTTTTAAATTCTATCTGATCCTACATCTGTAGGTTCCTGGGCAGAACAGGTGATGAAATCTCATGAGTACTCCCCCTTCAGTACTTCATGGCTGTCCTCTTCATGGTTGTTGCCAAAAGAAAAGGTGTCTCCCCATAGAGCTGTCATCTGAACACGATTTCACCCTACATTACAATCTAGTAGATTTCTAAGGGTCTAGAAGAGAATTTTCCTAGTTTTAGATTTATCTCAACACTGACTCTAGCTCTCAGCTTGTAGCATGGGAAGTTAGATTTCTTTATGAGCAGTGATCTGAAAGCTCTTCACAGGTAGGACGGTTCTTCCTACATTGCTCAGCCTGTCTTGGCCTTTTCATCATATCTTAGTTACTGTTTTGGTTCCAAAGAAGACAATATATATTAAACTGACAGAAAGTCAGGTTAAGATTTAATAACGTTAACTGCTGGGAAAGCATAAAAGATTTTGTATTATGTGTTGTTAATGCAAATACAGCTTTAAAAGATCTGAGAGAAACCCAACACTTTTTACATCTGTGTTTTGTTGTATAAAACTTGCAGATTCTCATAAAATGACTTTTGGCCCTGACAACACAACACAAACTTGTAGCTAGAGATTAAAAAAGACCAGAACTTGAAGTTAAGAGAGTATTGGTAACTTAAAAGTATCAGAAGACCATGGTTAGAATTAGGTTTCTAGCACTCCTGATGGCTTCCTGTGTTCTCTCCCTGTATTGAAAGCTGTATTTTGCCTGCCGTATATGATTATGCCAAATCTTATTCACACAGATACACCTGTGTTTATATTAACTGCCAAGGGGCTCTTCAAAGATGGCATCTCACAATAAAACCTTCATGTGTTCTGCCAGGGATGCTTCAGATCCACTGTTGTCTCAGTTCAGCCCACTTGGGTTCTTCAGGATTGGATCTTACAAACCAGCAGTCTATTTTGTAAATGTTCAGGTTTTCTTCCTCATCTTGCTACAAATTTGATAGTTACCTGTGTGATTTGACTGAAATACTTTGTTCTTCTTCGTCTTCTTTCACTGTTTTGAAACTTAAGGGCAAACTACTTGTACTTTTACTGCAAGTGTATGTGGTAAACACAGCTGTCTGGTTTTATCTGAACTGCATGGTTTTGGTTTTATTGAGGGATCCAATTTGAATTTAATGCAATTTTGCCTGGGCTAGTGAGTCAGTGACAGTAAAGAATATGAATGGAAAGGTTAAAATGTACCAGAGATAAAGATAAATATTCTGTATTTTCTACTTCTGAGCTATTTTCTACTTCCATAGCTCTGCTTACAGACAGCTGAGAAGTGCTCTCAGAGCCTTTACAGAATAGAAAGATGGGGTTGTACATTTATTTACATATATTCATGCAGTATGGAATCATAGAATGCCAGGTTGGGGGGGACCTCAGGGATCATCTGGTCCAGCCTTTCTAGGTAATGGTAGAGTTCAAATGAGATGGCCCAGCACCTTTCAGCTTTGCCTGAAGCAAGAATGGGAGAAGGTCCTTTGCTAACACAAAATAGTTTAAGTATGGAAAAGAGCCACTGACTGTTTCTCAGTGACAATATTTGCATAAACAGTGTTACAAATAATGTTACAATTTGTGATAGTCAGAACTATTTAGAGCCTTTTATAGTTAATCCGTTCCTGTAGAATCACAGAATGGTGTCCTTGAAGATCATCCAGTTCCAACCTCCTTGCCATAGGCAGGGACACTTCCCACTAGCCCAGATTGTTCAAGGCCTTATCCAACCTGACCTTGAATGTCTGTAATAGTCCAGGGCTGAATAGGATCAGAGTTCAGTATGGAGGTCTGTCTGAATCTCTGAAATGCCTGTGGGAACCTGGAGAAAGCTTGGAGAAATAGCCCATTCCTCGGGTTTTGTGTATCTAAGAGAACATGAGGCAGCAGAAGATTGTTTGGCAGGTACTGTGTGCTGTGCTCTGATGTTGGGTCTGTGTTCTTCTTTGCTTTTGAATTTACTTTGAAGCTGTACTGTGAGGATGTTTCCTTGAAACTAGACACTTAAAATAACTAAATAAACAACTTATCTCCCTGTTTTAGAAACAGTTCCTGGTGTTAATACCATTTCAATGCCTTTCCATTTCCCACCCCAGACCTTACTTTGTTGGTGCTGACAACTCCAGAATGAGGCATAGGAAGTTCCATGTAAACATGAGGAGGATTTTTTTCACTGTTGGGGTGACAGAACACTGGAACAGGCTGCCCAGGGTGGTTGTGGAGTCTCCCTCTCTGGAGATAAAAACCCACCTGGATGCGTTCCTGTGTGATCTGGTATAGGTGATCCTGTTGTGGCAGGGGAGTTGGACAAAAGTTGATCTTTCGAGGTCCCTTCCAGCCCCTGACATTCTGTGATTCTGTGTGAGTGGGGCAGAACGTTTGATCCTTTGCATATGTGTAGATTATTGATGACCCCTGTGCAGGGTTTGCTGCTGGCATTTCTCTGGTTTCAAAGGATTTAGCTGCTTGTTAGAAAGAATATTGTCACAATCTGGTTGTATTTTCTCATTTGAAGTGCTCATACATTTTCTTTTTCTCCTCCCTCTCAGTTTTGCTTTACAAAGCAAGTTTCTTCAGAGGACAAAGAAGGGATTTCATCTCCAGAGAGCACAGTTGTCCGCAAGTCCTCCTCAGAACATGTTGTCACAGTGCTGCACACCCCTTGTGACTCCCACGTGCTGCTGAAGGAGGTCTGACTGGTTCCTGCCCTGCTTGGAGACCTGTGGATGTGTGCATCCATTTGCCAGCTGGGAGTCATTTCCCCAAAACTCTCCTAAGAAATAAACTCAAGCTGGAGGTGCTCTGCCAGAGCAACAGATGACTTGTGCCAGCCATGTCACCAGCCAGGTGGATTCCACAGCCCTCTAACTGCCTGGGCCTTTGTTAGTCACACTGAGATTTGCAGACCTGCGACGTTGATGTTGAGTGTGTTGTGTTTTAGAGTTTTGAGGAAAATGCAGAGGCGGCACAGCAGCAATACTGACAACCTTCCTCCTGAAAGGTACATCTCCTTTTTCCCTCCCTTTTTGTCTCCAGAGAGGACTGTTCAGATGTAAGTGTGTGATGTGGTTCAGAAGATGAAAGTTCAAAACTGAGAAAGGCTTAGACTGCATGGAATCGTAGTCACAGAATGCTGCTTTGGGTTAGAAAGCACCCTTAAAGCTCATCCAGTCCAAACCCCTCTGCAGTCAGCATGGACAGCTGCAACTGGAGCAGGTTGTTTAAAGCCATAAACCTGACTTGGAATGGTTAGAGGCGTGGGGCATCTCCCACCTCTCTGAGCAGCCTGGACCAGACTCTCAGTACCCTCAGTGTCAAACATTTCTCCCTTCTCTCCACTCTCAATCTCCTTCTTTTAGTTTAAAACCATCACTGCTAGTCCTGGCACAATAGCTCCTGCTGCAGAACTCTGTCCCCAGGCTTTCTGATTGGCCTCTTCCAGTATTTTGATTATATTTTAGGAGTCTGGTTTTGCCCTATGGCTCTGCAACTATGAATTTCCAGCAGCAAGCAGAAGGATAGAAATCCTTTACAGTGAGAGTGGTGAGACACTGGAATAGGTTACCCAGGGAGGCCATGTATGCTCCCTCCCTGGAGGTGTTCAAGGCCAGGCTGGATGAGGCCTTGAGCAACCTGTTCTCCTTGGAGGTGTCCCTGCCCATGGCAGAGGGTTGGAAATAAATGATCTTTAAGGTCCCTTCCAACCCGAACCAGTTTATGAATCTGTGATTCTAAGATGTTGAATTTGCTATTGCATGTATTTATGGTTCCTCCAACAGTAGAGGGGTGTTTGGGAGCTCTCTTCCTTAGAGGAAGGGTCAGTTCTTTAGAATTGCTCGGGTTATATCTTAGAAGTCTGTTTTGTAGCCTCTAGTTCTGCAACTCTGACTTTCCAACAGCAAATGGAGGGAAAAGCATCCATCACCTGGAGACCTACATCCTCTGGTAGTGTGTGAGGAGCTTTTAGATGACTGCAGCCAGAATTGGGCTTAAAAGACTGACAAGTTCTGTGGCACTCATTCTTCTTTAATCACTTTTCTCTACTCTCCATCCCCTGCAGAAACCGGAGCCAAACAGTCAGTTCTGAAACCAGTGTGGATGAGAGTGGAGTTTTTGAAAGCCTAAAGGCTGAAGCTTCCTCTCCACAGCAGCTCTTCTCAGGCCTGGCAGGTATCCCATCGGGCACCATCACAGCCACGCCATTCCAGTCAGGTTTGGTGCTTGGCTCTTCAGCAGGAGGTGGGGAAGTGTTCATTCAGATGCCAGCCCCGAGGGAGGAAGGGAGCAGTCGTGCAGAAGGAGCCCCATTTCACCACCGGCCATCGGCCCATCACTTCCAACACGGCCACCACCGGGGTTCTTCCCTGCTGCACATGGCAGGAGGGGACCGCCATGGGCATACTGAGGAGGGCAGCGATGAACAAGCTGGAACTCCAGCCCCAGCTCTTTCAGAGTTAAAAGCTGTGATCAGCTGGCTGCAGAAGGGACTCCCCTTCATCCTAATCCTCCTGGCTAAAGTTTGTTTCCAGCACAAGCTTGGTAAGCATCTCTATTTTTTGGATTCTAAGTGCATCAGAGAGTGGTTTAGGAAGCTTTATCATGCTGTGATGTCTGATGTATTTATTTGCATGACAGTGTCTAGAGGTAGTCTAGCATGAAGGGGACATACTCAAATGCATGAGATAATGCATTTGATAAATTCACTCTACTTTCAGTTCTAGCTGTTTTCAGCTGTGTCAATCCCATCTGTTGCCTGTCCTGACCTGTGGGAGACCAGTTCTGTTCCTTTCCCTCATCTCTCCTTGGCATTCCTGCAGGGGATGGGGAAGTTATCAAGGGTTTGCCATCAGATCTCACTCACATTAGTGATTAGCAAAGGCTTCTGTGTAGCACAGAATGGTTCAGAGAGGTGTACAGCTGAAAGGCTAATAGTTGTGAAATCAAGCCAAACAGCATGAGAAGTATGTCTTAGCATCAAGGTGTTCAGAGCTCCCTGAGGAATATTCCTATCCAGGTTTCTCTACTGTTACCAGAGTCTTTTTCCCCTCAGTGGGCATGAAAAATCTATTGGTCTAATCTTTCTCTTGCTACAGAATTGTGTCTGTGGCTTGTCTGAGGATCCTTATTCATTCTGGGAGTAGTGTACTAAGTTTTCATCACAAAGAAGCCAATAATGCTTGAGCTTAGTTTATCTACAACTCTGCTGGGATTCCCAAACCAGATATTGGTTCATGAACCAATGGTTTACAGCGTCTACATAGCATGTCTTTGGACCTGGTATGAGAAATGGTTTTGACAGTGTGCCCTGTCCAACAAGAGCTGCTAAGCTGCTGTTGTAATGCAGTCATCTTGGTGAGTTCTCTTTGCAGAGTGCAGCCACCGCTTCTCTTCCCTTTCAGCCCAGAACTAGAGCACCAGAGCAGAGTGCCTGTACTGGGCTGGGTGATAAATGCTTTGCTTCCATTGACACTGGATTTGAACTTCATACCAGGAGTCCAGACTGCCCTCTTTTCGTTGCCTATATATTTTAATTCCCAGTGCATTCAGAGCACCACCCAGTAATTTCTTCCCTAAGCTTGAGATACTGAAATCGAGTGGCTTAGGCTGCTGCTCTGACAGTGCCTTTCCCTGCAGGCATCGCCATGTGCATCGGCATGGCCAGCACCTTCGCCTACGCCAACTCCACGCTCCGAGAGCAGGTTGCTCTGAAGGTGAGTACAGCATCTCACTCTCTTATTCTCCCAGGCAACATCACTCCTTGCATGCAAAACAATCTTTGTTGTTTTTTCTTTTGCTGTGTAGGGCAGAATGCCACAATATGCCTACAGATTTGTCAGAATTAGAGTACTGAGGCATAATCCTCACTTTCACCTCCTCCTGCTTCTCCCCATTGATGCTCTCTTGGCAGTTTCCATTTTCCTCTTTGGTGACAGTGTGGCATAACACAACAAAGAGAGGAAGGATCAGGGATATTGTTTTCTGCTTCTGACTCTGCCACTAACTGTCAGTGTGTCTTAGAATCATAGAATTGTTTTGATTGGAAAAGACCTCTAAGATTATTAACTCCAGTCACTTAACACCACCATGATCAGTAACTCATGTCCCAAAGTGCCATGTCCAAATGTTCCTTGAACATCTCCAGGAATGGTGACTTCACCACCTCTCTGGGCAGCCTGTTCCAATGCCTCACCAGGAGTGAATTTTTTTCTGCTTTCTTACCTAACCCTCCCTGGCACAATTTCAGATCATTTCCTCTCATTCTCTCACTAGGGAGAAGAGACCAAAAGCACTTCTCTGCACCTTAGTTTCCCAGTGTGTACATCAGAGATGCTAGACCTTATTTCATTAGGTAGTGATGAGATTAAGTTTATTATCATTTAGATCATGTTTTGAGATGTTCAGCTGAAAGATTTTGCAGCTGTACATAATGCTCTGCTGATAATATATTTAGAATATAAAGAACCCAACAGATCTTTGCAGATCTTCACTGTCAGGAGAGTACTTAAACAGCACTAAAAGCACAAGGCTAGAATTGCTTTTTGGTAAAAAATCCAAGGGTGACACAAGTGTCTTACTTCCATCTGGCAGCAGCCATGGAGTAAATGGGACAGGATGCCGAATGAACAGACAAATTGCACAATCATGCAATAGATTGCTGTTGCCTTGCACTTTGCTCCTCTGTCTTTCCAGCAGTGTGCCCCTTAATCTGCCTGCTTTAAATCTCAACCTCACATCCCTGGCTGTTGAATAGCTATAAAGAGCCAGTGTCTTAATAAATCAGCTCACAAGAAAAATGCTGGGGACTTTTCCTCCCAGGGGGAAAATTTACTTTCCAAAGTTGTGCTGGGCCAAGACCCAGGACAAGCTCTTCTGTCCTCCAGCTTCTCTCTGTGATGCCTTTTGAAATGCAAAATTTGCACTTCTTAGGAACTTTATTTCTTCACTCAAAAATGTATATTCTAGAACCTCCATGCATTCAGGTAACATTCATATGTGCTGCATGTACTGGTGGGATATAGAATCATAGAAGAGTGTTGGGTTGGAAGGGACCTTAAAGATCATCTGACTCCAACCCTCCTGCCACGGGCAGGGACATGTTCCACAAAACCACACATTCTGCATCTAACTTGGCCTTGAACACCTCCAGTGTCTCACCACCCTCACTGGAAAGAATTTCTTCCTAATCTCCAGTCTCAATCTGCCCTCTTCAAGCTTCCATCCATTGCCCTTTGTCCTGTCACTACAAGCCCTTGTCAAAAGTCACTTATTCTATATTTGATTTAGCTAAGTCTTCTTCTAAGTGACATTGAATCTGTTTGTAAAACATCTCTTTTGCTGAAGTGTCATTCCCAACGGTGACAGTTCAGAAGTACAGGACAATGTATGGGACTGACATTTTGTTCATGTGCTTGTCAAACTGCCTTTTAAATAGCAGGGGAGTTTAGATGGCCCAAGAGAGGTCCCACCTTAGAAAAGTGCATTCTGCAAGTGTGGCTGCCATTTTCACCACTGTATTTCAATTTCTGTGAAGTTACTTCATTTGAAAAGGTTGCTTCAGCAAGAGCCATTTCTGCTTGTGTTTCATAGTCATAGAATTGTTAGGGTTGGAAAAGCTCTCAGAGATCATCAACTCCAGCCATCAACACACCACCACCACGGCCATAAAACCATGTTCCAGAGTGCCATGGCCACACATTTCTTGAACACTTCAGGGATGGGGATTCCATCACCTCCCTGGGCAGCCTGTTCCAGTGCCTGACTCAGAATAATAGCAGCCTGTTTCTGAATCTTAGCCCTGTGTAAAAAAAAATGGCTGGGCACTTAGCTGCACATTTGTGCTCCCTAGATTGGTCTTGCTTTTTTTATGACCCCCAAGACTTTAATCTTTTCTGCTTATTTTTCCTGCTCAGGAGAAGAGATCAGTGTTGGTTGTCTTCTGGATCCTGGCCTTTCTCACTGGAAACACCTTGTACTTGCTTTACACGTTCAGCTCTCAGCAGCTCTACAACAGGTGGGCAAAATTCACACTGCAGGTGATGGAAGCAGGGGATAATTGCCAGGGAGGAGCATAAGGAAGCCCACTTTTGCCCACACTTTGGGAGGAGGTGTGCACACTCAAGAGTTGTACTATCTATGTTACATCTTTGTGGTACTTTCAGTGGAGGAAGAGCATGTGTGCATCATTTCCACCTGTTGGTAGGCCTCTGCTCCTAGCAATAAGTCATAGAATCATAGAATGTTAGGAGCTGGAAGGGACCTCTGGATATCATTAAGTCAAACTCTCTGGCCAAAGCAGAATCATCTAGGGCAGGAACACATCCAGGTGGGTTTTGAAAGTCTCCAGAGAAGGAGACTCCACAACCTCTCTGGGCAGCCTGCTCCAGGGCTCCAGAACTCTCACTCCAAAGAAGTTTCTCCTCACGTTGAGGTGGAACTTCCTGGGTTCCAGGTTATCTCTGTTGTTCATTCTCCCATCACTAGGCACCACCAAAGAGCCTGGCACCTTCATCTTGACACCTACCTCTCATATTTATAGATATTGATCAGGTCCCCTCTCAGCCTTCTCTTCTCCAGACTAAACAGCCCCAGGGCTCTCAGTCTTTCTTCATAGCAGAGATGTTCAAGTCCCTTCATTATCCTCTTAGCCTCTGTTGGACTCCTCAGTAGATTCCTGTCTCTCCTGAATCAGAGAGCCCAAACTGGATACTGGACTCCAGGTAATGACATAAGCAGGGTCTAAATGGGCCCTGGTGTGATGATACACCACAGTGGTGCTGCTTGAAACATGCACACCTGTCATTTTCTTCTGTACTGAAGCAAGGTGGAGACTTTTTTATAGTGGGACTTCTGTATTTCCATTTTGACCATAAAGAGCAGGTGTTGGGAGTAGATAAGAAATTGACCCACTGATTTTCCTTGTCCTATAATACTTTTTTCTTCAGACTATCAAGCTTTTAGTATATTACTGGAGATTAAATAGTAGAGTTTAACTTCAGTGTCCTTAGGCTTGGAGGCATTTGGATCTGATTAAGATAGCCTCCAGTTTCAGAGCAGTTCTTAAATGCAGAAAAGTTGGTACCCATGGATTTGGCTCAGTACTATCCCTGCTTATTACAAAACAGGGATTAAGTGACAGATAGGAAGCAAAGATACAGAACTTAAGTAGAATAAATTGGAAGAACTGGAGCAATATCAAACCTTGAGAAAGTGGCTGTGATATTAGTAGTTAAACCCCTGTGAATTATCTTCCCCATGGAAAATGCTGTTTGTCCCTCTGAAGGGGATTTAGAACTTCAGACTGAAAATAAGCTCTGTGCAGCATGCACCATCTTACGGCTAGGTGGCTCTTGGGTATGATTTTTGAGTCATATTTTTCATTGCCTTCCCTGCTTCTTCCCACCAATAAAGTCCATGCAGCGAAAGAGTCAAGGGCTGCCCACAACCCTATTGTCCCATGGAATTGCCTCAATGTATTTGGGTTTGATCAGTGGAAAGCTGTGTGTGTAAACACTTCTAGAAAGAGGGAGAGAGGAGAAGACTTCTTGTGATAGGATGGGAATGGATTGAAGCTGGAGGAGGGCAGACTGAGACTGGAGAGCAGGAAGAAATTCTTTCCAGTGAGGGTGGGGAGCCACTGGAACAGATTGTCCAGAGTGTTATGGATGATTCCTCCCTGGAGGTGTTCAAAGCCAAGTTGGATGAGGCGTTGAGCACCCAAGTCCTGCTGGGAGGCATCCTTGCCCATGGTAGGGGGGTTGGAATTAGATGATCTTTAGTGTCCTTTCCAACCCAAACCATTCTATGAATCTGTTGTGGGTCCAAATGTGATGGTAAGCCATGGGATGCTGTCTAGGGCTTGTGGGAGGGATTGGAAGAGAAGACATAGGTATGGCAGAAAGGTGGGAAAACATTAAAGGTTTGCACCAGAGGCAAAGTATTGTGTGTCTTTAAGAAAGTGTTTGAGGTTAAAAGCCTTAATAGTTTAAAATGAAAGTTAGATCATCAGAAATGACAGAATGACTTAAGTTAGTTACTCTAACCTCCCTGCCATGGACAGGGACGCCTCTAAACAGGACTTGGCTGCTCAAAGCTTCATCCAAGTCAGAGGAGGCCACAAAGATAATCCAAGGTCTGGAGCACCTCTGCTGTGAGGGAGCTGGGGGTGTTCAGCCTAGAGAAGATACTCCAGGGAGACCTTATTGCTGCCTTCCAATACCTGAAGGGAACCTGCAGGAAGGCTGGAGGAGACCTTTTCCTAAGGATGTCCAGAGACAGGACAAGAGGGAACAATTTGAAGCTGAGAGAGAGTTAGACTGGAGTTTAGGAGGAAGTTCTTCACTACAAGGGTTGTGAGACACTGAAACAGGTTGCCCAGAGAGGTTGTGGATGCCCCCTCCCTGGAGGTGTTCAAGGGTTTCAGCAAATTGAGGCCATCATAGACATTGTTTATGGCATTGGTTGTCACCAGTGAGCAGCTTGGGCAGCAGCTTCACAGTGTGCTGCTGTGTCATGCCTGAGCTACTCTATCTACTGCTTGCTGTGTGAGGACCTGGGAACTTAGAAACAGCTGCTTTGATTTCGTTTCTTTCTGGCTTATTTTTCATTTCCTGAATTATTTACTTTTTGTTTGTTTCTAGTAAAGTCTCTGATTCTGTTTCTGTTTTTAGGATGTAATTTTACCTGTTGTGCTGTGCCAGTGGTGTGAGTATTTTAAATTCACATTCAGGCTTTTCATTCTGGGTTGGTTATTTTACTTTTGCCTTTTTATTTTGTTTGGTTGTTGTTGTTTTTTGTTTGGGTTTTTTTGTTTGTTTGTTAAGTTTTTGCTTTCTGCAGTGAGGCTTTAGGAGGTAAATATGCTAAAGAGGAATCCTGATTGTTCAGTCTGAGAAGGGTTCCTTATTGCTGCTCAGTTCAGTTGATCTATGAAGTTCTGCTGTCCTGGACTCCCTTTCTTTAAAGGGCAAATGTTCAGTCCAGTCAATAACATGATGTAAGAGGCACTCCATTTGGGATCTTTGATTCAGGTAAGAGTTGCTAATTAACAGAGCCTAGCTCTTGTTCTGCATCAGCCAGGGGCAGGCACAGCTGAAATTCTGACCTTTCTGCCACATCCAGTGCTTTCCTTGTCATCAGTTTGTTTCATACATGCTAGTTCCTTTGGAAACTGCTGCCCCTGCAGTAATTCTACCTGTGGCAAGCTACCCCTACAGGTCAGAATGGTCTTGACTTGGCCATGTCTTCTCCATGGAATCATAACTGCTGCTGGTCTGGACTTCAAAGAAGCAGCTTTTACACTTGGTCTGTGAACTAGAGACTATCATTAGACCAACAGCTGTGGTGCAGGGTGGATTGCACATTATGGAGGTTGCAGCCTTCCTTCTTTGGGTCCTGATTTCTGATAGTGGGCAAATCAGTAGAAATGGGCAAGAACAGACAGAGCCAAGAGGCCCAGAGCAACCACAGGACCCATTCACATCTCTTACCTCTACTGCCTTTGAGAACTTTGCTGTAGCTCAGTGGAGTTTCTAGGCTTTCTCTAGCCAGCAGTAGATACAGCTGCTGTCCAGAAGCTTGGGTGAGGTTCTGCTCATTGGTATTTGAACCTTGGTGTTGTGCCTTTCAGCCTCATCTTCCTGAAACCCAACCTTGAAAGCCTGGACTTCTTTGACTTGATGTGGATTGTGGGGATCGCAGACTTTGTGCTGAAGTACCTCACCATCGCGCTCAAGTGCCTCGTTGTAGCCCTGCCCAAGATCATCCTAGCTGTCAAATCAAAGGTAAGAGTCCCTTTCCTTCTTGCTATGTAGATGCTTATGTTTGATGATCTGATACTTATGGAGCATGTTTGCAGCATAAAATACAGGTGGAAGAGTAAAAATAATCTGTGATAAAACTTTGGTGGAAGGTAACTCCCAAGTAGCAAGTTTTGGGGTTTAAGGCATCACAGGTCTGAGCAAGGGCTTGGTAATACCAGCAAAGAATTGAAGTCCGGAGGGGAAGAGGGAAGCATTGCCTGAGAAGTAGGTACTAGCAGTGAGATGACTGTTTTGCTGGTTGAGCTTGTTCTGTTTTGCTGGTGAACCTTGTTCTAAGCCTTGTTTTGTGAGTGTTCTCTGTGAAGAGGCGTTTCTGAAGCACAAATCTCTTTATTTCATGGCAAGAAAGTGCAAGTACTTGTCTCTTTGGCTTTCCAGTTGAGACAAAGAAGTAACAACCTTAAACTGAAGCTGCTAGTGAGCAGTTCTAACCACAAGTGAAGGAAGATCTTAACTAAATGGTCAAGATACTTCAATGTTTCTAAAACCATGTAGAGTAGACCTAACTTCTGAAACCATCTCACTACATTCTCCCTTGAAATCCTTTTTCATATCTTTTACCCTCACACATCTGCCATGCCTGCCTCTGTCTACATGTTAGTAGTAGATGTAGCAATCTATATTGTTTGCATTCAGTAAAGAAACTTTCTGGCAGCTGTTGGGATGAAAGGCACTAGATAGATGCAAGATATGATCATTAATTGCTGGAATTCTCGAGCAGGGCACTTAAGGGGATATCTAAACTGGGAATAGTTTTGCTTACAAATGACATGGGTGGCAGGGGAGTTGAACAGTTTGTCCCTGCACAGCAGGGCTATTTGAGATGGTTATTAATTTATTTCTGGCAATTGTCCAGCTCTTTTTTTTTCCCCCTTCCCTCTTCTCCTGTTATTATTATTATTATTTTATTTTGGGAGATTAATGTGCTAGGTCAGAGCATAATCCAGCCTGGGGAGGGAGGGAAAAGTGATGTGAATAGTCTTCCCAAGATAAATTGCAGTGTTGGAAATGGTTCACAGCCTTTGCTTGCTTGTCTGAGAGCTATCCCAAGTACTCATTAATCCTTGTCTGGAGAGAAGAAAGAGAAGGGGTCTTTATTTGCAGCTACAGTGGGAGGCTGGTAAGATCACATCTGTCAAGGGCCTATAATGACTCAGAGCACAGATGCTTCATTTTTAATACCTCTTTCTGGATAGCAATATTTCTCACTTTTTTTAAGTCCCTTTTTGTCTTAGGATGTTGTTGATGGTCTCACTGTCCCTGGACATCTGAGACTGCTGTTACCCAGCACTATGGATCTGGATTTATACTTCATCCCCTCTCTACTCTGCATGCATTAAGCCAACTAGGGATGAGATCTGATGTAACAAATTAAACACGATCAAACCAGGATGGGAGAGCTCCAAGAGAACCCCAGGATGCTATAAAAATTGTAATTGGTAAGCACATAGCTGAGCTCTTTCCCTGAGCCTGGTGACCCACCTGACTTCCAGAGCCCAGCCCAATGCTACCCATCTTATTTTTCAGGTCAGTTTTTTACATGTGACTTTTTTTTTCTGAGTTAGAGCAGATCTATTCCACCTTAGGCACATTAACTTGGACCAGATTCTAATCAAGTTATTTGCTATCTGCCATCTTACCACTTGCCAGATGCAAAGTTGTTCTCTTCCTCCCTATCTGCTTGTAGTAGTGTTTCTGCTTTGAGCCCAGCTTGATACTACTAGTATATGAACTTTTGGATGGATGTCACTCACTGGTAGCAGGTAGCAAGCTGCTGCAGAAATAAAATGTACTCAGAGTAGAGTTAAAAACTTCTTTCAAGATACACAGAGATGTTTTTTCTGCTGCTAACTAGTCAGAGCAGCAGCCTCTGGCTCCCTGTAATGCAGGGCCTGAAGTGGAGAGTGCAGGGCCTGAAAAGGAGAGGGCAGGGGTAGAGTTCAGCACAGCTGTGAACAGGACAGGTTTTTAATCTTAAGCTTCCTTGCAGTACCTTCTTGCTGGCAAGTCAGTAATAGATGATAAAACTTTCCCATGGATGGGATATCAGGAACTTGGACCATTTTGCACTCCACCTCTGAGCATGCTCTTGAGCTTTTCCTCACTTTGGAAGTTCAGAGGCACCTCCAAAGCTAGCCTGGCTTTTCTTGCTGCTCCTTGAGATTTCAGTCTCCACTGAATACTCTGTGGTTGTTACTGATGCCTGTGTATAACCTTTCTAGTTCAAGGTATCTCCTCTGAATGACCTTCTTTTAAGTCTCTTACCTTTCCATATCCATTGTGATTGGAGCAAGATCAGATTCTTCTCTCTTATGCATCAAAATCTTCATATCTCCCCTCATTATTCTCAGTAGTTTTGGAGACCTTTTCAGAGATCATTCACTCCAGAGATTATGGACTGTCTTCAGTCCCCCCAGTTTTCCAGACCATTATAATCCTTCTTTCCAGCCTGTTTGCATGCTTTCTCAGTTTAGAGTCAACTACACACTTGAGAAGCCTACTCTGTTCCATCAAGATCATTGAAGCAGTGAGGAGTACTGAACTGCTTACCTCACTTGGGTCCATCTTTTCATTTTGGTAGTGAACATGTGAAAAATTTGGTCCAGAGTACTCATTCTCCCATTCCAAAGTACCTGGGGCTTGTGTTCCTGGTATGGCCTCATCCCAGGAAGGACAATGGGTTAAGGTGGCATCAGGATTCATAGCATCAGTTTATGCTTTCACTGAGCAGAACCAAACTAGGAGGCAGACATTTGTCTTTGCAACCAGAACACAGAGGGCAGCACACAGGATCACAGGTGCTTGAAGTATGAAGCATGAGGGCTGCTAAATTATTAGAATACAATTGGTAAGAGTTGTCCAAGCTTGCACAGCTCAGCAGTGGAGCATCTCTGCAAGCAACCCCTCCAGAGAAGGAAGGAAGATAGAAAATTGGACAAAATCAGGGGGTTGGAGCTCGATGATCCTTGAGGTCCCTTCCAACCTAAACCATTCTATGATTCTATGATTCTATGAAAATAATCCCAGACTTCCCCAGGTTCCAAACCATTGTGGAAAACAGAGGTACCAAGTGGGGCTGGAATGCTGGGAGGAGAGGAGCTTGTGAACAGGAGAGAGAAGCAGGAGGAGGAAGGTAACTCCAATGTCAGACTCCTCTCTAACATCTCTGCAGTCCCTGGCAGCTGTGGGAGAAGGAGCATACCTGTGGCTAAAGATGTCCCTTCCTCCCCAGGAGCTGTGATGGTCACATCAAGCTCAGTGCAAGTTTTCATAGCAGCTGTGCTCATCATTTCCTTGGGAGGGAGGCTTGGCGCCCACCCTGCATCCTGAAGGCTCTCCATTAAAAAAGGCAAATAAGATCATTTGGTTCAATATAAAATGAATTAAAGTAAATTAAACTGCAGGAGCCATGTGGCCTGCAGAGGCCTCCATTGTTGTACACACATCAATGGCAGCTTTTCATTTTCACTGCTGAGGAATGACAGCTTGAGGGGGGTGGAATTCAAAATAAGGAAATAAATAATAAAAAGACACAGTTGCCAAAGATTTCCTTCAGGAAATCCCAGGTGCCTGCAGGTCTCTCATCCCCTCCTCATGCTGTTGTCAGCAATCTAAGCTGGTATCCTGGAGAATGGAGTGAGGCATGGAGGGGAGAGGAAGGAAGAAAACCAAACTGAAAGAACTAAATTGTTATCCTGGCTTTCTGTATATATATTCCCATCTCTGTGGGGGAGAAGGAGACCAAGGACACACTTTGTTTTCCTAGTACTCTGAACAGCTGGTGCATAAGAAAGGCCCCAGGTATTTTCTTTGCATGCTCAGTACAGAGCCAAGGTGCAGCCAAGGTACAAGGGACTGCATTGGCAGACGATTGAGCATTTGGAAGGATACCTTTTTCAGGTGCATATCATATTTCCAAGCATAGGTGGTTACAGCTCTGCCTTGTAGACTGGCACATGAAACTCAAATTAACCTCTTCTTGGTGATCTTGGATGCTATTTGGGTGAACTAATTCAGATATAGGGCCACTCTTTTTGAAGCACAGTCTGAGCTTTCATCTTCTAAAGCTACAAGAACTATGTCATGGTTCTGCAAAGACTTTCTTCTGCTGCAGGCTGGGACAGATGTGATGTCCCTGAGTCAGAAATGGGGGATTTATTGCCCATGAAAGAGAAGGACTAACTAGAGCATAAGACTAGGTACTGAGAGACTCTTTTCTGTCCTTCTTCCTTTGAAAGTCACCACTACTGAACTTTTTAAAGTCATGAATGCTCTTAAGTGCCTTCCAGGTTTTAACTTTCCAGTTTAAGACAGCCAGGACGTGACTTTCAGAGGTGCTGTGCACCAGCTCATTTCCCCCTCTAGTCCCACCTCAAAATTACTCATTAGCCTTGTGGATTTTCACCAGCAGCCTCTGTGTCTCAATCCTGTTCACTGCTTCAACCCAACACTTTCTTATCTTGGCAATATGACCTGAAATCTCAGCAGTGCCTGTTCTCTCTGATCCAAATTACCAGCAGGTCTCTAAAGTTGTTTTTTTTCTAGCATCTTCCTGTTTCAGAATATGTCCTAATGCTGCTGGCAGCAGAACAAGTGAGACTTGGAACTTCCCTTGAGTGCTAATCACAACTTACAGTTGCCTCATTGCAACTTCTCACTTCTCTTCCATCCTATTTTAATTCCACTGTGTAAAGCCTTAGCATGCTTTTGTTTCCTTCTGTGGAGGCACACATGAACACTTAAACCAAGCTTTATGTCAAAAGAAAGTAGAGTCAGCACTCAGGCTATGAGGAAATTCACATTGCTTCTGCAGCTGTCATTTGCCCCCTTTGGTGTTTATAGGTTGTGATTCCATCTTTAATTATGAAATTCCACATTATTTGTCTCTAAGACACCTTCTATCCATCACCAGTGTGTGCTGTGCCCTGTAGAGGAAGCAAAGTGAGGTATTGAGAGAAGCTGTTGTAGAAGCTGGAAAGAACAAAGAGACCATTGGAAAAAGAAGAATGTTCTCTAAGTTCAAGTTGAATGCTACGCTGGAGAATTGAAGTTCAGCCTTTGCTTTGCCAAATAATTCCTAGGTGATCCTACAAAAGTCATGTGCAGCTGCAGTCTGAAGTCAGAGGGTTAGCTCTTAATGGTAATGTGAGCTATAAAGTTAAGTGCTTTAGGAAAAGTCTTATTCCTGACATCGCAACTTGGACACCAAAACAGCCTCAATCTTTCTGTGCCCCAAGACTTCCTTTAGAAGATGCAGAGAATAGGTGTACTTGATGTCAGCCAGTAATGGGGGAGGGTGTTTGAAAGTGGGTTTTAAAGTCTTTTACTGTACTGATGTCAAAGAGGCTGAAGAACTTGTAGTCATTTGCTACTCTGAGCAGAGCTCCAGTAGCATGGAGGGGATTGGGAGTACCCTCAACAAATTCACTGAGGATACAAAACTGGGGTGGGTGGCTCACACCCTGCCTGGCTGGTGTCTGGACAGGCTGAAGAGATGAGTGAAGGAGAACCTCATGAGGTTCCATAAGGACAAGTGCAGAGTCCTGCACCTGGAGAGGAGTAATCTCAGGCACCAGCAGAGGCCAGGGGGCATCCTGCTGAAAAGTTGCTCCATGGAAAAAGACCTTGGAGTCCTAGTGGGACAGCAGTCCTTGTGGGACACCAGAGGGCCAAAAGCGTCCTAGGGTGCATCAAGAAAAATGCGACCAGCAGGTCTAGGGGGGTTTTCTTCCACCTCTACTCTGCCCTGGGGAGATCATACCTGGAATACTGGGTCCAGCTTGAGGCTCCCCAGTTCAAGAGAGATAGGGACCTGCTGGAGAGAGTCCAGCTGAGAGATAGAGGATGATGAAGAGACTTCAGCACCTCTGCTATGAAGAAAGGCTGGTTAGTCTGGAGAGAAGGCGGCTGAGAGGGAACCTTATCAATGTCTGTAAATATCTGAGGGGTGGGTGTCGAGATGAAGGTGCCAGGCTCCTCTTGGTGGTGCCCAGTGACAGGATGAGGAACAACAGGGATAAGCTAGAATGCAGGAAGTTACACCTCAACACGAGGAGACACTACTGGCAAACTGCTGAAGCAGGCTGCCCACACTAGAGACTTTCCAAACCCACCTGAATGTGTTGCTGTGTGACCTGCCCTGGGTGATCCTGCTTTGGCAGGGGGATTGGACTCGATGGTCTCTGGAGGTGCCTTCCAGTCCCTACCATTCTGTGATAGGATGCAGACCTGCCACCAAATAATGAGGCTGTAAGAGAATACTGCGAAGTTATGTACACAATGAGTACCACTCACCCTCTGTGAGGAAAAAAATCTCTGTTCTCAGCTTGAGACTGTAACACTGCACATCTAGAGAGAAAATTGCAAGTGGCTGAAAACCCTCAGCTCTGCTCTGTCAAAGTAAGTGCTTGATTTAAGGTATAAAAATAGTCTGTGTGGTGAAAGAGGCAGAGGCAAACACAGGCTTATACATGAATCATTGACTTAGTTTTTGTCAAAGCTTTCTGGAAAAAAGAAAAAGGAATCAGAATTTCACCATGTGGTGTGAGAAGGCTCATGAGCAGAGTTGCTATAATTAAATCCAGTGTGCTAATGAAGTGTTTAATGACAGACTGTCAGCCTCTGCAGCAGCTGACCCCCCAGTGGAAGCAGGGGAAGCAGTGTTCTGCTTACATTTTAGTCAGCCTTAAACTCCAACCTGTTGCAAGGGCTTGATGAGATCAGAGTCTCTGCAGTGGTACCTGAGTCTGTCCTAGGCAGGAGCTTACAGCTGGTGGAATGGATGGTGTCAATGGGCTGGATGGAGAGATGCAGCCATTGGAAATGCACTTTGCTCTCCTGAGGGTGTTAGCAGGCATCTAGCTGCTGAGAGCCTCCAGTACCCTGCAGTTCCCACTGAAAACTGGAGGTCTGCATTAGGAGTTACAGAAGCTTTGTGAAGGATGGAGGGTTTGTGCTTAGACAAATGAAACTTGTGGCTTGCTGCATGTACATTTTGGAGTCACACTCTGCCACTTCTGATCCCACAGCCTGTGTGGTGAGCCTGTGACCCATCTTTCCTTACATCTGGCTGTGGGCTCTAGTGTTTGAGTGCATCAAAAGAGCTGGGAAAGGACTTTTGACAAGGGCTTGTAGTGACAGGACAGGAAGGAATGGATTGAACCTGGAGGAGGGCAGATTGAGACTGGAGATGAGGAAGAGATTCTTGGCAGCACGAGTGGTGAGACACTGGCACAGGTTGCTCAGGGAGGCTGTGGACACCCCTTCCATGGAGGTATTCAAGGCCAGGTTGAATGAGACCTTGAGCAACCTGGGGTGGTGGGAGGTGTCTTTGCCCATGGCATGGGAGTTGAAACTAGAAACTAGTTGAAACCCATTCTATAAATCTCATCTCTGATGCCCCAAATGCTGGATCCAGAAGTTCCGTCTGATGCAATGAGCAAGTAAGCAGTGACCTGTCCCAGCCCAGCCTGCTCGGGAAGCAGGGCAAAAAAGAGAAAGATGAGAATGAGCCTGGCAGGAGGAAGAAGTCAGAGAAAGCAAACAGTTTGCTGCTTTTAGCTTGCTGGTAGCTTTCATCAGAGCTGGCTGAGGAGGGGAGGCAGCTGCCTGTGCAGGGAAGGAAGTGACAGCACAGTCATTAGCAGCCTGCGACCCTCTGTCACAGGGGCTCCTGAAATAAACGATGATGATATTGAAGCACGAGGCTGGATAGAGACCTCTGTGCTAATTTAATAAATTGCTTGCATTTAGGAGCCCAGATTGTCCCTGTTACATTTTTGCTATGTGATGCCACCTGGGATTAGCAAGGAGGAGGGGATAAGCAGGGGGAGGAAGCAAGCAGCAGCCCAGGTCCGTTAGCAACCGCTGGTGTGACCTCACTCGGTGTCCCAGGGGGCAAATGAGATCATGAGAATGCCAGAGCTCTCTGAAGGATTCGATTTGCTGGGTACAGCAGGATGGCCTGCCAGTGATCTCATCCCTGGGACCCGAGGGAAGGGCGAGAGCTGCTGCTGGCCTCCTGGGCTGTGGGGGACTTAATCCCCACTCCAGATCTCACCAATTAGCAATTGACCTGCGCTGACATCACCGATGACAAAGCTAACTGGGACAACACAGCAAAATTCCAGGGGAATTTCCCCTTCTCCCTGAGCTTATCAAAGAAAAGAATTTTGGCAGGTCAAACCCAAATCTTTCAGTCCAGATCATGTCATAGCAGATGAAGCTCACAGCTTGTCCTGACCTAGTGCCCTGTCACCAGTTCTGCCTTTCAAGCAGTGTGGGACAAAGCATAAACATGTCCCGGTTAAGACTAGAGGCTCCTGAATTAGGTGCCTTATTTAGCCAGCTGCCTTGCTCTTGAATGCTTTGAAATAGAAATGATGTGGTAAGAAAAGCCCATTTTAGCTGTTGTACCTCGTGGTTATAGTAAGGTGAGGGAGGGTTGGTTACCTTGCAGGTGTCCTTCAAGAAAGGAAAGCTTTCTAGTAGGAGTAAACACCTGCATGGCAGGGACAGCTTTGGTGAGGGCTCAGATGTTGCCCATTCTTTGAGTCACTTGAGAGAGAAGTCTTTCAGCCATCATGCTCACCTCCAGCCCTGCTTTTCTTCCTCAAGCTCCTCAGGAAGGTTTGGAACCTTCGAGTCTCTTTTCAGCCCCAGTCTTTTTGTCTGTGTGGTGTGCCTGAGCCAACGCACACCTGAGTGGGAGGGGAAGGTTGATGGCAGACAGAATTTGATTCTTTGGCATGATCTAGAAAGTCATCAGAAAGGTTGATCGTAGAATGGTTTAAAGGGCCACAATGGTTAAGAGAGCTTAAAGATCATCCACTTCCAACCCCCTGCCATGCCCAGGAACACCTTCCACTAGAACAAGTTGCTCAAGGCCTCATTCAGCCTGGCCTTGAGCACCTTCAGGCTGGGGAGGTTCCCTTACCTTTAATCCCTGTACCTTCAGGTGCATAAGACCAAAGAGACCTACCCTGCATTCCTTCTCATTATGAGTAAGATACACAGTTTACATCCTGTTAGCCTGTACCACCAGCCCTCTGTAACACTGCCCAGTTACTGCTCTCTTCAGCAGTGCCCGGTGACAGGACAGGGGGCTGTGGGTACAAACTAGAACACAGCAGGGTTCACTTGAACCTAAGGGGAAGCAGCTTTACTTTGAGGGTGCTGGAGCAGGCTGCCCAGAGAGGTTATGGAGTCTCCTTCTCCTAGAGCCTTTCAAGGCCTGTCTGGATGTGTGACCTGAACTAGATTGTATGGTCATGCTCTGGCAGCAGGGTTGGACTCAGTGATCTCTTTGGGTCCCTTTCAACCCCTGACGTCCTATGGTCCTGTGATGAGATGATGAAGTGATCATTGTCCTTTCTAGGCACAGAGTGAACTGCCTGCAGGTGAAGTGGCACCTGATGAACCTTGTTCTTGCATAGGTGGGCAGTGCACACAAGTCCTATAGGCTTCGAGCCCGGCACCTGCTAAGTGCTCTCCTTTTGAGTCCTGGCAATAATCATGTCTCACTTGTTTGGTTGTTTTACAGGGCAAGTTTTACCTGGTTATAGAGGAGCTGAGCCAGCTGTTCCGCTCCCTTGTCCCCATCCAGCTGTGGTATAAATACATCATGGGAGATGATCCATCCAGCAGCTACTTCCTAGGTGGGATCCTGATCATCCTGTATAGCCTCTGTAAGGCAAGTACCACCTCCTGAATAACATCCATGGGAGCTGTAGCAAGAGCAGAGAAAGCAGCAGCACTGAAGGGAACAAGGACCCCTTCTGATTGCTGCTCTGGCTGCCTAGGAACGGCTACAGCAGCAGCTGAGGACACCATGTGCTTGAGTTGCTAGAAGCATTTTGCTTCACCAGCATGTGGGCACTGGTAAGCTAGAGGAAGATCTGTGACTGCTCGTGGAGTGTTGCATCAGGCTATGAAGTCATCTCTGCTTTCTAATACCATTCTGTAAAGGCTAGAGGAGAATGGGAGTCTGGGGGACCAGGACTGGAAGAGCTGTTAGCTGTCTGCAGCGCTGAGAGGAAGGTCACAGGCAGTTAAGTGTTTCTCTCTAAGCTTTTCTGTCTTCCAAGGCAGGGCAGGTACTCTGTCATTTACAGTACTGCATGCAGCAGAGAGAGACAGGGTCATCCAAGTCCTGCCTACATAATAAAACAGGGAGTTCTGGTCAGGCTGATACAAGTCCAGGACCTCAGTAATGGACCAGAGTAAATAATGTCAGCTCAAAAATAAGAACACAAAGAGCACAAAGTCTGCCTGTACAACTGTAAATGAGTAGGTGTGGCTCAGAAGCATAACATCATTTGGTTGGAGAAGACCTTTAAGATCAGTTTTGGTAAGCAAAAGGTGGGGGAGGTCATGGGAAGGAGAATGAAGGGACTTGGTCACAGCAGGTCTGGGATCAAGCCAGACACAGAGCAAATGTGCCAGAGTAGAAGGCACATTAGCAGTGTAGTTCCTGCACACCTATCCATTCTCTCAGCAATAATTCCTGCTCTGTATGCTGCAGGAGAGCATTCTTGTCCTTTCCCACCACCTCATTGTCTGGACCCTCTCTAGGCAACAAAATCCAACCCTTCTACACCCTCCTGGTGTGCCAGGTCAGGTATACAGACCTCAATTACAGGGACAGATTTGAAGTGGTCTTCCTGGTACCCCTTCCTGCAGCAGTCACTCAGCAGCTGGAAAAGGGATGCTGGACCATAAAATCTAGCTAAGGTCACACAGGAACACATCCAGATGGGCCTTGAAAGTCTCCAGAGAATGAGACTGCACAACCTCTCTGGGGAGCTTGTTCCAGTGCTCTGGGACCCTTATAGTAAAGACGTTCCCCCTTGTGTTGAGCTGGAACCTCCTGTGCTGCAGCTTCCATCCATTGCTCCTTGTCCTAGCCCAGGGCAAGTGAGCAGAGCCTGTCCCCTCCTTCCTGACCCCCAGCCCTCAGATATTCATAAACATTTATTAGATCCACTCTCAGCCTTCTCTTCTCCAGACTAAGCAGCCCCAGGTCCCTCAGCCTCTCCTCATCAGGCAGTGCTCCATTCCCCTAATCATCCTCTGGCTGGACCCTGTCCAGCAGATCCCTGTCCCTCTTCAACTGGGGAGCCCAAAACTAAATGCAGTACTCTATAGGACAGCTCTTCGCTGTCCTTGGCTAGAATTTCAGGACCAGGACTGTGGGGCACACTTTCGTGCCAATGCCTTGGCTACAGCCTGTGCTTTTAATGTGCAGGTTTCTTCCTTTAGTTCTAGTTCATCAGGAGGATAAATGGAGGGATAGGCAGCCAAAGATGAGAGGTCCAGAAACATGCCTCAGGTCATTGTGTGGCAAATACTTGGTATCAGGTTAGGATCAGACCTTTGCATGCTGGAGACTTTGCTTGGAAGTGGAAGAACCTGGGGAGCATACTCCTGCCATGCAGCTCATGGGACCCTAGGTGTATGCATCCCATTTACAGTCACAAGAGTTGCAGATCCTTGCCTGAGACACTGAAAGTATACCCAAAGGAGTCCACATTAGCAAAGCCACAAACCACATTAGAAGAACCACAGAAGCCAATTTGGCACTCAGACCTTCTGTGCTCCTGGCAGAAATCCAGGGCCCAGGGAGGGCTGCAGCCCCTTTCCCCACACAAAGGGCAGGCTTGACTTGCAGGAGGTTGCAGTTATAAATAGTGCAGCTGATGGGAGCAGTCAGCATGTCTCTGGCTGGACTTTAAGCATGAAGCTCTGATTTTTGGTGAAGAAATCCCAGATGTTCATCACTAAGGGCATCCAGGTCTTGTTTTTTTTCCCTCTCTGAACAGAAACACTCACTGTCTAGAACAGTTTTTGGCCATCACATTACTAGAAAGGTGACTGATGCAGCATACACTTCAGTGCATGGGGTGGTAACTAGATGTTAGGCTCCATTTTTTTCAGGATACAGAAGCTCCAGAGGAAAAGAAATTGAGGAGGGGAAGTGAGCTGGAAGAAGAGGAGCCATCAGAGTCAAAGCAAAGGCATTAGCAGTTGTGCTATAAGCAGAGCAAGCATAAACGGCTGTAAATTGGACTGTGGAATAGAGCTGCTCCCAGTCCTTGTTAGAAGAGAAAAAGCCTGTAGTGGTGGGCAGCTCAAGTGCTAGCTGCTGACTGGAAGCATTACTGGAAGGACCCTAGGAGCCTCTTTGCTGCTGACTGGAAGCATTACTGGGGCCTTCATTTGATTCCACGTCCATTGCAGGATGATCTCATTGGCATTCCCTGCAGTGAGCCCACTTAATCATGCTAACCAAAACAAACAGAGAGCCAGCTCCAGGCATTCTGCTGCCTGTGCACTGCTAGTCCGCTGCAGCTCTGCACATCACCTCTTCCCCTGCCCTCCCAGCTGATTCTCACTTGGGTTAGAGATGGGAAGCTCCTGTTGTGTCATCTGGCCCTTCTCCCAGAGAGTGCAGCTCTGCTCTTTGCACAGTCCTTTCTTCACAGCTTCTCCTGGTCAGTGTCCTTTTCCCTGTGCTCTGCCAGCAGATCAAGAAGCTGAACCACAAAAACCGTTTTGGTTGAAAGAGACCAAACCGTCAGACTGAAGAACTTCTTCCTCAGCTCCAGTCTAATCCTGCTCTGCCTCAGCTTCAAACCAAACTGTGTCCCTCAGTACCACACCTACACAGCTCTGAAATGCCTCTGGGGATAGGGAGTCCACCACTGCAGCCTAGCCCAGGCCTTGACAGCCTTTAAGGGGACGAAGTTGTTCCTCATGTCCAACCTAAACCTTGCCTGGGGCAACTTGAGGCCATTTCCTCTTGTCCTATCACTTGTTCCTTGGGAGAGCCCAACCCCCACCTGGTTCCAACCTCCCTTCAGAGAGTTATAGAGAGCCAGAAGGTCTTCCCTCATCCTCCTCCACTCCAGGCTCAACAACCCCAGGTTCCTTAGCTGCTCCTCACAAGACCTGTGCTCTAGACTCTCACCAGCCCTTCTCTGGACACATTGCCCTTTGGGTCATCAGGGTCCATCTCCTGTCACCACCCACAGTCCTGCCTTGCAGAACCTTTGCTTAACTGCTAAGGCTGGCATTTGGATGAGGTTTGTCCTTTCATTAGAAGCAGCATGTCTTTAAGAATGCTGAGTGTCTCTGCTCTTGCTCAGCCCCTTGATATTTGTAGCCAGTTTATCATCTCTTCCCCCTGCTTTTGTAGTGCTTAGCCAAACTGTAAATATTTATGTCTTTTAAACTCTTTTCAGAAATCATTTTCTGCAGGCTCATTTTCTGCCCTTCTCTGAACTGCTTTTAGTCTTTAATGAGGAGCCCAGAATGAGAGCTGCTCTCCAGATGCAGTTACATCATGTAGGCTGGGCAGTGGAGGGAGGGGGAAAGAAAGGGCCCTGACTTTGCCCCTGCTCTTGGCCATCTTTGGGCCTCTGCAAATCAGCAAGGTGCTGGAAACTCAGTCTCCTTTGGCATTTGACCCTTGTCACTCTTTAGGTGGATGGGAGCAACTCAGCCTCACTGCTGCTTTTCATTCCTCAGGCTATTCTTCTCTTGGCATCCTTCAGTCACTGCTCTCTGCTGCAACAGTCTCTGGAGCGGGACAGGCAATTGCTGCTCCTTCTGTCACAGTACCACCTGGGCCCTGGAGTGTCAGCTTGTGTGGCAGAGCCACCCAGCCCTGGAAGTTCCCCTGTTCCCCAGGGGCTGTGGAAAGCTGCAGTCTACCTCTTGTGAACAAAGCTGTCCTTCCTCCCCTCTTCCTCAAGCTAACCACAGTGCTTTCCAACCTTACTTCTAGGCTTCTCAGGTGCTCTGTTCTTCAGGGGGGGAATGGGTCCCGTTTAACCCTTTTCTGCTTAGTGGGGCTGGGCAATTTATCTTACCACAACCCCCTGAAGTCTGCTCCTCTTTCTACCCTGTAAAGCCCTTAGCTGACAGCCTCTTTCACCATAGCCTTTCTGGCTACCTTTCTGCACTGCATTACAGATTCCATGGTGACCATGAGATCTTCTCTGGCACCATTACTACTTAGGGTCTTTGTTGCCTCTGAGTATTTCTGTGGAGACACTTTTCCCTGAGTTTCTGGGCTGGACACACAAACATTGTGGAAAGTCTCTAAGCCAACATCTCTTTATTGCAGTCCTTTGACATCTGTGGTCGTTTGGGAAGTGTCCGGAAGGCACTGAAGGTCCTTTGCACCCCACAGGTAAGCAGCTATACCTATAGGAGCAGCTTCATAGGTACCACCTTGTTACTACTGAATGATGTAGTTGAAAATTGCTCAGTGTATGAGGACATAAAATAATTTGTTGTCCTGTGCATGGATAAACTGGTCAGAGGTCCTAGAATCATAGAATTGTTTGGGTTGGAAAAGCCCTCTAAGATCATCGACTTCAGCCTTCAACCCAACACCACCATGGCCACTAAACCATGGCCCAAAGTGCCATGGCCACAGGGTTCTTGAGCACCTCCAGGGATGAGGACTCCAGCACCTCCCCGGGCAGCCTGTGCCAATCCCTGACCACTCATGCAGGAATTTTTTTCCACATCTCCAACCTAACCCTCCCCTGGCACAATTTCAGGCCATTTCCTCTCCTTCTGCCACCTGGTAACAGGGAGAAGAGACCAACTCCCACCTGCCTCCAACCTCCTTTCAGGCAGTTGTAGAGGGCGTTGAGGTCTCCTCGCAGCCTCCTCTTCTCCAACTAAACAATCTCAGGTCCCTCAGCTGCTCCTCCCCAGACCCTCCACCAACTTTTGTTGCCCTTCTCTGGGCCTGCTTCAGCCCATCAGTGTCCTTCTTGGAGTGAAGGGCCCAAAAAGCTGAACCCAGCATTCAAGGTGCAGCCTCACCAGTGCCCAGTGCAGGGGAACAATCACTTCCTGTCAGGAACCTTTTCTGATATTTGCCCTGTCCCAGCTGTGGTAAGAGATTTTTGCAGCTCTGGCTTGTTTGGAAGCCCTGTGTAATCTGGATTAACCCACTGAGGCCCAAACAGCCAAAAGCTGACAAAACTTTGCAGTGCAGAGTGTGGGAAAGACTTGAAGCAGAAGAATGTCTGATGTGAATGTCTGATGTGCAGTGACAGTGAAAGGCATCCTGGAGAGCTCAGAAATGATCCCAGGTGTCATGTTCTACTGAGAGCAGCTCTGTTGCAGTGGAATCCTGCAACTGACAGTTTGAAATGGTAAAATCAAAGGCTGGAGAGGAAAGGAACAGAACATCCTATAAGTTTGTTAGTTTGCCTTGCTGCTTCTGTGGGCTCGGACTGGACTTTTCCCTCAGCAGGTTTCAGTTTCCCCTCTCTTACAAGGGCAGAAGCAACATTTTGCTGGCCACATATTTAAAAGGCAAGTGGGAGGGCTGAGAGTGCTGCTGCTGTTATTCTTTATTGTCTAACTTGTAGCAGTAGTCCCTCCCACTATCTAAACACCTCTGCAAATGATGCTGAATTAATCCTTTCAGCTCCCTGTTGAGCTCATTAAATTTCATTATCACTGCTCCACAAGTGCAGGCACTAAAAGCTGGAGTCAGCTCGAGGGGAAAACAAAGCAGAGAACACAGAGCTCCAGACTCCCTCTCTTCTGTCTGCTGCTGCCCAAATCTCCCTTCCCCATACGTGGTGACACAACACTGGTGTCTCTCCCAGGCCATGCAGGGAATCTGGGGGCCAAACCCAGTGTCTCTGTGTTTGGCCACAAAGCAGATTTATCTCCAAACCCTTTGACACTGGGACCTTTGTCCACCTCTCCCTAACAGACCTACGGAGTCCGTGCTACCAGCCAGCAGTGCAGTGAGGCAGGAGACATCTGTGCCATTTGTCAGGCAGAATTCAGGGAGCCTTTGATCCTCATCTGCCAGGTAAGACCCCAAGCTTCCCACATCCTGCTCCCTGTTGGCATTCGTTTGGTTAAGTTCTGCAGATGGGGAGAGGCACAGCCAGCTGAGATGCTTCTAAAATGATTTGCTGGGTCTTGCTCTAGGTCCTAGTGGACTTAGTGACCTTGTAGTGGCCTTCCAGTATCTGAAGAGGGCCTAGAGGAGGGCTGGGGAGGGACTATTGACAAGGTCTTGTCATGACAGGATGAGGAGGAATGGGTTTGAACTGGCAGAAGGGAGAGTGAAACTGGATGTTAGGAAGAAGTTTTTCACAGTGAGGATGAGGAGACACTGGCACAGGTTGCCCAGGGAGATTGTGGAGCACAGAATCACCAAATGTGGTCTTTGGATCTGAGTAATGCATTTGACTCTGTCTCACCTGACATCCTGGTCACCAAACT
The DNA here is from genome assembly GCA_013400475.1 of Tricholaema leucomelas. Classification (NCBI taxonomy): domain Eukaryota; kingdom Metazoa; phylum Chordata; class Aves; order Piciformes; family Lybiidae; genus Tricholaema lacrymosa; species Tricholaema leucomelas. The sequence continues at coordinate 1,066,490 of WAAF01021101.1, forward strand.
GGAAACACACAGACTTGATGGGTGGAGCACTCACTGGACAAAGAATTGGCTGAATGGTTGCATGCAGAGAGTGATGATCAAGGGCACAATGTCCACCTGGAGACCAGTGACAAGTGGTGTCCCTCAGGGGTCAGTGCTGGGACCAGTGCTGTTTAATGTCAGTGGTATGGACAGAGGAATCAGTGCACCCTCAAGCAAGTTTGAAGATGACACCAAGCTGTGTGGCATAGTCACCTTGCTAGAGGGCAGGGATGCCATCCAGGGGGACCTGGGCAGGCTGGAGAGGTGGGCCCAGGCCAACCACATGCCATTCAAGAAAGCCAAGTGTAAGGTCCTGCACCTGGGTGGGTGCAATCCCAGGCACAGCTCCGGGCTGGGTGGCGAATGGCTGAGAGCAGCCCTGAGGAGAAGGACCTGGGGGTCTGGGGTGATGCAAAGCTCAACATGAGCTGACATTGTGCACGTGCAGCCCAGACAGCAACCCTGTGCTGGGCTGCAGCAAGAGCAGTGTGGCCAGCAGGGCAAGGGAGGGGATTCTGCCCCTTTGCTCTGCTCTCATCAGACCCCATCTGGAGTCCTGTGTGCAGTTCTGGAGCCCCCAACACAAGCAGGATATGAAACTGTTGGAGCAAGTCCAGAGAAGGGCCATGAAGATGCTGAGAGGGCTGCAGCAGCTCTGCTCTGAGGACAGGCTGAGAGAGTTGGGGCTGTGCAGCCTGGAGAAGAGAAGGCTTGGAGGAGACCTTGGAGTGGCCTTCCAGTATCTGAAGGGGGCCTGCAGGAGGTCTGGGGAGGGACTATTGACAAGGTCTGGTAATGTCAGGACGAGGGGGAATGGGTTTAAACTGGCAGAGGGGAGATTTGGACTGGATGTTAGGAGGAAGTTCTTTCCAGTGAGGGTGGTGAGACACTGGCACAGGTTGCCCAGGAGGTTGTGGGTATTTCTCCCCGGAGGTGTTTAAGGCCAGGCTGGATGAGGCCCTGAGCAACCTGCTCTAGTGGGAGGTGTCCCTGCCTATGGCAGGGGGTCAGAACTGGATGAGCTCTGAGTTCTCTTCCAGTCTAAACCATTCTGTGATATTTCTTGCCCTCCTCTGGGCAGCCAGTGATCCGTGATAGCTGAGCCACTCCTGAGGGGCTGATCAGAGCTGTTGAGATGGAAAAGACCAGCCTCGTAGTCCAGGGATTGCCAGTTGGCAGGCCAGATCTTGGATCTGGAATGCAAGATGCTTTATCTGACCCATGGGGAGACTGGCTGGTCAACAGGCCAGCTGAACAAAGAGCAAATGCTGTGAGAGGGGCAGAGAGCCAAAATGAGCCTGCTAGGGAGCCTGGAGCTGCACTGTGTAACATAGTCTGGCCTCTGAGCACCCAGCCAGGAGGAAAAGTAGCTTTGCATGTCCAACAACTGCCAGTAACTGGGAATTGTCCTGTTTCGGACTGGTAAAATGTAGATCATAGAATTATAGAGTGATGGAGTGGCTTAAGTTGGAAGGGGCCTCAGAGGTAATCTACTCCAATCCCCCCTGCCATGGGCAGGGACACTTCTCAGCTAAACTTGGCTGCTCAAGGCCTCATCCAGCCTGCCCTTCAACACCTCCACAACCTCTCTGGGCAACCCATTCAAGAGACTCACCACCCTCCTACTGAAGAACCACTTCCTGAGATCCAGTCTAATCCTACTCTCCCTCAGCTTCAAACCATTCCTCCTCGTCCTAGATCTTTGTTGTCTGGTGTGCTCCGAGTGCTGCAGCAGTCCTTGTGTGGTGTGGGTGAACCCCTCTGAACTCACCACGCTGCTGTGGGCTCTGCTGATGTATCAGAGGCCAGCTGAAGGCATTGCCGTTGTGGCAAGGCTGGTGGTGCTTCCCCAAGATTTCTTCTTCAGTTGCTTGTTACTTGGCCAGGCTTTGGGGTTTTTTTTGGGGGGGCTATAATTCTCCCTCCTGGAGGCTGTGTAGCTGCCATGTGAGTGCGTGCAGGCAAACCTTGGGCGGGAGAACTCAGTCATTCTGGAACTGCTGGATATCTGCTCTCTTCTGAGACCAAAATAAAGATCAGGAGCCTTTTTCCAAGGAGCTTTAGCATTCCCATGCTGTGTAGCAGGCTTGTACGCATCCAGGATGCCTCCTACTATTCCTGGGAATGTCTGTGCAGATGTTACCAATCTGTAAGCCCCAGGGAATCTTATCAGAGTCAGGATTTTGATGAGTAACATTTCTGCTGACTCCACATGTGCTGAGGAGGTCTCAAATTAGTACAGCTCCTATTCCTGCCCTTCCAGTCTGGCTTAGGTGGGGCTGTGTGCTGGGCAGCCATCCCTCCTGAGCAGTGTTTGTCCAGGCTGGAGGGAGAGCCCTGCTGTGTCTTGGTGTGGAAATAAGAGGAGATAAGAGGTGAAACCTGACATTGATAAAGAAGGGGAGTTTGGGGCTGCAAAGCTGCTGACTGGGACTGGGTGGTGTGAGCAGAAGAAAGCAAATGCAGTAAGAAGTACAGGGAAGAGAGAGGATTATCTGAGCTGGGTGAAGATTTATAAAGGAATCCAGGGAATTGAGGATGGAACAGAGTAGAGAAAGAGCTGGAGTCCTGGAGCAGGCTGCCCAGAGAGGATGTGGAGGAGTCTTCTTCTCTGCAGAGATTCCAAACCCTGCTGGGACATTGTGACCCTGGGTAAGCCGCTGTGGGCTCCCTGCTTTAGCCGGGGGGTTGGACTGGATGATCTTCAGAGGTCCCTTCCCACCCCCACCAGGCAGGGATTCTGTGCAATTATGTGGAAGCCTTCTTGGCTACTTTGTTGCCCCAAATGTCAGAGGCCTTTTCATGTTTCCTCTGCTGTGCTGTCAAGGAGCAGGGTAAAACGTCCTCAGCCTTGGCAGAGTGGTGTCCTTGCCGTGTGGAGGAGAGCTGAGAGCTGGATTTGTTCATCTTGGAGCAGAGAAGGCTTAGGGAATACCTTATTACCGTGGAGCAGTTCATAAAGGATGGCTACAAGGAGGATGGAGACTCCCTTTGTACCCACAGAAAAGACAAGGGGTGATGGGGACAAGTTACTGCTGGGGACATTCCCACTGGATTGCAGAAGGAAAGGATTCCCCATGAGCACAGCTGGATGGTGGAATCATCTCCCAGAGGAGGCAGTGGAGTCCCTGAGTTCTAAGGCTCAGGTTGGCAGGGTGCTGGGCCAGCTGCTGTCACCTCTTGTCTCCACAGCACGTGTTCTGTGAGGAGTGCCTGTGCCTGTGGTTCGACAGGGAGAAGAGCTGTCCCCTCTGCCGCTCTGTCACCGTGGACACCCTGCGCTGCTGGAAGGACGGCACCACCTCTGCTCACTTCCAGGTCTACTGAGTCATATGCAGACCAACAAGTGGAGTAACTTGGCTGGAGAGAGGACAAGGCTGGAAGATCTGCTTGATCCCATGCCCCTATTTAGCTGCCTGTGGATTTGTTGTCTTAGTCTTTCTTCCAGCTGTGTTGCCGCAGGAGCCAAAAGAACAGCAGCTGTTCCTAGCCAGAAACTTTATCCTCAAAGGCAAGGAAAATGGTCTTGGTGTTACAGCAATCTCCATGGCTGCACTGCAGCCAAGAGGTTCCTTGAGCTGAGATGGTGACAAGCTGCCTGGGATGCTTCCTTTTGTGCTGGCCTTTTAGTCTAGATCGTTGCTGTCAGGCAGGCCCACTGGGAGCTGCACGTGGCTAACTGGTGTACAGGGGAAATCTGCCCTGCTCCGGCTCTGCCTTCCCTCACTCTCTAACTCTTTACACCTACACTGCCCTGGAGAACTCCTCCAGAACAGTGCTTCACACACCTTCTGCCCCACGTTTCTCTGGGGTTGGAGAAATGTTTCCCAGCAGCCCTGGTTTTGCAATTGATTCCCCACATTGTATCTGTTGCCATCTTAATGGAGTCTGAAGGAACTGGAGAAGCTGGAATGACACTTGCTTTTCTTGGGAATGGTTTTCACCATCAGACATTCTGATTTGCTGGCATATGGGGAGCAGGAGCACAGCGGGAGGCAGGGAGGGATTAAAGTCAGGTTTGCTTTGTCTAGGTGAGAAGTTTAGGTCCTAGGAGCATCACACACATTCAGGGGTCTCTGCCATGAGCTCCTCAGCACAGCCACTCGAGGCAGAGATTATTTGCTTTACAAACCAGTGCCACCCAGAACCCACAACCTGCCTGGGTCCAGCAGCAGAAGAAAGGGCTCACAGAGCCCTGAGCCAGGACCAGAAATGCATCAGGGACACAGCCCCCCCCCGCCCCAAAGCTTTGCTGTAGTGAGGCTGATTACCTGGAGGGCAGAATTCTCCAGAAGCAGCTGCAGTGCTCCAGGAACACCAGCTGGATAATCCACCTGTGATGGTGGAGACTTGATTGCAACAGCTCTGCTTCAGAAAGAGCTCCTGGAGGACACAGCTTGTGTTGTTAGCAGGAGAATGACCATCCTTGGTGTTGCTGAAGTTCCAGCTCTGGAATCTGAATGCAAATGAAGTTGCTGTTTGTTAGCTGGAGCTTTCTCCTGCACCTCTGCTCTGCTGCAGGCCCAGGGAAGAGGCCTCATTAGGCAACTGTGGCATCCTCCATGCTCATTGCTATGGAGATGGCCATAAGGTTGCAGTCCCACTCAGTGGATAATGAGGAATACCTGAGGGAATGAACCTCTGTGTGTGTACTGACTGCTGTCTTCCCTCCTGCTGCCAGGCTCCACAGGGAAAAGAATTAAAGCAAAGAGGAGCTAATGGCAGCAGGATTAGGGCTAACGTTTCTCTGGAAGTAAGTTCAGTATGGCTGGAGGAGAAATGATCAGAGGAAGAGCTTGTGCAGGGAAGATAATCCCCATCTGGTTTGGGAGGTGCAGGGAGGTAGAGCTTTACCTTGTGAAACAAAGTGATTTGATCCTGCTCAAATGGATCCCATGAAAGTGGAGAGCTAAGCCAGGAAATCTGGTGGCTGTCTGCAGTGGAGTAGCCTTTTGGGTATGAGAGAAGAGAGTTCAGTAAGGAAGGTAGCAAAGTTTTCAGTGGGCATAGAAATGTTGTCCTGTGCAATAGTCTGGTACCTGCATCAGCAAAAGGGAGCATCCCTGCCTGTGGGGGCAGGTAGGGAGGGCTTCAGTGGCAGTTCTCAGTGCAGTGCCAGTTCACTAGCAGGTTGGCACTGCCTGCTTTCAGAGTGCTTGAAAAAACACTTCTGATTCTGATGGGTTTCTAAACTTTCTTTGGAGGAGTGCATGAAAAGCTCAGTGGGAGCCCAACACAAGGGTCAGGATGAGCCCCACAGAAGGATCAATGGGAGCAATTCTCTTTCCAATTTCAGAGAGGAAATAAAACCCAGAGCCTTTTTTTGTTGCCATTGAACAGTTGTTTTTCTTTTCTTTCCTTTTTTTTTTATTAAAGTCATTATAAATATGTACAAAGAGTCTCAGCATATGAAATTCCTTTTACAAAAGAGAGAAGCCACATCCAACCAGAAGCAGGAGCTCCATGACCTCCTGGCAGCAGCGAGCATTTGCTCTGCTCTTGCTTTGGTGAGGGTGGAAACTTGCACAGTGACTCCGCACGAGTTTACATCCAAACAGAACTAAGGAAAGGAGAACTCACTGCAGCTCAGCTGTGTGCTGCCAGCAGTGCATCTGGGAGGGGAGCAGAGGGGAGAATTTGGACATGTCCTGAGGACTGAAGATGAGGGGAAGATTTATTCTCGTGATAAACTGCAGTCCTCTGATTGGCAAGGTTGTGCTGCGAATAGCTGCAAAGCCAAACCCCTTGCAGCTGGTTTGCTCTCTGCTTAGGTGCCAGCTGTAGCTAAGAGTGGAGGTAACTCACAGTGGCAGCTCAGTTCCCAGATGCTTTCAGTGAGTATTTGTCAAAGCCACCTTCTGTAAATATTAAAACCCTCGTGAGCTCCAAGTGCTGAAGTGTCCCTGCAGAGTGACCACTGGAGAGCTCTGCTTGGGAAAAGTCACTCTGGCATCCAAATAAATATTGTCAGGAAAAACATTCACCTGCTGGGCATTTTGTACTTCTGCATTTCTGTGGTGGGTGGGGAATGGACGTTTTGTATCTCTGACTGCAACAGTTGGTTGGTGGTGGGAAGCCTTCTGGGGTGTGCTGGTGGAGGTGCTCCTTGTGCAGATGGTGCGTGGCCAGAGCCAGGTGAGGAGGACAGGAGGCAGGGACACTGAGCTGTGTGCTGAGCACAGCTGGCTGCAAAGGGCTTGCACAGGAGGCAGGGACACTGAGCTGCGGGTGGAGCGCGGCCAGCGGCAGGGGGGGTGCACAGGAGGCAGGGACGCTGAGCTGTGTGCTGAGCACAGCTGGCTGCAAAGGGCTTGCACAGGAGGCAGGGACACTGAGCTGTGTGCTGAGCACAGCTGGCTGCAAAGGGCTTGCACGGCAGACCAGGACAGGGTGAGAAGAGCAGCAGCGTGCTCCTCAGGACATAGTTTAATGGCCATAAGGTGTCAGGTCAACAGTTTGGCTGGGTGATCTTAGAGGTCTTTTCCAACCACGATGGTTCTATGAGTGTCTGATTCCTCTCCTCCCTGCAGACTAGCAGACAGACTGCTGTTTGCCAAAGAAGATCAAATCTCAGTTTTTAGGCCTTCCTGGGATATTTCATTTGCATGGCCAGTGTCTCCTAACTTCCCTGCTGGAGAGATGAGCAAGTTGAGCTCAGCACACAGCAAGCAGAGCCTTGCAAAGTGTTTTACTGGAATGGGCTGCCCAGGGAGGTTGTGGATGCCCCCTCCCTGGAGATGTTCAAGACCAGGCTGGATGAGACCTTGAGCAACCTGGGCTAGCAGGAGGTGTCCCTGCCCACGGCAGGGGGGTTGGAACTGGATAATCTTTAAGGTGTCCTCCAACCCAATCTATGAAGCTATGAACTTGGCCAAAGGACTCCTTTGAACAGGCTGGGGGGAGAGAAGCTGATTGGTAGTTGCCACCCTACTGCTTTTTTAAGTCTGAAGTTCCAGTGTGTGATGGGAGCTGTCTCGGTGGAGTGCTGCTTTAAAAATTCATCAAGACTTCCCTCACAGCTACATTATGCAGTGCTCGGCACAGACTATGATCTCATAACCTCCTCTGGCTCACACACGCACCGTCTGCTGAAACCCAAGATGAGGGCTTTGGGTTTTTTTCCTGTCGAGAGCACTCCTCAGCCTTCACCGAGGCTAATCACAATCAATGACTTCTTGGCTGCTGCAAAAACACGAGGGGAGTGCGAGAGAAGAGCTGTGCTGGTTTCCTACCCATTAGCGCAGCACAGACCTCATCTCCCCCACCGCCAACCACCACCACCTCCTCAGCCAGCCGCTGCAGTACAGCTACAACAGCACTAGGGGAGTCCACAGCCTGCTTGCTTTGCCAATACAAAGAGCAACCTGGGCTAGATCAGAGCTTTTAAAAAGGATAAAAACAGCCCTTGTCAAAAAAATGGCATAGCAATTGTACCAGAAAATGTAAGGCTTTGATAAAGACAGACCCTCCGGTAAGGAATTCCGTTTATGTACAGGGGACGCTGGCCAGGAAGTGCTGGGAAGCTGCTGCCCTAGCAACCAAGAGATGAGCAGTCTCCAAAACTTAGCCCTCGGTTCCCACTCAGCATCCATTCCAGAACTACAACAGTGAAGCACATCAGGCTTAAAGCAGGATTTGGCGCACCGGACCTGCTGGAGTTTACACTTGGGAAGCGCCACAGGTTTGGTTGTGTTTTTTTTGTTGTTGTCTCCCGAGGTGTTTGTAGTGTTGGGAAGAGGCAGCAGGAGCCTGTTCCCCAGGAGCTCTGGGGTGGGGTTGCAGAGAAAAGCCTGCCCGCGGGGTAGGACTGAGGTGATGGCTGACTCAAGGGGCTTTCCCAGGGCGGGGAGGGACGCTATGGGAAGGACAGGACTTTCCCTCTGCCCTGTTGTCGGCTTGCAGGGGAATTCCCTCTTTGGCCAAAGTGCTGCAAGAGGCCTCGGGGCTGCAGCCCCACCGAGCTGGTGTGGCAGAAGCAGCACCCTGCAAACTCTGCACTTTGAAGGTGCCAGGGAAAATGGGCTCACGCTTCTGCCAGGTGAGGTCACTGAACATTCCCAAGTGGGAGCTAAGAACTGCTAAAGGGGAGGCATGTGTGGGAGACCCCTCTGTGCTGCACTGAGAAACCTAAGCCAGCTCCCAGCCTGGGTGGGCTGTCACAAGGCTGCCTCTGTGGAGCTGAGTGAAGGCCTGCAGGCTGCCTGTCCTCCACAGCAAAGTGTCCCCTCCAGTCCTCCTGAGCAGCTTCTTTCTGCTCACATTTGACTCGTGCCACACAATTTCACTTCCTCATCTGAGCTGTAAGACTATGCCCAATTCAGCACTTGCAGCACTGCTGAAAGCAGCTGAGGCTCCTCCTTTGGCCAGAAGCACTCTTACTTATTTCAGCAGGAGACTGAGCTGGGAAGGAGTGCAGGATGCTGAGAATCACTGAGCATTGGGCCAAAAAATGGTAGGAAAATATTTTAATGGTCCCTGTGGCTCTGAGACCATTCCAACCCTATCAATAGACAAACTACACTGAGCTAATGATCCCTCCCCACACTGCACATAACATCACGTAGGGCAAGGTTACTCATTAGGAACAAGCTGCTCTTAAGCACAGCCCTTTTCTGCTGTTTGTGAGTTGACTTGGATCAATAATATCCATGATTATGTGTGCAGGGCCCCAAAACACAACAGTGAATATTTGATAAAGGCAGAATTCAGCTTTGAGGCTGCTTACAATCATTTCTCCTGCAGGAGAGAGAGCTGCAAGGTGTGACATGGACACAGAGCCCGCGTGGCTTGTTCCACGGCTGGGCTGGGGTTAGGACAGATGTTTAAAAACCAAGCAGCCAAACTTCCTTTGGAAATTGGGTTCCTGACATTCCTTGGAAAATTCCCTCTTGCCACAAGAGGGTCAATTTTCTGGTGCAAATATCTGAAGCTTGGAAAAACCTTTCTAAAAAACTGTGCGTACTGATGACTGCAAATAGCACCCGGGAAGTCCTCTGCATCTGACAGGTAGCTCTGGCTGAAAGCAAGTGCTCAGTACCAGACTAAAAAGAGCCCTTGGACTTCTAAGGACAAGCTCTCATTATCCCTTTGTCTGTGGATTGGTTCAGATACAGTTCTCCTCCATGGCTGACAAGGTTTGAGTGTTCCCTCCGCTCACCATCCAACCTGCTCTAGCTGGAGGTGTCCTGCTGACTGCAGGGCGGTTGGACAAGATGACCTTTGAGGGTCCCTCCCAACCCAATGCAATCTGTGAGAACACCCAGCCCTGGAGCCACAGGAGGCTCTGCACTCACAGACTGAAGTGGACACTGAAGTGACAAGAGCTGGGGCGCTGCGGTGACAAGATCTGGAGTGTCTTTGCCATCCCAATGAATGCTGCTTCCCAAGCTCCAAACTGTCAAAAGAAACAGAACTGAGTTTTGTCAGGTTCTGGGCTAGGTTATTTGTTTTGTCTTAACTAGTACAGACTGAAAGAAGAAAGGAAAAAAAAATAGCACCTTCTCAGCAAGAATTTTGTATCTTGTGTATAAATATTATTAACCAAAATAGACTTCTCCTTGCCCCACGTTTCAGAACATCCTCTTGGGGGAACCTGTATAGCACCACAGCGAGGCAAGTTTAGCCCCAGACAACTATTAAATGGAGCACCAGAGAAACCAGAAGTCGTAGGGAAAGCTCCTGTCCCCTGGTGCCATAGTTAATATATACACACACAAACTGTCGTCCGAGCCGCCCAGCACCCGGCCCCCGCCACCACGGCCAGGCCGTGCCCGCCTGGCAGCACATCTGCTGGCTCCATCCTGCTGCCCTGCTGCCCTAGGCGAGGTGCAGCGGAGCAAACGCCAACGTTACAGCAAGGACATCACTACTCTTGACTCAGACTGCAGGAGCAGGCCTGCTCAGACCACCATCATCTACAAGGAACGTGGCTCACGTTCTCGACAAGGCATGCACGTTTAACGTATGCATACAGGAGGGTTTACATTCTTCTATATATAAGCATGTATGTGTCTCTGGTTTGCTGCTGGGCCCTTCAACAGCTCCTGCCGTGCAAATCCTTCTTCACGTTGCCCAAAGCACTTCCAACATCTTCCACTTCTTTCTTTATCTCCACTCTCCACGGCTGCTGCTCAGGCTCTGGATTCCCTGGAGGAAAAGGGGAAACAATTTTCTCCAAGGGCACAGGGTTTTCCTCCAGCCTAAGAAAGCAAGAGAATGGTGTTTGGGTTTAATTATATTGATGCATCAGTTACAATAAAAGCTTCTTTTGAATTTATGCTTGCAGCCTCCTGCTGAATGCAGCCAGCAGGAGTGGGTAATTTATGGAGAGGATGCACAGGAGAGGACACCTCCAGCCCTGTGCTACTGCAGCCTTGCTGGGCAGCCCTCGCTTTGCTAAGGCTCCTGCTCTTTTGGCTGCTCTCTCTTCATTTACAGCACGTGAGCAAAACTGTTGACTTTTAGGGAAGCCATTAATTGTGTTCCAGGTAGGCAAGGGGGTGCATGGGGTACCACAAGAGACTTGGAGGCACTCACTCACTCCTGCTTCTGCCACTGATTAGATTTGTGGCCTTGAGCGAAGCGCTTCTTTCACTTGCTGCTGTAAAATGAGGGCAGTAATAACTTCTCTGCCTCATAGGTGGGCTGCAAGCCTTAATTAATAAAGTGCTCAGAGAGAGGCACCTATCTAAGTGCAAATTAGCAGGAGAGGAGCCCAAGGGGCAGCTTGGATGAAATTCCCATTCCCCACCTTTATCCCTGGGTTTGTCGACAGCAGCATCCTGCCTTTCAGACCGAGTTATCTGGTTTGCAGAGACTGACAACGAGTGAGCTTAGAAAGCTCTGTGGAGACATCTCTGCTGGCTTCTGGAGGAGGTGATTTCACCCGGCTGGGAGAAGGGAGCAGGGGGAGCTGCTGGTTGTGCAACCGCATGGGCTCTGAAATCAGAGTGTAGTTAGGGCTGGCCAGCAGCTCTGGGGCAGGCTCTGAGCATGGTTACTCCAATGCAAACCCCAAATCATTGCCCGTCCTTCTGCAGTGCCACCCTGCTCATGCCAGCCTGAAGCTCACCACGAGCCAGTGTCACTGCCTTTGAGATGGATCAAAACCTCCACTGTGAGCGAAGCAGCCAGTTCTGGTGCTGCAACAGGCTCTAAGTAACCTACAGCACCTCGACCTCAGCCTCCAAAGGTTGAACCTGATCTGCTTTACCCCAGTTCCTCTCCGCTGCTCCAGCTGCTGCTGCGCACGGGATGTGGCCATTCCCAGCCCTCTCTTCACTGCCTTGCTCTCCAGGTTTGAGGAATCTGACGCAACAGTGAAAATAGCTCCAAGGCCCCAAGCCAGAATGAATCATCTAGACTGGAAGCACGTTTTCATTTGCCTGGCTGTGATCAAGGCTACCAGCTACTCACACAGTTTCTATGGCTCCTGGATCTGCCTGCAGACTCTCTCTCACACACCAGCTCTCGGGAAGCACCTGCAGGTCTGTTCTGCAGAGCTGCTTAGCTTTTGGAGCAGAAGGTACCCAGCAAAGGTGTTTGCTGCTTGAGAAGGTATGAACTGGCTACACAGCAACAGCCAACAGAGACCATGGATAAACAGCTGGCCATGAGTAGCCCAGAGGCTGAACCCCTGTCCCCATTTGCCCTCCCAGCCTCCATGCCCAGGAGACAGCTCCTGGTGAGCCCCATGCTGACACACAGCCTGCCCAGGACCTCTGCCTGCACTCACACAACTGTACCTCAGCACCAGCGCATGCTCTAGACCTGTGAAGCCTCACAAGGAGGAGATTCTGGGCACCTGCACCTATCACACAAGGTGCCCTTGTAGGAAAGTCCTCAAAATGAACCCCCTGGCACTGCTGGAGTGGCACAGCTGAGGAGCAGGCCTCAGTGGTGTCAGGGAGGCAGAACTGATGCTGTGGTTGCTTACACTCACAGAGTGAGGTATTCACTCCAGTTAGACTGGAATAAAGACTTCAGGAGTCGATTACAGGATTTCCTCCAAAGCAAAACCATTTAATCCTTATTTATGAGTCCTCCTGTGGCAGCACTTCCAGTTGCCATCTATGAACCCTTGTCCTGCTGTGCCATCTACGGCCTGCCACAGATCATCCTCGGTGCCATTATATTTTCCAGACTGTCCCTCTGTGTCACTTAACATATAGAAAATCTATAACAGCCTGTAAAACTTGATAAATCCTACAGCATCTTGAACTGGGAGCGATAAATCTGCTCTGGGGCAGGCAAAGAGCTCAGCACAGTGTTTATGCAGCTCACAAGCCCTGTTGTAAGAGCTCAAATGGCTCTTAAGTTTTGCTTCAGCCCAGTGCTGGCCTTCTGCAGAAAGGTGAATTTCATGGAAAGAAGAAAAGAGAACCCCAGAATGCTGGCCTTCAGCCCACCTTTCAATAAAACAATTCTGAATATCCTGGGCTGTGTTAAAGCCATTTCTGGGTGCATACTGGCTGCACTGCCAGTATCTGACTCATTAATGGAATATAGTTGGAGCCAATTTCTGATCTCATTTACAGCACTGTAAATCCAGGGCAACCCAATTGACTTCAGTGGAGTTACTCCAAATTTCCCACAATAGGCACTCAGCAGATAGAGCAAAAATTTGGTACTCTGGGTCTGAAAAAGGCTGAGGAAAGCCAAACTGCATCCTCTTTGTAAAGCCAAACTACATCCCCTTTGGAAGAGTGGGGTGAAGAGTAAACTGGACAGAGTGCCAGCATATCCCCTCTGCAGAGCTGCTGAAAACCTCTTTGTTTTACAGGTTATCCTTAGCATGTTGAGACTTTATTTTAGAGGGGGAGAGGGGAAGAGGGAATTGTCCACAACTATCAAAACTTTTCATTTACTTAAAAAAACAATGCAGTTGAGTTCTTACATAAAAAATGTTATGTCTACTGAAAACATGAGGGGATGAAGAAAAAAAGTCACTGTCACGGGAGCCAGCACTGCCTTTGGTGATGTATCCCTCTCTTCCTGGGCACTTCAGGAGAAGCAGAGTTTGCTCAGTAAGCTCCTCTTATTTGTGAGCCACCAAATCATCTCAGCCAGGCTCCAAACATCCCACTGCTTTTTGTAAGACATGACCACCACGACTGCTCAACTGCTTTGAACTCTCCAGCCCCAATCCTACAGGTTCCTGGCACAGCCTGCAGAACTGGTTCTTACCTACAGAACCCAAGCTGCACTCCTCTGCTACACCCAGTAGGATAGGCATGAAATCACTCAGGCAGGGGGTCCCAAAGCTCATCTCAGCATTTCTTTGACTAATCTTTACTCGGAGACAGGCTGCAAAGCCATGCTTGGTGCCACCTGCCTAAAGCCAGAGGAGAATCTGAGCTCACATGCCCTAAAGCAGCTGGCAAAAGGAGCTCTGCTCACGGCTAAGGCGCCAGCATGTCACTTCTGGATTGAAATGGATTGCACAGGCAAGTCAGCTGGCATGTGTCCCACTGCTAATAAACAAAATAACAGTTATTGATATATTTAAACGACAACAAGAAAGCATTCAAGGGCTTGGATAGCTAGGGGAAGGCTGGAAGCAGGGACCAAATGGGGCACTTTCGCTTCCTTCCTGACGCAGCAGCAGGTTAATGAGAAAACAAGGGCTGGGCAGCAGCCCTGTCAAATTCCCCAGCAGCCTGCATCCATGTACACTCACACTTCATTAGCATCTCTGTGGGAGACCCAAGGGCAACTTGGAACACCAAAAAACAATTAGGAGGAGGTTCAAGAGGTAAAAGGAAAGGAGAGAACTAACAGGGAAGAACTGGAAAGAATGGTGTGTCCGGGAGAGTTCAGCGCAGGAAGATGAAGGAACCCAGAGAGAGTAAACAACTACGCTGGGGCTCTGACTGGGCTCCCAGCAGTAGCTTGGCCTGGCCACCACCCACCTGCAGAAAGAGGCATTTCAGGACTGTCTGTTTCGAAGAACTCTGTTGCTTGTTTATCACCACAGGCAAAGCTGGAAAGATCTGTCTGCAGTTTACCTGTGGAGCTGGGGTAAGGATGGCAGGGTGGTCGTGAGCAGGACGCTTGCCACCAGAAAGAGCAGCTTCCTTCTCCCCGCAGTGATCCAGGAGGACAAACAACAGCGCTGGCCTCTTTGTGTCACACAGGGAGAGGGACAAGCTGACTGTCTGTCCTCCTGCAAAACTGCAGCTGACTGCTGAACCACTCGGCCGAGTCCTGTGCTAGCTGCACTGCCTCTGGTCCTTCATTTGCTCTGCACTCCTGCACCGCTCAGTGTGACATCTCCAGAAATCTTAGCAGCCCAATTTTAATACAGATAATTAACTGCACTGAGACTTTGGACAGAGTGGCTCTGCAGGAACCTCGCAGCAAACAGTGGGGGGAATTACTGGCAACAGTGTGGGCACAGAACCAGGCTGGTGAAGCTGGCAGGGACAAGTAGGGTTTGATTTTAATACACTGCCACTTCTGAACTAATAGAGCGAGACACAAGTGACACCGCATGCCAAACTGGCACCTGACAACTATACTTGATGCCCTGGCTGGGCATTTCAAGGTGATGTCAGATTATACATTAGAAAACTGCCATTTGCAAAGCATTCATCTCCAAATCCCAAGTGTGCTCCACAGATACAAGCCAGTCACAAGCAGCAGCCCTAATCCTGCTTTCACTGGCATCACCTAGAGATGTGAGAGCAGAAGTGCCCTGGTACTCAGGATTATTCCCTGAGCTGCACTGTTGTGTAAAGCCACGAGGACCCGAGGGAACAGCTACCAACCTTCCACCTCAGAAACAGTCTGTACGCTCCTGGCAGCCAATACAAAATGCTGCCACTACTGGAGAGAGCAGGAGAGGACTGCAGTGCTAAGCCAAGCTGAAGCTGGCCTTGTCCTCTAACCTCTCTGTGCCACCAGAGCACAAGGCAGAAGGAGGCTTTGCAGAGCACTTATTAAGCATACAGGTTGCTCTCCTCTTATGAGCAACCCTATGATGACAAGTGCCCAGCACCTGGCCCTCCTGCCCTGTTGCAGAACAATGTTACTGTCACTGCAGAGTGCCTCTGCACCACGACACCTGTTTTGTTCACGGACTTAGCCACTGCTGCCTTACACAGCTTTAAGTCTAACCAGCTCACTGCACTACCACTTGGGCTCAGAGACTGCAGATAATCAGATACCTCCCTCCACTGCTGTGGGCAAAGAAAAGGTTCTCAATGGCAAAACCAACCCAGAAACTGAGGTGCAGATGAATGCTTTAACTCTTCTGGGGTGGCACTGTGTTTCCAACTGCAGCTTGGTCACTTCTGTCTTACCAGCTTGCCAGGAGTTGGACAGGTCAAGCTACTGCACGCAGAGGTAACCAGGAGACTGTTCCTAGCTTCTTATTCTCCTACACCTTGCCTCCTTGTCCCTGAAACTGCTTCAGATCACACACATGGATCTTCTCTTCAGACACTTATATTTGTATTTGTGTCCACAAAGCCTCAGAGCATTTGGAGGCAGCTGAGCACGTCCTGTCTGCAGCAGGCTTTGAAGCTGTGAGGAAGGACTGTGCATGCTGAAGGAGCTGTGCTAATGCTTTGCTTCCCAGAGTCTCGTCATCAAACCTTCTATAAGCAACTGGTTATTGTTGGGCTTGAAGTGCAGAAAGCCAGAGGGAGGTGAGGGCTCCAGAGCCACCAGCAAGAAGAGTTTGAGGAAAGAAGTCCTACCTGCCTAACAGTGCAAACCTTCATCAAACTAAAATCTCCAACCAGGATGTCTGGGCTGAGCGTGAGCACTCTCCATGGGGCCAGTGAACTCTCTCACCTGCCACCTTCTCTACATGGGAGGAAGGTCCCACACTGGGCAGGGAGGAAATTCCCAGGCTTGTCAGAAACAACAGTCAGGATACTGGATAAGGGAGATCACTGCAGTCCCCTCCTCAGATTTTGACTCTTTTTGAGCTCAGTGTGACAAGCAAGTCAGATGTGTGGGTTTGCTTTGAAACACCAGACCCAAAGTTGCCACAAACTGATGGGAAGAGAAAGGAAGATCTCTGAGCTCTGCCCCTGACCACAGCCCCACATCTCTAACCACTGCCCCACACCACTGACTGCCTCTCCGAAGCTTTGCTGGATGCAGCTCTGCAGACACTCAGAGCCTCATACCTCTGAGCTGATGATTCTACAGAGTTGAGGCTTTGCCTGACCAAAAAGCAGGGTTTGTTCTGGTAAGCAGCTGAACCTCCTGAGAGAGCAGCAGTTGTGGCTCAGTCAGACCACAACAATGCCCCCCCATACACACACCCACCCCATGCTGACCCGCAGAGCTGCTGGAAACCCTTCTTTTTCAACTCTCTGGATAACCACACTTCTTCTCCACACCATATCTATGCATCTACTGGTATCCCATGCACCTAGACAGCATGTGAGACATCTTGCAATGTGAGACCTGATTCCTGGCAGCCAAGGTCTGGTCTAAGAGTTGTAAACAGCTCAGTTAAGGTGAAATTATGCACGGTCAGCCCAGAATTGGTGGCATTCTTTAACTGATTTTAAGCTCTTGTCTAAGTCCTTTCTGGTCTGGTAGGATATGAAGCACACTGTAAGTTCATGGTCTCTCCTGAGCACAGACAAACATTGGGAGACATTCACAGATATAAATCACCCAAAATATGAGCCCTCACTTCTCATGTTTGAGGGGAGGAATTCCTATCCCAAAGAGCACTTTGGAGCATCCTAAATACCTGAGGTGACCTCACGTATGCTGAGTATCCCTGCATGCTCCCAGGGCTGACGGTGCAGAGCCGTCTCCATCAGCCCAGGAGGGGTCACCAGGATGACAAGAAGGGTTACAGGATGACAACAGGTTACAGCTGTGTCCCATTTCCCTGCTGCTGTTTTGCTCAGTGACTCTGGAGCACGGTGGAGGTTCTAAACACCAGCAGTAACTGGGCTTGGCACACTTTTCCCTCACTGCTGGCTTGAGACCATCCTTGGGGAAAGTCTCCAGCACCGGGCAAGGCATTATCAAAACACAGAGCTGGCCACAGCCAAAGTTCCAGGCTGCCCCACCTGACAGTCCTAGGCGGATATTCCATGCAGGACACAGGTAAAGTTCTTTCACTCACAAGAGGGCTGGAGGCTTGGCGGGCATGGGTATGGGGTGCAAACACCTTTCACCTCCCAAGGCTAGCTGTTGGAGTGACACAAAACCTGCTCCACTCTCCCAGAGCCGCCCTGCGCTGAGGCCACTGCCACTTGCCCGCTGGGGCCACAAGGTGCAAGTCAGGCGCGGAGCTGGAACTGCCTACGGATGACCCGAGCGCAGAGGAGACACAGGGCTGGGAGCCGTCAAAGTCGGGGCATGGGGAAAGGGGGCGTCTGGGGAGTCCTGGGGGAGGGAAAAGGAGAGAAAGAGGGAGAAGGAGATGCGATCTGGCAGCGCCGGTGCCTGCAGCCGAGGGCTCCGTGCAGCGTCCCGGCCGCGATCAGCGGGTACCGCGGACAGCGCGCTCCGCCAGGCCGGCCCGGGCAGCCCCTGCCGGACTCGGGACTCCACCGACCCGCGCCCCCGGGCCGGACCCTGCCGCTGCGCTGCGGGCCACAGCACGCCGGGCCGCGCCGCACCGAGACGAGCCCCGCCGGCCGCCCAGCCTCCCCCGCCGCCGCTCCCCGCTCCCCGGCGCGGTGCCGACCTGTTGCGCGTCCCGCCTGCTCCCCGCTCCGGCCATCGCCCCTCTCGCCTAGAGGCTCCTCCTGCGGATCAGCCAGGCCAGCGCGGCCGCGGGCGTGAGGGCGCACAGCAGGCACACCACGGCGGCCAGGCGCCGGCCGGCCGAGGGGCCGCGGCCCCGCGCCTTGCGCCGCGCCGCCCGCTGCT